>JAABOM020000007.1:7821396-7836297 GCA_011800125.2 Solanum clarkiae
ACAAAAAATAATGGAAAGCACCATAAAATTTAATATGCTCTCTTTAATCATTAACCCACTAAGAGAACAGATATAAAAAGAGAAAAGGAGTACAAAAATAGAAACACAAGGAAAAATATTAATAAAAAGAAGAAAACAAGGATTTTGACGAATAATTACTTGTGCGTCATGCAACGAGGAGTTCGATGAAGCTATGTTAATTTGAGAAATCCAGGTGAACTTCTTTACCCTTAAAATCTAGTAGATTCAAAACTTAAGAATTCATTAGTCACATAAACAATTGTCTGTAAATGTCCTTAACTGAACTTATACATATATTTTAAGAATTTTTCCTAATTCTATATGTTTTCCTTAATCTTCACTCGTCTGGTCAGTGTTTTGGTCCTTCATTAGTCGAATGTACTACTATATAGTGCGCATTCGGGCTTATATATGTATTTATATTTTTTTTTTAAATTTTGGAGATTTTGTATTATATGAACATCATTAGAATTATATTATTTGGAGGTTTAAAGTTAAATCTTAGACTTGAAATTTTGAAAATCAACAACGAAATTGGTTGGTCTTTGGGTCTAGGCTAGACTATTATAAGTTTTGAAATCTTATGGTGATAATTTACTTGACTAGATCATGGTACTACGGATTCAATTATAAAGGGAAAGGATCAAGTGTTTAATTGATCGTGATTTGACTAAGGCAAGTGGACTTTAAAAACTTTGTGATTCCCGTAGACTTCTCAAATTATCCTTTCTCCTATGTGTGATACATGAAATATTTTAATATTATAAGAAATAAGTTGATTGAAATATGAAGGTGAGTTGGTGTGTTGTTTGAATTGAAAAATATGGTTAAGTGATGAGAATTCTACATTTTTGAGATATATTGTTATGGTTGGTGATTATGAGTGGATTTGTTTGTGAAATTCATCTCATGTTCATTCGTTCTATGTCATGCATATTTGCATTGATTTTGGATATTAATATGAGTAAGATGGTAACAATTAGGGTCGAGGTCTTTATCTGCCGAGATATGATGCCAAGGTTTTTGCCGACAAAATTATGATGTTGAAATCTTTACTAGTGATATTGTGCCGAAATCTTTGCCGGCCAAATTGTGATGTTAAAATCTTTACTAGTGATATTGTGATACCAAGGTCTTTGCCGGTGATAATATTATGTCGAGGTCTTTACCGGCGATGATATGATATTGAGATATTTTTTAGTAATGATATAATTTTGAGGTCATTGCCGTCGATTATTGCATAAGCATTGCATCTCATCCTTACATATTCTTGTGTGACATGATGTTATTCCTGCAATTGATTGTGTTATCACTTATGAGTTGTAACTTGTGCCTTGGAATTTTATATTATGAAATACAATCTTTATTATATATTATGTATTGCTGGGCTGGGCTGACTTTCCGTGTAGGTTGTAGTCATGGAGGTCGATTGGGACGAAAGAAGTTTGTGTATTCTATTAGACTTACTTTGTTTTGTTAGTTGACTTGCTGGGTACCACATTGAATTTGGTATTCACCCCTTTGCTTCTACACTTGTGTAAGTTGTGAGCTCGGACAGTGAATAGTATTTTTCTTGATCATCCGAGATTTCCCAGGAGACATAGAGAGGTAGCTGTTGTCATCTGGCTGACTCTCTTATTCCTATTTCTTCTGTGCTTTGTTCTATTCGAGAAGAAAGACAGTTTGAACTTGTATTTCTTTGATTTTTTGTATTGCTAGTGGCTTGTATACATGACAACTAATCCTTAGGTGGTATTTAAGTTTATGGAAATTTGCAACTTTAGTTATCTACTCTATTTAATTACTTCTGTATGTGATGTCTATTTTTCCTTTGGGTTAAGGTTGACTTATTCTGGTGGAATTGAGCAAGTGTCATCACACCCATTTATGGGTCGTGACAATAATATACTTTGACTATTGAAGCAATAGATATAAACTTTTACAATAAAATAAATTTCTTACTGAAGGACATGAATTAATATTTGAAGGACTGATAAAGAACTATTTCAGCAAAGTAAGAGATAGCCAAATAAATTTTTGAGCAAAAGTTAGATATGGATATTTAAAATTATGACTCAATTGCTGCTTAAATTGGATGGCTATCTAGTTAATGAATAAGATAGACATATAAGAGTCAAATGTGAACCTCAAAGGTTGGGTGTTTAGAAAAGTTATTATTGAATTAGCCTTAATAAGATTATTAACCCGAGATTGATATAATATGATGATAGATTGATCGAAGAAATTCTTACGGATTGCTCGAGTGACGAGTTGGGTATTTCAACACAAGTATAGTGAGTGGTAATCTTACCATAACTTGTGTTTTATAAGTTTCATAATTTTTACATGATTTATAAAGTGAGTTGTTACAGAATGATTTGAAGTTGCATATGGGACAAGTCCTTTTATTTGATTTGATACTGAAATAGATATTTATATTTTATAAGACAAGTACATTGATAGTTGAGATGATTACCGTTATTGAAAGGATTTGGTAATTACTTCAGATATAAGTACTTTTACATGTGTTTTCATTAAGTTTTGACATGATATGATTACAATATTGAAATGTCTCTTACTACTTTGAAAAGCTTATATGGTTTATAAAGAAAAGTATAATGGGAGTAGACCTTGATGAATCTCATAGCTAATAGCGGGTTCGTTAGACCTGGTGCACCTTGTACTTACCGATTACAGATAGAGCCCTCACTAGTGGGAAAGTAGAACTAGTATACCGTTACCGATATCCCTCGAGTAGGGATTTACCGGCATGAAATTTACAGTTATTATTTATTCTTTTGAGAAGATAGACATACTGATTACATGATTCATTCTTAGAAACCTCTCGAATATGTATATGGTTTGATATGAAAGTGTTTTACTGAGTTTCTTTTCAAATGGTTAAGTTGATTTTCTTATGTGAGACGATAAAATTGATTATGACTATTGATTTCTTTTAAAGAATAATTATTACATGATCTTGACTATTATACTAGCATATTTTCTAATTTGTCCCTCATTAAAATGATTGTGGTTATTATTATTACTCACTGAACTAGCATTTCACTCCTTACTATTTTTTCTCCCAGAGAGTACAGGTGATATTTGCGAGGGTTTAGTTAGCTAAAGGTAGCAAATGGATTCCATGATGAGCCATACTCTTGTTCATGTGGAAAACAAATTTATTTTGTTATAGACCTTTCTTTGAATTCTTAGAGTCGCTCCATAGTCATTCTCGTTATAAGAGTCATCAATATTTTTTTTTATTGTAGCCATGTGATGAGTTTTAGATTTCTTTTTATATTTTGAGATATATTGGTATTATGATGTGGTGATTAGATTGTTGATGGATGCCGTGACTTAATTTAGAGATGTTGTAAGTGGTGTTGTTGATGTTTGAGACAAAAAAAATTGGATAGGCCTAAAAACAAACGAAACTCTGCTCGATTTTCTGTAGAATTCTAGTAAGGCTTGATGTGGGATTCTCCCCTTTAGCGTCGGTCATGGTATTAAATTGGATCATGACAAAGTTAGTATCAGAGCCTAGGTTATTCCAATGACTTATGGAGCATATGATAGTAGTAAAATCTCAATTATACTTATGTTATTGGTCATTCCTATAATCGTGATTTTACGAGAACGTGATAGGATATGTCGTGTATTTCTTTTCTATTCCTTCGTATTTGTGTGATGATTAGGATTTTATTAGCTTAATCTAACTTGTTTATCTTATTATCATATGATGTAAATTCGATGATGTGATATCACGAATAAGCCGGAGGTTGAGTTGACATTAAATGTCACCTTTGGTATGTAAACATTGTTTTTACTATGGCAACTGATAAGTAGTAGGCAGAGCCATGAAAGGGCTTGTTGTCTTACTATGATAGAGCTTCCATAAGAAAACATATAATACAATCCACCAACAAAATTAGGACTAGTACAAGAGACAAGAGTGTTATCGCTAAGATTTTATCTCTATATAAAGAGCCATAACTAACCTGATGGACGAGTTGAATAAAATTAGACAACATAATAGGCTCTAAGACTATCCAGAGCACCTATATGAAGTTATCCTTGAGAAGTCCCAAGGATGAAACCACAAAAAAACAGGAAAAGTATTGTAACTATGTGATTAGTTTTAGATTTCTTTTCGTATTTTGAGATGTATTGGTATTATGGTGTGGTGATTAGATTGTTGATGGGTGTCGTGATTTAATTTTTAGAGATGTTGTAATTGGTGTTGTTGATGTTTGAGATAGGAAAAGAAATTGGATAAGCCTAAAAACTGAGGAAACTCTGTCCGATTTTCCATAGAATTCTAGTAAAGCTTGCTTTGGGATTCTCCCCCTTAGCTCTGGTTTTGATCCTAAATTGGATCGTGACACTTCTCCTCAAAACATGAGGTTTCACGCCCTGAGAGGATACCCCTAGGCATGGATGGACACTCAAAAATTATTTGTGGTTCTCGAGCGAACCACTTGACCTGATTACTTATTTAATTAGCAAAAGACTCAATAAAACCAAAAGAAAGTACTCAAGTGGGCATTTAAATCATCATATAAAATAGTTTGCAAGACTTTTCTTATTTAAAATAACTCAACATTCTAATTCAAATGAATAATAATACTTTCTAAAAATTAACTCGAAAGAAAAAACAAACTCTACTCTAGCTCTATCTGACTCGATCTATGAAGCCTCTATCAACTCATAATAAGGTACTAAGACTATTCTAGGACTACCTCAAAATAGCAAAAAGAAATAGGCTAAAATAAAAAGATTTCTCCAATAGCAAGGAAGTCTCACCACTTCTCTAGAACGAACAGATCTTTAACGAAGTGTTTGTTAAATATCTCTAAAATCTGTACCAACATCATAAAAGGATGCATCACTGAATGACATCATTACATGAAATGTACGGTATGTAAGAGAATAGAATAATACTTAAGGAAAACCTCACTAACAATAATAAAGGCTCAACCCAATGTGATATGCAATTGTAAAATATTATGACAATGTTGTTTCAAATCTACTTAATCATGTGCAATTCAATTAAACCAAAAATCAACTATCATCACTAGGGAGTTTCTCTGACCAACAAGCATCACCATATGAGCGAGTGATGGTACAACACTTTGTACTGCCAATGCTGTAGTTATCAAATACTTTGCCAGAGTAAGGGACGATCAACTATCAATTGATCTAATAAAAAGTACTAAGTGAGGCTAAGGAGTTGCTCAAATAAACAGTCATGACCTATCCTACGCTGACGACGTAGCTTGTGAGATCAGTACTAATACTATTCTCAAAACATGTGTTCATATCTATCGAACATTTCAGATTATCTCATTAAGTCTCAATGGACCTTTCAAACTCAATCTCATCTCAACTCATCACAATCTTTCATTTACAAATCATATGCTCTTTCGTTTAAAATATACTTTTGAAATCATTTACATCTCATCAAAATTCTTTTTCAAAATACAATTTTTAGATCAATAAAATACAGATATAGTATTGCTTCAAATCACTTCTTTTGTTAATTTATTAGAAAACCATCATCTTTACTCAAAATATGCATTACCTTGATTTCAAATAATACTTTATTTAATGCATAAAAATCATGACCTCAACATTAAATAAGCTATGAGAAAGTCATGATCATCAACTCAACTAGAGTTCATGAAAAAGTAACCACAAACAATAATTTTAATAAAAAAAAGAATAATAACTTCAATGCATAATTAGATAGGACTCAATAGAAGAAGAATTAACTCAATCAAAATTTAAAGACTAGGTTTTAACTCAACTTAATACTCAATTAAAAATAGAAACATAAAAGTTAAGCATATGGATAAACTCAATCCAATACTATGATAGCCTTACATACCTGGAAGATTGATATCTCGATTAAAACTTTAAGAACATTGGTGAAATGCTTGAACCCTAACTTTTCTCCTCTCCAATTATGCTCTCAAAGAACTATAAATTTTAATGAGAGAAAAAGATATATTGAACAACAACAATTGTATTTATAGAAATGAAATGGATTGGTAGATATCATTGGTGATATCAATAGAAGCAATAAAATTCAACATTTCAATGTGAGTATATAAACTTTTACGATGGTCAAATCGAAACTTTTACAGCTACCAAATTTTAACTTTTACAGTTGTCGTATTTCAAATTTCTACGGTTACAAGACTTCAACATTTATAGCTGTCAACTCTTAACATTTATGGCTGTCAAATTTTCAACTTAAGGCTACAAAATCTAAGCAAAAATAATAAATACTATATTATAACTTATGACAATAAATGTCTCAACTAAGAAAACTTTCCGATAATATATACGCATTGAAATTCCAAACAATAGGAACATAATTGAAGAAAATATATGAACATGGTATATAGCATATAGACTCATATACACAATAGGAGAACTTTTAAATTGATTAGCATTTCAATAGCACTTTATAACTATCAATATACTAAAAAGAATTTTGAAATCCCTAAAAAAATGAAGAAGCCTGGTTTTCATGGCTCTTCTCAAATATGGAAAAGTTTCTCAAAAAAGGAAAGCAGAAGCAAATGACTTTTAATGACCAAATGATCGTTCTCTTGATTAAGTTGATCATTGGGTTGAGATATAAATAATTAATTGAAAATTTTACTAAATGAACATTTTCTCAAGTTATCAATAGAAAAATCACAGACTTTTGAAAGGGCAACTATTGATCCGAACTAACCCTATTTAGATTTATTAATAAAATAAAATTTTAATGATTTTTCTATTTGAATGGTTATAAAATCTTTCGATGCGTTTCCCCCTAAATGAGATCTTACACAATACAACTAGGAATAGCCGTAATACAATATGATTATTAGACATCACATCAAAAACTATTTTAAAAAAAAAAAAAATTTCAAAGGGCAAATATTGACCCGAATCAACCCGGTCCGGGTTTATGGTCAGAGGCGGACCCTAAATATATTTTCCTTGCCTCAACCCTTCACTCAATTGGCTTGAAAATTGTTCGTTCTGCAGAAGAACGAAAAAGAGTAACTTTTGCTTTTAGCTGTTTCAGTTCAGCTCCAATGGCGAATGCAGTAGTAGAGGCAGTGGACTTCGAGCCAGAGGAGGACGATCTCATGGATGAGGACGTGGATGCCTCGTCGTCTCCTAGGGCTACAATTCCTAAGCTCAAATCTGCTATCACTAGAGGCTCATCCTCCGCTCCTAGGAAGACCAAGGGACGTGGTTTCCGTGAAGAAGCTGCTGAGGCTGACCGTAATACCCGCATGTCTGCGCGCTTTGATTCTCTCGAGTCTGGGGGTGGTCCTGGTCCTGATAGATGTCAGTTTTCCTCCCTCTCTCTCTTATCTTTTCAGTACATTTTAGTGTTTTGAGAGAATGATTTGGCGTTTTGCTGAAAAAGTTGAATAATTTAGGGTGGGTAATATATTTACTTTAGGAAAGCCCATTGGAGTGGCTAATGTTGTTAACTTAACCGGAAAAGAATGAAATTGCAGCACTTCTCTCTAGATCTTAAACATCCAAATTGTATTTTAGTAAATTAATCAATTTAAGATTGGCAATCAGTCAGGCTGACCCTCAAGCTGACCCTCAAAAGGAGATGAGGAAGAACTGCTGGACATTTTCCAGCTGTTAAAGTTGGTTTCTTTGTGTACCCAAAGGAATTACCCGAGATAGATGGGTCTTTAAATTAGCAGTTTTTAATTTATTAAATGGTGTAACTCACTTCTCCAAGAGCACAGCCACCTCCTGTTCCAATCCAGCTTAACCTGAACTCACCCCCAAAAGATGGCAAGTTGTTATGTGGATAGTTTAGTATTTAGTGCAAGAAATAGTTTTAATGGTCATTCTGATTTGTTGACTCATAGGCCACTGCTTGTTATGCAGCTTTAGATTGGCTGAACATGTAGGTAAAGAGTTTGACGATTTGATTTTGCACTAAGTCAGTTATCTTACTGCTGTGTAACGAACTGTGAGCACTTTAGAGTACAGATTGGGTGAGCTATTAGATAGTACATCCAAGTTATGGAATCACTTACACTTTGTTTGTATCGTCATTACATATTGCTTCATAAATGTATTGTACTTTGTTTTATTGCATCGTGTTTGATTACTTGATGAATGCAACATTTGGATAGATTTTGTTATTTTTTGTCGTTACATAATGTCACACATCAGCCCCCAAGGCCTAGCTCAAGTAGCAAAGGGTGGAGGATTTGTGGCTGAGGTCACAGGTTCAAGCCCCACACCATGCAAAGTGAAGCTTGATATTTAAGTGGAGAAGGATAGAGGGGCGAGCCCATTATTCACCGAGTTTAGAAGGCTATGGTTGGTCCAGACGGTGGGCCACAGACGGGTTTCTCGGTTATCAAAAGAAATGTCACACATCATTAGTTTGAAGGATAAACCTACATGAACAGTAAGGTACGAGGTAGAGCTACTATAAAAAGTTAGGGAAAAGGATAGAATATGATTATTAAGTAATAAAGTAAAGACAAAAATGTGAAAAAGAGATAATGATACGGTCACACCAAATCGATCCTTACCCAAATGAAAGTTTTTGATGTTTCGTAACAATGGATTTAAGGATACGATACAATAAAATTTAAGCAATAATCAAATCAACCGTTGTATTTAAACTAACAATAGAATACAATACAATCAGTAACAACCAACCAGATGAACTGTTAGTATCAACAAAGTGTCAGCTAGATATAACCTTTTTTTGCTGAGTGCAATTTTGTTTCGTTTGATGAGGTAAGAAGAATTTCAATTAGATTCCTTTTCGAACTAGGATACTATAATACAATCATTTTTCAAGTAGAATTTTATATATTATTATTATTCCTATTCCTATTCCTATTCTAAGTAGAATTGTAGATATTATTTTTGTTCCTATTCCTATTCTAACATTCCCCCTCAAGTTAGTGCATACAAGTCATATGTACCTATTTTGTTACAAATGTAATTAATATAAGTCAGCTGAGCATCACAAATGCTTTTCTCCGTGATGATCTCGATGGAGAAATCTATATGGAGCAACTACCTGATTTTATTGCTCGGGGAGTTTGATAGCCTTGTATGTCGTTTGGCAAACTCGTATGTTGTTTGTGTATGAAATAGTCTTCTGAGGTTGGCCTCTAAATATATGCTTGAAGTGCCATTCCACGTCATAAAGGTCTTTCGCAATCAGTTCCTGGGTCGGAATCTGCTGGCTCATGTCTAGTGGAGGAAGGCATTCATTAGCATGTTTCCTTAGAACAGAAATCCACCATGAGTGCTTGTATCGGAGGCAGTCAAAATCTTGCAGAAGGAATGTACTCTAGGCCTTGCAAGTTCAGTAGGGCTTTGATGCCGATGCTAGATCAAGCTAAGCCAACTGGTCCGGATCCGAGCCCTCCTAAACCTGCAAGGCCTAGAGTTTATTCCTTCTACAAGGTTTTGACTGCCTCCAATACAAGCACACCTGGTGGATTTTCTGTTCTAAGGAAACATGCTAATGAATGCCTTCCTACCTTGGACATGAGCTAGCAGATTTCGACCCAGAAATTGATTGCGAAAGACCTTTATGACGTGGAATGGCACTTCATGCATATATTTAGAGGCCAACCTCAGAAGACTATTTCATACCACAGAGTGACTTACACAAACAACTTACAAGGCTGCCAAACAACATACAAGGCTACCAAGCTCCCTCTGAGCAACAAAATTAGGTGGTTTCTCTATACAGATTTCTCCCTCGAGATCATCTATTTCTTCACCGGCATGCAAAAGATTATCCATTCTCTCTTGCTATAACATTCTCCATAGCAGGGGATAATGATGACAAGCTCATTATAGCTTTGTGGGATTTTACAATCTTTCCACAACTATTAATAGAGAATCATAATACTCCAGCAACAACATTAAAGTTCTCTTACCTTCAAGGTGGAATCAACATATTCTGTGTGCTTGATGTAACTATGTTCATAGATTCTTGTTGATTTTTTGGGGTCATTAATGAATGCTTAAAAAAGAAAAGAACTGAAAAGGAAGGCATCACAATGAATCGCACAATGAAAGTGTGAGAAATATTGGAGAAAAATATTATTGACTTGTGTCTCTACATTGTGACATTGAGACCCTATTTATAGATACTATATTAGACTGCTTTTCCAACTAGGATACTATAATACAGTCCTTTTCCAAGTAGGATTTTATATATTATTGTCATTCCTATGCCTATTCTAAGTAAGATTGTAGATATTATTCTTGTTCCTATTCCTATTCTAACACTCCCCCCAAGTTAGTGCATATAGGTCATATGTAACTAGTTTGTTACAAATGTAATCAGTACAATTTAGTTGAGCATTACGAATGCTTTTCTTCGTGATGATCTCGAGGGAGAAATCTATATGGAGCAACCACCTGATTTTGTTGCTCACGGGGAGTTTGGTAGCCTTGTATATCGTTTGGCAGCCTAGTATGTTGTTTGTGTATGAAATAGTCTTCTAAGGTTGGCTCTAAATATATGCTTGAAGTGCCATTCCATGCCATGAAGGTCTTTCTCAATCAATTCCTTGGCTGAAATCTGCTGGCCTATGTCCAGGGGTGGAAGGCATTCATTAGATGTTTCCTCAGAATAGAAAATCCACCGTGAGTGCTTGTATCGGAGGCAAACAAAACCTTGCAGAAGGGTGAACTCTAGGCCTTGCAGGTTCAGGAGGGCTTTGGTGCAAGGCCTAGAGTTCATTCCTTCTGCAAAGTTTTGTCTGCCTTCGATACAAGCACTCATGGTGGATTTTCTATTATGAGGAAACATGCTAATGAATGCCTTCCTCCCCTAGACATGAGCCAGTGGATTCCGACCCAAGAATTTATTACAATAGATCCTTATGACATGGAATGGCACTTCAAGCATATATTTAGAGGGCAACCTTAGAAGACTATTTCATGCCACAGAGTGACTTACACAATCAACATACAAGGCTGCCAAACGACATACAAGGCTACCAAACTCCCTCTGAGCAACAAAATCAGGTGGTTGCACCATGTAGATTTCTCCCTCGAGATCATCTAATTTTTCACCCCCATGCAAAAGATTATCCATGTTTTTTCTCTTGCTATGACATTCTCCATAGCAGGGGATAATGATGGCAAGCTCGTTACAGCTTTGTAAGATTTTACAATCTTTCCCTAACTATTCATAGAGAATCATAATACTCTATCAACAACATTAAAGTTCTCTTACCTTCAAGGTCGAATCAGCATATTCCATGTGCTTGATGGAACTATGTTAATAGATTATTGTTGATTTTTGGGGTCATTAATGAATGCGTAAAAAAGAAAAGAACTAAAAAGGAAGGCGTCACAATGAATCGCTCGATGAAAGTCTGAGAAATATTGGAGAAAAATATTATTGACTTGTGTCTTTACATTATTATATTGAGACCCTATTTATAGATACTATATTAGACTCCTTTTCCAACTAGGATACTATAATACAATCTTTTTCCAAGAACGATCTTATATATTATTGTTATTCCTATTCCTATCTGAGTAGATTGCAGATATTATTCTTGTTCTATTCCTATTCTGACACTCCTCCTCTAGTTAGTATATACAAGTCATATGTAACTAGCTTGTTACAAATGTAACTAATACAATTCAGTTGAGCATTACAAATGCTTTTCTCCGTGATGATCTCAAGGGAGAAATCTATATGGAGCAACTACCTGATTTTGTTGCACAGGGGGAGTTTCGTAGCCTTTTATGTCGTTTGGCATCCTAGTGTGTATGAAATAGTCTTCTGAGGTTGGCCTTTAAATATATGCTTGAAGTGCCATTCCACGTCATCAAGGGCTTTCGCAATCAATTCCTGGGCTGGAATCTGCTGGCCCATGTCCACAGGTGGAAGGCATTCATTAGCATGTTTCCTTAGGATAGAAAATCCACAATGAGTGCTTGTATTTAAACTAACACTAGAATACAATACAGTCAGTAACAACCATCCAAATGAGCTGTTAGTAATTAACATCAACGAAGTGTCAGCTAGATACAGCCTTTGTTTGCTGAGTGCAATTTTGTTTCTTTTGATGAGGTAAGAAGAATTTCAATAAATATTATTGAGTCATACTGAATTCAAATTTCTGCAGCCATTGAAGGATGGATTATTTTAGTTACTGGGATTAATGAAGAGACACAAGAAGATGATCTTCATAATGATTTCGGTGAGTTTGGAGAAATCAGGAATTTGCATTTGAATCTGGATCGTCGGACTGGATTTGTTAAGGTGACCTGATTCTCTTCTTTTTCTGACTGTTGAGTGATGTTTTATCGCTTCTTGCACAATTTCTATTAATGGGAAAAGATGCTGAATGTGATGGGACTATGTGGATAAATAGTCAATAGTGAATGCTAGCTGTTACAAGCATTTATTTAAGTATTATTGCATTTCCATCGGGTCCCTTTTCAATGAAGAAAGTCCAATATAGTAACAAGAGCAGAGCACTCCTTGTTAATAGTTTAGCTAGTTTAGATAATTTTGAAGTGCTTTCTGTAGCACTCACACCTGGATGGTTCTCATTTCTACCTAGGGTGGATGATTGACCATTGAGTCATCCACTAGTGACCGGAAACTTTTTAAGAGCTAATAATTTAGCACAGACTTATGAATGCATGCAGCCATGAATATGCCCCATGTTGGAACAGAATCAGAGATTTACATATCAGAAGTCATTTGTTGTCTCTAGAATGCAATTATTTGTTATTGAGGGTCTTCAAATCTCTAGATAGGACAGCTCTTCATGTGAGTGCCCTTCTTTATTGGAGGGAGACATCTTACTTTATGCAGTTACTGTTTGTGTTTTGCATTTCATTATTTTGGAGCAGGTCCGTTCTATTCTGTTAGTTGAAGTGAACTGTTTGTGTAGGGATATGCTTTTATAGAGTATGAGAACTTCGAAGAAGCACAAAGAGCTATAAGTGAGAAGGATGGAGCTGAGTTTCTCTCACAGACTATAAATGTTGATTGGGCATTCAGCAGGGGTCCTTTTAAGAGGAGGAATGCTAGAAGGAGGTATGTCCATAGTTTATCCATGCTGTTGTGTCTCTGTTGCATGTGATTTATTGGAAATGAAGCAGAAAATCTGAAGAAATGATGCCTGAACCTATCAAAACACTACCTTTTCACTTTAATCATTCTTCTCTGAATGAAGTTAAGTAGGTTTTGATGGTTGTACCCTCTGTCTATTTCTTTTTATTTTTAAGTCTACATTGTTTGGGCTTTTTGGGGTGCTGGCGGACTGATCTCCGTGACGATATTAAGGTGTGATGTCAGAGACGTCTTCCTTTTTCTTCTTGACAGTACGAATGGAACTGATTGTGTGGCCTTACTTGTGGCTTGCTGTGTGACCATAGATTGACTCTTTCCAGATTTGATGTCTTCTTCTATGTAGTCTCCCATTTGACCATTTCTGTAAATTTCTTGCTCGTCATCATGTTGAAATAAATACCTTCTTGAGCTCAGATGGAGTACTTGGCGAGTTGGACCTTGAAGGCTTCAGTTCTCCAGCGCCGTGCATATTTCTGAAATGAATCCGACGGTTTCTTCTTTCTTTCCTTTTTTTTTTTTTGAGAAAGGTAACTTGTATTATGAACAAAGGAATACTCAAGAAGTATTCCAGTAGAACTTACAACAAAAATGCAGAGAAGAGTAAAACAAATGTTACATCACAAATATTCCGACGATTTCTTCTATATGCTGGCTAATGAGAATTTGTTCGAGTTAGTTTTGATATTGAACCTAAAGTGTCATGAAATCCTCGTCCATTTTCTGCCTTTCACATGATTCTCGAGGATCCTGACAAGTCTTCCATTTTCTGCCTTTCACGTAATTTCGAGGATTCTGATAAGTGTGCCAAGTCACGGCTTCTCCCAAAAGACTTCGGATGAACTTTTTTATCCTTAACTCCCATTTCTTTGTACACTGACTAGCTTGTTGAAGTAGGCTCTCAAATGTGTATGAGGATCATGCGTTCCATCAAATATGTCGAACTTAGGTTGGCTTGTACACCACTGGCATGTCGATGTCTGGTTGGGTGCATAAGTCATCATAGTCCAGGCTCTTGGTTACCCTGGTGATCTGCAAGCTTTTCACTGCCTTTCTCGTATGTGGAGTTGGCTGGCTATCAATTCTTCTTCTTTCAATCAGGCATCCTTCTCTATTTCTGCGCACTGATCTACCTTGTATAGGACTCTGACGATAATCTGTGTCATGAATGTAGGAGATCCAACTGCATATACAGGTGGCATAGGTAGCTCATAGGAAGTGGCGATATGTGCCCCAAGTATGTGCTGCATCGTTGGGTTAGCAGGCATAGTAGCAGCCTGAGTTGGTAATGACAAGTTTGGTGTAGTCATGACTGCAGGGGGAAGAGTAGGTGGGAGTTATGTGTAAGATGGGACATGAATTTTGTCTGGGTAGTTTGGCAAGTTGCCGGGAGTGACCGGAGGTAGGCCAAAATTGGCAAGGGGAATTGGAGGTGAATGTGTATATGAGGGGAAGTGTTCCTGGAACATGTGATTTCAGGTACAGAAAACGAAGTGGGTGCAGAAAGGTGATTACAGTGGTTTTGGCTCCCAAACCTGTTGCAGCTCTTCCATCATCTCTGGTTCTTCTTCCAGATGAGCCATTTGTATCCAGCCTTCTTTGTGAGACTTGTATTTTCCACAGGTACTAGGAGGTTTGTAGCAGTGATCGATTCAACAACAACAACAACAACAACAAACCCAGTGAAATCCCACAAGTGGGGTCTGGGGAGGGTATATGGTACGCAGACCTTACCACTACCTCATAGAGATAGA
>JAABOM020000007.1:7847630-7862101 GCA_011800125.2 Solanum clarkiae
TTTGGTAGAGGCTCTTGGGAGAGTTTGAGAGTGTATTGCAATTAAGAAGAGAGAATTTGATCTTTAGGAGTAGGTTTTAGGTCTTTAGGAAGTTTTAAGATAGCATAGAAATCTCCAAAAGACCAATAGAAATAACTACATTTATAAAATGTCATTAATGAAATAGAATTTGGCAAAAACCCGTATATACCCCTACATTGATGATTTCTGTGAAAATGAGAATAACTTCTTCATCCAAACTCAAAAATAAGGTGAAACTAAGGGTGTTGGAAAGATAATTCAAAGATTTTTAATTTTGTAGGTCGTGGGGCATCAGTTCTTTGTGTGCTATGAGATATGTCCATTTAAAGTTGACCCTCCCACCGATACTTGTGCAAAACTTAGTCAACGGAAATTCCTTTGAACTTGGCTTGATGTAAGGGACCCACGATGATATTTAACAACATGAATAATCTTGACATAGATTTGAATGAGAATTTGAAGCTTGAATGAATTTCTTGAGGTCCGGAATGAGTTTGGGACACTTGAATTTGGGTGAAATATTTGGCTAAATGTTGGAGAGGGTTTTGGGAATGTATTGAATGATATGGGATTGAAAATGACTAAGTTTAAGTATTTTTACGCACGGGGAGGCTTAGTCCCAAGACCCAAAAGCCTTGGACTAGAACAAGAAAACTGGCCAAAAATTAAACCTCTTCGAGCCCCTGGCGTGTCGCACTTGGGGCAGCTTGATCACCGGAATTAGCAAACTTTGAAATTTCAAATTTTGCTACGGTTGCTCTTAATTGAGGTTAAACCCATCTCCCACTCAATTTTTTCTCCCGAACAAGAATATGAAGTCAAATTTTTTATATCATACACGAATTTTGAGATATATAAAAATTATGATTATGGGCATTTCCGAGGCACATTTTCGGACACTTTTGGGGTCGTTTCAGTTATGCATCTCCATCATAGAATTGGTTAAATTGGACTTCTAGGAAAAGTGACTCGTGAAGAAGCTAATCTTAAATCATAAAGAGATGAAAAATTATCATCATCAAGTTGGATAATTAGACATCTCCTTCAAGTAGGATTCCATTCTCCCACTCAATTTATTATAGTTTATTTATGTATTAATATTTAGTTATGTATTATGTTTAGAATTCTTTTTTTTTTACATTCCAGGGTAGATGTTTGTCATATTTGATAATTTTAAAATATATTTTACTTGTGTGAATGTGATAAACGGAAACTAGATATGTTTAGATTAATTTTGCTATTACTTCCATCAAATGCAGCTGATTAATTGGATCCATTTGAGTCCCAGTTATTATTGCCAAAATTGGCGAATACAACCAACTACTCATGAAGAATTCATCTTTGGACTAGTAAAAAGAAAGAGGTGGCATACCACAAATAGAAAGTGTACCTAATAAAAATATGATTTTGATAATTGGTAAATATATTTTAAAACTTTACGATATTATATCAGTGACAATTTAAGATTATTAGATGTGAAAAGATTAGACTTATATTAAAATGTTGAAGATATATGTATTCGAGACCATGAGAATAAATGTTTTTTTTTAGTTTAATTAGTGGGCTCGGAGATCCATTTTATTGAATAAAGAAATTTTTTTTACAAATGAGAACCGGATGGCTCAATCCATCTGGATGAAAACAAATGCTAAAATATAGGATATCTACATGCTTCTCCTACTTTTATAATATTAGCCTTTAAGACTTTAATGTGGCCCTTCAGCTTTCTCGTGGTCGTCAGATTCATATATGTTCTTGTTGTCCTCTTTGTGCTCTGCGTGATGACCTGGTAAGTATATCTCTTCTTCTCCGTTTCAGCTTTTCCATACTTGCCATTTCTCATGGTGTTTTCTTTTAGCACTCCCTATGATGCGCCACCTTGGCCTCCCCATTTTCATTTGCAAAACAAGTTTTGCTTCTCAATCTGCCTTGATTTGTAACTCCCATCTCTGATTTCCTTTTTTTCCAAAAGTTTAGCCACTGTTCTACCCTTCTTGACTTCTGGCTCTTTATTGTAGCGATAAGTGCACTTTCCATCACACCCTAGAGGTTTTTACATGCCGCTCCTAATGCTTGCTTATTGGGTCTACTTTTTTATGGATGCATGTTCTCTTTTTGCATGCCATTTTGCTCCATATAAGTTGCTGTGACAGCTACGTTTATTTGGCTATTCCCTGCTGATGTAAAAATTCTTTGTAAATTCAAGGACACAGATTTTTATAAATGCACCACCTTTTGTAACTCTCTAAAAAAATCTAGTATTACTAAAATCAATATCACTTTTGTAGATATATGCAAGCTAGGGATCTGTTATTTATCGTGTTTAGGATCTTATTTTTATGCTAGCAATTGTGAAAATGAGAAAAAATGTTATATGCCCTCTGATTTAGCGGTGTTAGCTATGTAATCTACCAAAGTATTTGCTTCTCTGAAAATGTGGTATACTTGAATGTTGATTGTCTCTTTGATGCACTGAATTTCCTCCATTATGTGCATAATTTCCCATGAGATTTTCCACTCCATTAAAATGATTTTCTGTAATCCTAGGGAGTTTGTTTCTAGCGCCACCTTCTCAAGGCCTTATACTTTGCAGTACTGTACAACTCTCAAGATAGTTATAGCTTCTGCATAAATACTGGTCGCTATCCCTATGTATCTTGACTCAGCATCGATAAGGTTGCGAGCTCATTCCTCAGGAAAAATCCACAGGAACTGATGTTACACCCAACCAGCATCTTGGACTTTCGAGTTGACAACCTTACACTGTAAGGCAGGTCTCTGCCTTTGAAAATAATCAAAGCAACCTTGATCACCATCTGTATGTTTTTTATGCATTTACGTAACATCCTTTCATATGATATTTGCATTTACATACTTTTTTTAAAAAAAAAAAGTCCTTATATAATGAATCTGATTGCTCTATGAGAAAATTATATATGTTGATGTTTTTACACATCATGCTAAATAACAATTACAAAAAATAATAATTTTTACTATATTATAAAAGGTTAGTTCAACATGTGTGCTAAATGGAATTAAAATTTTATCTAAGGGTATATTTGTCATCTTATCTAAAGGACTAAAATGAAAAAGAACTCAATCCTTACAAGTGAAAATATCAGTTGTAACTTTATGCATCAGCTGCTTCGCATGTCTCCAACATGCCAAAAATATGGCTCACTTTTCTTGAGAAAGTTATATTCAATTAACTCTCAATTCTACTTAACACCTAGCAATAAAAAAACTGGTAGTTTCATGTTCCAGTCAGAAAATAAAAGGAACAAATACGATCTCTTCTTTCTTGTGTGGTTGATTTTCTTTTTCTTTTTGGATTTCAGCAAGTATGTTTAGTTTCTAATAATTGTTCTTTGGTGTTTTCCTATATGCTTAATATTTTTTATTCTTCTATTTGGAGATTGTGTTCTATTTGTTAAGTATTGTAATAGTTGTCGAATTGATGGTGTTCTGGGCATCATAATTGTATGATTTTATTTATTGAGTCTGTTCTTTGTGGTATTTCTATCAATATACTTTGTGAGTATGAATCCCTAATTATTTCTTTAGCAGTCCATTGTTTCTTAATTTTTTTAGTATTCAATTTAATAATGTTGACGTGACATACATGTGCAATGCACGTACACTAAACTTGTTTAGATTAAAACAACTGTAATAAATAAAATATTTTAGATATACTTTTCACACTTTTGGTCTTAAATAATAATGTAATGGTCAATCTAATGTGATTACATTTTATTGTTTTGGCCATTGTAATGCAAAATATATTTAATGAATTTGTTAGCAATAAATTTATGAAAAAAAACATTAATAATTTTTTTCTTTTGAGTTTGAAGAAAAGTCTTTGTCAACCTCTGTTCCACAAGTGTAAGAGAAAGAGTACAGAATAGTTTGCATCTCTGACTAACCTCGCTCTTTCCATTTACTCTAAAAATTCTTAAACCCCTCTTTCTTCTTTCTAGTTGCACAATCCCAGGTTTTCATCTTTACTCTTATTGGGTAGGTTTCTTTTTTCCTTAATACAATTGTTGTATATCTATGTCCTGTCAAATGGTTTGATTAATTGATTGAAATTTGCATCCTTGAAACTTAAAGGTTTTACTCATTCTCTTTTGCCCTTACTGTATGACTGCTATTTGAATGTCAGTCTTGGAGAAACAGTAAACTTGTTTGTCTGTGTGATTTGAGTTCCACTGATGTTTTCATCACCATGCTTGAATGTGGGATGCTTAGTATTTACGAGTACTGTTGATAGTAGGGCATTTTTTAATAATTGACACACTAATTCAAAGTCTTTTGCTTTTATTTTGTTATCATTATATATGTATTTTACTTTTGGCTTCAGTTTGATGATTGCTTTTATGAGCCATTTACAATGGGATTCTTTAATTTCAAGTTTTTGAGATAAGAAAAATGTGCCTGTTTCTTTTTAATATTAGAAGATAAGTGTACTTATGGTCTGTGCTATTATTTGACTTTATTTGAACAGTATATGTGAGTAATTTCCAAGAGAAACTTTGAATGTCAGTCTTGAAGCAACAATAAACTTGAATGTCTCTGTGTTACTGAACCACCATTATCTTTTGCAAAGGTGAATGTGCTTTCTCTTGGGAGTCCTATAGATGATGTTAATGATAGAATTCCAAGATTGTCCAGGGTTTTATTAAACAAATCCAGATCAATAAGGTCAAAGAAAGTTGCAATTGCAAAGTTGAGTACTCAGTCACATATGCGATGTTATGTCCTTTGGCTATGACCTCGTGCATTTGTCTTTTTCCTCATTGTTATTAGTAATTTTTAAATTTCCAATATAGGAGTTTATAAAGATAAGTGGACCCTGTCGCGATAAGTAAATGTGACAGGTGTATTCATTTATGTAAAATTAAGATTTTTTAGTAACACAATAAACAAAATAAAGTACTATAGAAGAAGAAAACGAGTAGAGGATCCAAAGAGTGCTTTCATTACCATTGTTTCATTTTGAGAGTATGTTATTTGTAATTTATTTATCGGGAAACCTAGTATGGTCGGGACTAGGTACTTGGTCATTTTAGTCCTCATATTTTGTCATCCCCTTATGTAACCGAAGGATGTAATCTGATAACCCCCTGAAATATTCACCACTCTTTATCTGAACATCTAGTACTGCACGAGTCAGATTGTCCACACAGAGGTGTTCAAGAAAAATTGAAAACCAAGACATACCGTAAAATCAAACTATTATTTGCGAATGGGTGGGATGGATTGGATATGGGTAAGTTGGAAGACGTATTGGACAAAAGCAGATAAATTATCTGACATTTTCATATTTAATGGGGATGAAAATGAGTTGAATGATAGATATTATCCATGGCTTCTGAAAGAAAAAGGACTCTTCACTTAGATAGCCTGCCTAATCTCTCTCACTGACTCTTTCACAACTCATCAAAAGAAATCAACTTGAGTAGTCCTATTTTGAAACATATTTGAGTAAAAGGAGTATAAAAGAGTTTGAAAAATGCTTCCAAGAGAGAATATGTTGCTGAAGGTTTATTTAATAAGGCGACAAAAGGTTAACTTTGGCGAATACACTTGGCCGGAAAAGGCCTTTCTGTTCTTCTTTTCTTTTATCTTGTTTCTTTTTCTTCACTTTTCTGTTATTTCTTTTCCTTTTAAGGCAAATCAAAATAAGACGTGCTAACTAATTAAAAGCATTATTTTCAACAACACAAAAATTGGAATTAATTGAAAATGAGTTAAAAAATCAAATACAGGCGCTACATTTAAAAGAAATATTTAAACATTACAAATAGATCTATTTAGAAAGTAAATTAGAGGTCCAAAATTTCACTTTTTATACATGTCTAAGTCGTAATATAAATTATTGTATTAAGTTTTTAACAATGTATTTTATCAGATTGAAAGATTATGGATGAAAAATGCAAAAGAAAATGACGATGTGCAAAATGAAAAAAATATATATTTAAAGCTACAGATTTATGGGAAAAACGAAAAATACTATTACATTTGTTTGTTCTGTGTTCAAACTTTTAAGCTTACTGTTTAACTTCTCTATTGTAATAATGAGTTTCTCATCATAAATTCTGAACTTCATAATTGAAATATAAGACAGTGATTCCTAATCTTTCCTTTAACATTAACAATAAAAGATGAGTAGTGAAAGAACGTTAGTCTTAATGATCAAAGCAATAGTTGGTCCTTCTTTGCCATTGTTGATTGATCTAGAAAGTAATAATGAGCTGTATCGGTTTGGAAGGGATTGCGAATAGTAAAACCCATTATCTATGCCTCAAGTATCCATTTTTAATGGGTAATATGGATATTATCAGTATCTCATCCGTTTTAAAAAAATCAATTATTCAAACCATTTTTAATTGGGTAGATTGGATGGGTACTTGCTTTTCATCCATTCTGCAATAATAAATGAAACTAAAGCCGCCTAACATTGGCATGTTCTTTGACTTAGTTTATTCAGTTTTAAATTTGGGAAAACCATCAATATGATTTGGTTCAATTTTTATAAAAGTTAAAAGAAAATAAAGTCTCTCTCTCTAGCTCTCTCTCTATATTCATGTGTATATGTATTTTTCAGTTTACAACTTTGTGTGAGCATAATTATTTATTCTTATAGAGATTTTTATTTATTTTTCTTTTTTTGTAAACACCCTTGTGTATTTTTACCTATAAAAAAGGTTTATGAACATTCTCGTAGTACTTTCTTTGAGTTTTGTATTCTTCTATCTTGAAGTTATTTGGGAGAAGTGATTTGTTTTTTGTTTTAATCATTATAGTAAAGTAAGTATGAAAGCATATATGGATATAAGGTGATTGTTTGATTTATGGATATGAACATTGTCATGTCCCAAGATGACATTCCTCACAGATATTTGAATTGATAAGACGTTCAACTATTTATTTGGTTCTTGCTTATAATTTATTGACATCTGAAAAATTTCTCTTTGGACTCAATAATATTGAATCGAATGAGTTTCTTTGTCTGTGAGAAAAATGGAAAAAGTAAATAAACCGACACACTAAGTCAAAAAAGAAATGAGTTTGTTTGTCATGTGAGAAAAATGGAAAAGGCAAATAAACTGACTATTTTGTTTGGTTATTTGGCAAACTGACCCAACTATTTCTTTCAGGCAAAAACTGAATCAAATGAACTGTGAACACCCTTAAATTTCACCATTATAATTGCTAAACAGGTTTCGAAAGTGAGTTCATTGTTGGGCAGAGCTGGTACAGTGGGGCTTGGTAAGCTGTAAATGTGTTGGACACATTGAGTAGCAGCATGACAAATTTAAACCTTAATAGCGCTTTTGCGTCAGACATGGAAACCAAGGGAAATAAAATTTCAATTTTGACATTTGAAGCTGGAAACACCATTGTCAAGGGTACTAATCATATGCATTCTCTTTCTAAAGAGAATCTGCAACATTTGAAGGAGGTGATGCTTCCTTCAGAAGGTGTGCAACTCTTAATAACAAAGGACATGGATGAACTCTTGAGAATTGCTATTCTAAGATAGCTTATTGTCATATAACATGCTACTTTCAAATTCTGTCTTCCAAAGTGAATTTTTAATGTTCTATAATATGACAGGGATGAACTGAAAATATTCTCCGCTGAAGTAGTTCGTTTTGGAAATAGCTATAAAGATTCTCAATGGCACAACTTGGAACACTACTTCAAGAAGTAACCACTATAAACTTTTGTCTGTTATTGCTTGCTTGTCAGTAGTACATCTCAATGAGTGATCACATCATTTATATAGTACATTTCATTTTATTTAGGCTGGAATCTAATCTGACACCTCATAAAAACTTGAAAGAAGAAGTAGAAGCTATAATGATGTAGTTTATGATCTTTGTTCAGTATAAAGTTGTGAGTTTCATCTCATTATGAGTTCATCTTTCGATCTCCCATTGCCATGTTTATTATGTTATCTGGTCATCTCTCGATCTCCCATTGCCGTATTTATTCCATTATCTTACCATCTTTTGATTCTTTAGTTTGGTTTCAAAAAATAGTGGAGAAGAAATAAGGATCTTGCGTTGCCCCTGATTCAAGAGGTCATACAAATTTAAGACTGTTAGAAAAGCACATCGGTTATTGATGCTCTGGTAAATTAGGCTACTGTTGCAACAAATAGAACTAAATGTAACTAGCACCATCACTGCTGTGTCACCAGCTATTCCCAGAATATCATAAGAAGACGTATGAAATAGTAGACGGTTATTTATTTTGGTGGACTACAACATGGATTCATAGTACAATTTATCACATTTAATAGTAAATAGTGGGAAGACATATATGGTTATATGTAGAATTGATTATATGGTCAACATGTACAACATGTGAACCACTCAAAAAGACATACTAGATTGGATCCCCCTTTTACTTATAGTTGACATTTCGGTTGGCCTCTTTGATTGTTGTTTTGAGACTAAATACCTTCTATTCACAAAAGTTGATGAAATAAGAGCTCTTTCTTAGTTGATTGAGCCAAACTCATTTTTTCTAGCCACCCTTTCCCCCTCCAAACAACAAAACTAGGAGGTTGGTCCATATTAACTTACTGTCTCCCGATCTGGAGCAGTTGCTACTGTATCTGAGCTCTATTTGTGATAGAATTCGTGAGATGATCACACGTCCCTCCACCTCTGTATGAGGTTTAGTGATACGCAGTAGTTTTTGGAATGAGTTCCTTCCGTTCTTCTCAGCAGCAATGTTCCCTACCGCACCTGAAAGCTATTGTCTTAGATAGGAATTGGAAATGTTGTAAAGGATCTCCCAGGGTAAAAATCTTATGGTCATTTGGAGTGTTACATTCCCAAGCAATTCACTATATATCGATGCAAATGTTGATCTATCTTGACAATAAAAACGGCCTAAGTTAACTACTAGGATAGACTCAAGAAATTTTTCACTTTTCTATTTCTTCACCCCCATGCAAAAGATTATCCATGTATTCTCTCTTGCTATGGCATTCTCCATAGCAGAGGATAATGATTGCAAGCTCATTACAATTTTGTAGGATCTTACAATCTTTCCCCATATTGATAGAGAATCATAAAACTCCAGCAACAACATTAAAGTTCTCTTACCTTCAAGGTCGAATCAGCATATTCCATGTGCTTGATGGAACTAGGTTAATAGATTCTTGTTGATTTGGGGTCATTACTGATGCTTAAAAAAGAAAAGAGTTGAAAGAAGATATCATAATGAATCACTCAATGAAAGTATGAGAAATATTGGAGAAAAATATTATTGACTTGTGTCTCTACATTATTACATTGAGACTCTAGCTATTTATAAATACTATATTAGACTCCTTTCACAAATAGGATACTATAATACAATCCTTTTCCAAGTAGGATTTTATATATTATTGTTATTCCCATTCTAAGTATGATGCTAGATATTATTCTTGTTCCTATTCCTATTTTGACGCTCCCCCTCAAGTTAGTGCATATAAGTCATATGTCCTTAGCTTGTCACAAATGTAATTTATACAAGTTAGTTGAGCAATACAATTGATTTTCTCCGCGACGATCCCAAGGGAGAAATCTATATGGAGCAACCACCTGATGTTGCTTAGGGGGAGTTTGGTAGCCTTGTATGTCGTTTGGCAATCTCATATGTTCACTGCATAATTCATTTGGTCCTATAAAATAGTCTTGAGGTTGGCCTCTAAGTATATGCTTGAAGTGTCATTCCACGTCATGAAGGTTTTTTCGTAGTTAATTCCTGGCCGAAATAAGCTGGCTTATGTACAGGGGAGGAAGGCACTCATTAGCATCTTAGAATAGAAAATCCACTATGAGTGCTAGTATTGGAGGCATTCAAAACCTTGTAGAAGGAATAAACTCTAGGCCTTGCATGTTCACGAGAGCTTTGATGCCGAGGTCTGGTCGAGCTAAGCCAACTTGTTTGGATTCGAGCCCTCCTGAACCAGCAAGGCCTAGAGTTCATTCCTTCTGCAAGGTTTTTACTACCTCTGATACAAGTGCTCATGGTGGATTTCTGTTCAAAGGAAACTTGCTAATGAATGCCTTCCTCCCCTAGACATGAGCCAGTAGATTCCGACTCTGGAACCAATTGGGAAAGATCTTCATCATGTGGAATGGTATTTCAAGTATATATTTAGAGGCCAATCTCAAAAGACTATTTCATACAATTGAGTGACTTACACAAACAATGCACAAGGCTGTCAAATGACATACAAGGCTACCAAACTCCCTTTGTGCAACAAAATCAGGTGGTTTCTCCATATATATTTCTCCCTCGAGTTCATCTATTTCTTCAACCCCATGCAAATGATTATCCATGTATACTCTCTTTCTATGGCATTCTCCATAGCAGGGGATAATGATTTCAAGCTCGTTACAACTTCGTAGAATTTTACAATCTATCCCCAATTACGAATAGAGAATCATAATGCTCCAGCTATAATATTTAAGTTCTCTTTCCTTCAAGGTCGAATCAGCATATTCCATGTGCTTGATGGAACTATGTTAATAGATTCTTGTTATTTTTTTATCACTAATGAATACTTGAGAAAAGAAAAGAATTTAAAAGGAAGGCATCACAATGAATTGCTTAATGAAAGTGTGAGAAATATTGGAGAAAAATATTATTGACTTGTCTCACTATATTATTACATTGAGACTCTATTTATATATACTCAATTAGACTCCTTTTCAATCTAGGATACTATAATACAATCCTTTTCAAAGTAGGATTTTATATACTGTTATTAATCCTATTCCTATTCTAAGTAGGATTGTAAATATTATTCTTGTTCCTATTTCTATTCTAATACTCACTCTTAAGTTAGTACATACAAGTTATATGTACCTATATTTTTACAAATGTAACTAATACGTGTCAGGTGAGCATTACGAATGCTTTTCTCCTTGTTAATCTTAAGGGTAGAATCTATATAGAGCAACCACCTAATGTTGTTGCTCAGGGAGAGAGTTTGGTAGCCTTATATGTCATTTGGTAGCCTCTTATGTTTATTGTTTAAGTCACTCTATGGTATGAAATAGTCTTCTGAGGTTGGCCTCTAAACATATGCTTGAAGTTCCATTCCATGTCATGAAGGTCTTTCACAATCAATTCCTAGGCTGGAATATGCTGGCTCATGTTCATGGGAGGAAGGCATTCATTAAAATGTTTCCTTTTAACAGAAAATCCACCATGAGTACCTGTATCGTAGGCAGTGAAAACCTTCCAGAAAGAATGAACTCTAGTCCTTGCAGGTTCATGATGGCTTTGATGCCAATGCCAGATCAAGTAAACTAACTGGTCCGTATTCGAGCCCTCCTGAACTGACAAGGCTTAGAGTTCATTCTTTCTGGAAGGTTTTCACTGCCTATGATATAGGTACTCATGGTGGATTTTCTATTAAAAGGAAACATTTTAATGAATGCCTTCCTCTCCTTGACATGAACTAGTAGATTCCAACCTAGGAATTAATTACGAAAGACCTTCATCATGTAGAATGGCATTTCAAGCATATATTTAGAGACCAATCTCAAAAGACTATTTCATGCAATTGAGTGACTTACACAAATAACATACAGGGCTGCTAAACTCCATCTGAGCAACAAAATCTGGGGGTTGCTTCATATAGATTTCTCGCTCGAGGTCATCTATTTCTTTACCCCCATGCAAAAGATTATCCATGTATTCTCTCTTGCTGTGGGATTTTCCATAGAAGGGGATAATGATTGTAAGCTAGTTACAACTTTATATTTTACAATCTTTCCCCTAAATACTAATATAGAATCATAATACTCCAGTAACGACATTAAAGTTCTCTTACCTTCAGGGTCGAGTCAACATATTTCATGTGTTGATGAAACTATGTTAATAGATTCTTGTTGATTTTTTGGCACCATTAATGAATACTTAAAAAAAGAAAAAAACCGAAAAAGAAGGCATCATAATGAATTACTCAATGAAAGTGAGAGAAATATTGGAGAAATATTGTTCATTTCTATCCCTGCATTATTACATTGAGACCTTATTTATAGATACTATATTCGACTCCTTTTCCAGCTAGGATACTATAATATAATTCTTTTCCAAGTAGGATTTTATATATTATCATTAATCTTATTCCTATTTTAAGTAGGATTGTAACTATTATTCTTGTTCCTATTCCTATTCTAACGCTCCCTCTCAAGTTAGTGAATACAAGTCATATGTACCTAGCTTGTTACAAATATAATTAATACAAGTCAGTTGAGCATTACGAATGTTTTTCTCTGTGATGATCTGGAGGGAGAAATTTATATGGAGAAACCACTAGATATTGTTGCTCAGGGGGAGTTTGATAGCCTTGTATTTCATTTTGCAGCCTCGTATGTTCATTGTGTAAGTCATTCTGTCATATGAAATAGTCTTTTGAGGATGACCTCTAAATATATGCTTGAAAAGGCATTCCACGTTATAGAGGTCTTTCACAATCAATTCCTGAGCTGGAATCTGCTGGCTCATGTCCAAGGGAGAAAGGCATTCACTAGCATGTTTCCTTAAAACTGAAAATCCACCATGAATGCTTGTATCGAGGCAGTCAAAACAATGAAGAAGAAATGAACTCTAGGCCTTGCAGGTTCAGGAGGGCTTTGTTGCCGTTGCCAGATGAAGCAAAGCTGACTGTTCAGTATTCGAGCCCTCCTAAAACTATAAGTCCCAGAGTTCATTCCTTCTAAAGGTTTTTGACTACCTCCGATATAAGTATTCATGGTAGTTTTCTCTTAAAAGGAAACATACTAATGAATGCCTTCCTCCCCTAGACATGAGCCAGCAGATTTCGGCCAGGAATTTATTACGAAAGACCTTCATCACGTGGAATGAAATTTGAAGCATATGTTTAGAGGACAACCTTAGAAGACTCTTTCATACAACAGAGTGACTTAATAACATATAAGGCTTCCAAATGACATACAAGGCTACGAAACTTCCTCCGAGCAACAAAATCAAGTGGTTGTTGTATATAGATTTCTCCCTTGAGGTTATCTATTTTATCAACCCCATGCAAAAGATTATCCATGTATTCTCTCTTTCTATGTCATTCTCCATAGAAAGGGATAATGATTGCTCACTCATTACAACTTTGTAGGTTTTTATAATCTTTCCCCAAATACTATTAGAGAATTACAGTACTCTAGTTACAACATTAAAGTTCTCTTACCTTCAAGGTCGAATTAGCATATTCCATGTGCTTGATGGAACAATGTTAATAGATTCTTTTGATTTTTGGGTCATTAGTGAACTCTTAAAATGTAAAGAACTGAAAAGGAAGGCATCACAATGAATTGCTCAAGAAAGTGTGAGAAATATTGGGGAAAATATTATTGACTTGTGTCTCTGTATTATCATATTGAGACCCTATTTATAAATACTATATTAGATTCCTTTTCCAATTAGCATACTATAACATAATCCTTTTCCAATTAGATTTTATATAGTATTTTGTTATTCCTATTCCTATTCTAAATAGATTGTAGATATTATTCGTGTTCCTATTCCTATTCTAAAGCTCCCCCTAAAGTTAGTGAATACAAGTCATATGTACCTAGCTTATTACAAATGTAATTAATACAAGTCAGTTGAGCATTACGAACGCTTTTTCTCGATGATGATCTTGAGCGAGAAATCGATCTGGAGTAGCCACCTAATGTTGTTGCTCAGGGGGAGTTTGGTAGCCTTCTATGTCAATTGGCTGCCTCGTATGTTCATTGTGTGAGTCACTCTATGGTATGAAATAGTCTTCTGAGGTTGGCCTATAAACATATGCTTGAAGTGGCATTCCACATCGTGAAGTCTTTTGCAATTAATTCTTGGGCTGGAATCTGCTGGCTCATCTCCAGGGAGGAAGGCATTCACTACCATGTTTCCGTAGAACAGAAAATCCACCATGAGTTTTGTATCAGAGGCAATCAAAACCATGCAGAAGGAATGAACTCTTAGGCCTTGCAGGTTCAGTAAGGCTTTGATGTCGATGCCAGATCGAGCTAAGCCAATTGGTTCGAATTCGAGCCCTCCTTAACAAGCAACGCCTAGGATTCATTCCTTCTGCATGGTTTTGGTTCCTCCAACACAAGTACACATGGTAGATTTTCTGTGAAAAGGAAATATGCTAATAGATTCCTTCCTCCCTTGGACATGAGCCCACAAATTCTGACCCAAGAATTTATTGCGAAAGGCCTTCATAACGTGGAATGGCATTCCAAGCATATATTTAGTGGTCAATCTTAGAAGACTATTTCATACAACTCAGTGACTTACACAAACAACATACAAGGCTTCCAAAATCCATAAGAGCAACAAAACCTAGTGGTTGCTTCATATAGATTTCTCTCTTGAGGTCATCTATTTCTTCACCCCCATCCTAAAGATTATCCATGTATTCTCTC
>JAABOM020000007.1:7873170-7893145 GCA_011800125.2 Solanum clarkiae
GGGGGGGGGGGGGGGGGGGGGGGGGGGGGGGACCAAGAGATTCCCTGTAAACTCAATGATCCAACGTATATGGAAATGCAACTCTGATTCTACGGAACTTAAAATCATCTGATTTATGTATTTTCGTAATGTTAGGGACTTTCCTCTAGATTTGTCCTGTTGTAAAGATTATCTACCTTGTAATTTAAGATTTCCGTATGGAGTGAGCTGCTAGAAGCATTCAGCTCTTTAGATCATACGTGATCAAAGCAAAAAGACAATTTTATCTAGAAAAGAGTCTTTGAGTGAAAGGCAAAAAGTTTAAATAACATTTTTAAAGATCTTCACGTTTTTAATATAGTACTAGTCTTGTTATACGCACTGTATGGGTAACCAAAATGTGTACCTCATCTAGTAACCAACATTACAGAGAAAAATTTAATTTAGTTATGGACTTATGAAAAGATAAATAATTCGCTGCAAAAGTAATTTTGATAAATTGTTTATTTTATAAAGGTCCTATATATCATGATAAATTAGAATTTTTCTTAACGGGGAGTATTTTTCTTGATTTAAATAAGGAAGAAGTAGAGGCCTTAAACAAGGAAGATTTAGGAGTCTTTCTAAGGCTAGAAGTCCTTGTTTTATCACTTATTTCTATATATTTTAAAAGTCAATATTATAAATATAATTAAATAAAAATTTAAAGAAAATGATGAAAAGACGATTTTGTCTGAAGAAAAGCCTTTTAATAAACAGAAAAAAGTTCAAACAAGGTTTCACGTTTTAATATACTATAGACAGATTAAAATTTCATTCAAGGATAATTTGTCATTTTGTTGTTAAATTATATTTAATTATAAATCATGATAGTTATAATTAATGAGTTAAAATATTCAATATAAAAAAAAATTAATTAACTCTCAAAATTTTATCTATACCACATAAATTGAAATAAACAAAATAATATATAATATGTGAAACTTACTTTAAAACTATTATAAATCGAAATAATTTATAACTTAAATATCTAAAAACCTTATCGAAAAATTTGGCTACTCTTGAAATGATCCATGCATACCACATAAATTAGGAAAAAAGGATTAACATATATCACGTAAAAAATTATGTAAAAATTATTCTAAGTCACAATAGTTAACAACTTAAAATATGATATATATTATACCAAATATGTGACTGACTCTCAAAATTTCATATGTACGAAATAAGTTGGAACAAGTGGAGCAATATATATTATGTGAAAATTGGATAAACTGTACTATAATTCGTAATAACTATCGACATAAAACATATAAATTTGGTTGATTCTACATTTCATTTGTATCATAAAAATTGAAATGGAAGAAATAACATGTATTGAGTACGTGTAGGCACGGATTGTGTATCTAGTATTATATACTCTCCTTATCTCTATTATTTAAATTTTGAATTGCTTTCACAAGATAAGTTTTTAATTATATTCCATAATTGTTCCTTTTAAGATTTATCTTTAATATATATTAGGGGTGGCAAAATTAAATTCAATCTGTTTAATTTGTTGAATTTTGGATGGGTTAATAACCTATCCATTTATTAGTTCAATCCATCTAAAATTAGGGTTGATATACAACCCGAATTGACTCGAAAGAGGTCTTGTCAAATATTTTTAAAACATCTTTTTAAAAATTTTATATGTTTTATATAGCTAGAGTAAAGAAAAGTATAGTTAAATTAAGTACTAAAATGTTGAAAAAGAATAAACAGAATAAGTAAAACTTAGTAAAAATTGGATTGGGTTGAGTCTTGACCTGCTCTATAATTCATCACTCAACCCGATTTGGTCCAACCCATTTTGATCAAAGCAAATTTAGGTAAGGTTAGGTCTTGACCCATTAATACCCGCTCAAATTTGACCCAACTCGTCAAATTACCACCCCGATATATAATATAGTTTCTAACTTTCGCAAGACACGCATAGAAGAGGAAGAAATATTTCAATATTTTGTGTCCTATACAATCCTCTCATCATTTAAATTAAAACTTATGATGAATAATAAAGATTCATTTGCTATCAGCCAAACATTGCCATATAGCATATATTATGTTCTTTCATAGGCTACAGATTATATTTTAAATCTTGAATCATATATAGTATAATACAGTGAAAGTTATATCAAGGGGATTGGAAAACTTGGCATATATGGAACATCTATCCTAGTTCCTACTCTATTCTACATTATATTTGATTCGCCTAACATTAGGTTTGAGCAATGTACACGTACATAGGTATGGGTGACAAAATTAAATTTAATCGGCTTAACCCGTCTAATTCATTGAAATTTGAACCCTCCCATTTATTACCTCAATCCATTTAAAATTAGGTTGATGTTTAACCCGAATTGACTCGAGAGAGATTTTGTTAAAATATTTTTAAAACACTCTTTTTTTCATTTGATATGTTTTATATTGTCAAAATAAAGAAAAATATAATTTAATTAAGTGCTAAAATATTGAAGAAGAACAAATAAAGTAAGTAAAACTTAGTAAAAGTTGGGTTGGGTTGGGTCTTAATCCCGCTCTATAACCCGTTACTCAAACTTGGGTTTGGTTGGGTCTTAACTCATTTGTTGTCTTGACCAATTATAACCTGCTTAAATTTGACCCAACTAGCTCAATTGTCACCCCTATAGATAGGTCTTAGTTATCAAAATGAGCTCAAATTAATATAATTCTTTTAGCAACTGCTACCGTTCGAATGTTCACGGAGCAAACTTTGCTTTAGTATGATAGTCCGCAAATCATACTAAAAAGATAAAATATACTTATAAGCAAGTATTATGAGATGATCACCTACTCAATCAATTCGAACAAGTATCGGTATGAAAATTGCATTATTTCAAAGGTTATTTGATCACTAAAAAGTTTAAATTAAAGCACACTCAATATCAAGTCACCATTGGAGATTTATTAAGTCATTTGGTCGGTGCAAAAATGGATATGGTTGAAGAGGGCGCGCTACCAAACCGTAGCTAACACATATGTAAGTATATAATAGTTTTGTTTCATCATGAAAAGCACTTTTTTCTGGCCATGATAGTAGCCATGAACTAAGGTGTTAAATAGTAACAGATATACAAATTCAATAGACCTTTTCTTTTTCTATCATAAAGGTATCATAGGGCCAATAATTTAGAGTTACTATTTTTTATTTTTACAACTGCTTTCTTGGAAAGAAAGCCATGAAGATGACTTAACTACTTTTTTATTAATTTCTTCTTGTCTCCTTGGTGACCCATGGGCCTCATGCACCGTCCGCACGCTTTCGTGCCTCTCATTCGAACCTTTTATATTTAAGCTTCTTCATCATGCTTCCAAATTTAATCTTAAAAAATATTTAATCAATTTAAAGAATCAGATTAAATTGATTTGCTTTTTTGTCTGCTTATTTTGAGGTTCTCAATCTATGTTTCTGTTTTTTTCTTTAGTAAAATTGATTGATTTTTCAAATCATTTGCACTTGTACTTCTGTTTTATTTTTGTCTTTTGTAATAAAATAATATTTTTATGAAATATAAATTTATATTTTCTTAGCATAATATTCAGTAGTTAAGCTTTTAGTATGCATAAATTAAATTGTTTAAAGACAATAATTAAAAATCAACCTGTTTAAAGAATAAATCGTGCAATATTCGTTTCGGCATATGTATAATAGGAAGCCCATCGCAGTTTAAAGTTATAAAAACCAATTCATGTAAATTCTGTTTCTACCAAAGTTTATTTTCCCAAGCATCTCAAAATTAAATATTGATCCAACCACAACGTGTATAAGGACAAATATGTTACGTAAGAGAGAAAAATCATAGGTGTTTAATACTTTCCTTGTAAATGTTAAATACATTGATGTAATTCATGACAACAAATTTAGAGGTGGCCGACCTGCTTGGATATTAGGATAGGGATTGAAAGCATAATGTCAAAAATAATTTAATGAAAAATTACAAGTGATAAAATTAATTCATAAAAATATGATATTTTTGACATAAAAATTTTTAACTCATATGTAACTCAAGTTAGTTTATGAAAAATCTTATTAAGATATTTCAAAAATATACTCTTTTATTTGATATTTTATGTATAATTAAAAAAAAACTAGATTAGGTACTTAAAAAATGTAAAAGAATAAATAAAATAAATAAGATTTAAATAAAAATTGATCAAGTTAAAAGTAACTATTGACTCATTTTTTAGCTTTGTCGAAATTGTTTTTTGTATTTTAAGATAATTTATTTGTTTCGTGAAATAAAAAAGATTAGCGAAACATGTCGTCATCACACTAGTTTGACCAAAATGCCCATATTAGACAAATACTTACGTGGCTTTTTCTCTCCTAAGTCAAGAATATGACGTCAATTCAACGTGGTTTCCTTTAATTAGTTTTCTTGATTCAATTTATTTATCTGAATTTAATTAGAGCCAAAATTTAAAATAATTATTTTTTAATATATTAAAAATAAATATATAAAATATATCAAAATACGTTTTTAATTTTATGATCGTAAATATATTATATATGAAAGATATATTTCTTTATCACATTTTATGTGATATAGTTTGACTTGACTGAGTTTGAAGAATTTTTTTTAAAAAAAAATTTATGATCTAAAATAGTTGATAAATATTTATATGGTTATAAATTATTTCATTAAAGAATACAAAATATTTTGATGTTAAATTGAGATAAAAGAGAGTAATTAAAAAACTGTTAAAAAGGAAAGAGATAATATTTTTTAACGTGCTTTAAGAATAAACAAATTGAATAGGACCAATATTTCCCAACAATAATCAACTTTTTTGTCATCGGATTTGCATACAAGTAAGAAAGACATTGAAATGACTTGTTTACCGACCCACAAGAATTTATAAAGCACTTTATCAATTTATTTGCTTGATTTTTTAGATGAATATATTTTGAAAATAATTTTTTTATTTTTATAAGATAGTGATAAGATTTATATATATTTTATCTTCTCCAGATCTCACTTATAAAATTTAACTAAATATATTATTGTTATTGTTATTGTTTATATCAACTTATTGATTATTTGATTTTAAAATTTATATAATGATGAGAAGTGTTAAATTCATAACTGCCGACAAGCTGATGATGTTAAAATTTATTGTTGTGTATCACGTCAAGAAACAAACTAAAAGGATAGTAATAAATTGCTCTTTAGTTATGTGTTTTTCTAAAAAAAACTATTTAATGGGGTCAAACCAACAAGAAAGATAGCAGATGACAAAGAAACCCATTTTTCCACATCATTCATTTATCCATTCCTATTATTTTATCATATGAGAATGTCAAACCTAATTCTTTTAATTTGAAACAAACGTCAAGGAAAACATTTTCTTTTTCCTTGTCAAAGTGGCTTCAACTAAGCAAGAAGATTTTAGCCAATTAATAAGTATGAAAAAGGATACCTAACAGTTACTCTTTTTTGAAAAAATAATTTAAAGGAAATGTAATTTGAAAAAAGAAGACCACAGTGGGTAGTTGAAGGCTGCCCATAGTAATCCTTTGTCTTTTTTTAAATAATAATGTTAGTGCATTTAAAAGGCCTTTCAGAATTTACAGAGTTTGCCCGCGCGAGGAATAAGAGGCGTCTGAGTTTACTTGTGGGATAATTATAGATGATCATTTTATTAAAATAATTATAAAAAATATTTTATTTATTATATAATTATGTATAGTCAGTATATATTTTATATATAGTTAAATGATATTCAGTTTTTGAATTTATCATCACATATATATGCAATGTGTAATTCATGTATATGTAATATACATTGCATAGTCAGTAAATATTTTCAATGAATTTTGACAAGTTATATTAATAAAAATATGGCTATATTTATTAGAAACCAATTTACTTATTGTATATACTTGAAATTAGCTCAATACTTTTTTCGTTTTAATTTATTTCAGTGATTTTGATTTGATATGAAATTTTAATTTGTAAATTTGTATTAAGCACACAAAAATAATATATTCAACAAAATCTCAAAAGTGAAGTTTGTGGAGAATAAAATCGTACGAATATTTTATTTTTACTTTGTGAAGGGTAAAGATTGTTTCGGAAAGATTATCGGCACAAATATATCCTCTTCATTTTAAAAAGAATGACCTAGTTTGATTTGGCACGAAATTTAAGAAAATAAAAAAGATTTTACAATTTTGAAGTCCTAAATTAAAGTTATGTCAAATGAACAAAAATGTTATTTAATTTTGCGACCTTAAATATATCATGTAGAAAGACAAAATTAAAATTTTTCAAAAGAATTATTTTTTTAAACAGATTAAAAAAATAGATTATTATTTTTAAAACAATAAAAGTACTTCAAAGTAGCTAACAAAGAACAACAGAAAAGAAAAGCATACAAATGATTAATAAAATAGTAATAATAGTAAAATATATTCTTAAATATGTCAGTAAAAAAATTAAATAGTTAAAAAAATATGACAAAACAAAATATTCCCTCCTAATAATACTGAGATGGTCAACCATCTACGTCGGCAGTTTTAGATTTCCGATAAAATACGTGTCACCATATTTTTGCACCAACACATTGGTGGGACGCATTGCCGCATTCAACAGCAGTCAAACCCAGTCAGCTAACGGCTTTTATATTTACAGTAATAAATGTTAATTAAAAAACATGTCAAAATAGAATAATTATTATAAATAAAAGATATACATTTTATTTATTATTGCTTTACAGAAGCTCAAAGTCATGAGTAGAAAAGGTCAACGAAGAAAAATTATTGTTTTTTTTATTTATGGAAGAATGATTATCATTCAAAATTATTTTGTAGTAATTAATTTTTTTAAAGAAAAATGGAAGGAAGAAAATGAATTTGACCCATTTAACTCAAACATACACCTTTTTTGGCAAATTTTAAAATTGACTTTGCAAACTCACTTTTTGAAAGCTTCAAATAAACGTTATTAGTGATATTTTCCGAATTTTAGTATTTTTATCCATCTTTGATTAGTTCCTATTTTGACTGGCGGATGCTCACTATCTTTTTTTTTTTAAAAAAAAAAATTGTTCTAATATGTGTATATTTTTTTAATGTTTAATTCATTCAATTTTTTTAATCTGATTATTTAAATTGTTGGGCCAAAATCAAATAGACTTATGAAAATAAAGTTGAACTTGGGAACAAAGATTAAATTGCATAAAGGATTGAACAGAGCTTATTCTCGAACTCGAGTCTTGCGGAAGGATCTTCTATTTAGGATAGTAATATACTCGGTCACTTTTACTTGATTATTTCACATAAAATATAATTGCATTTTTTTAATTCTAATTCTATATGAATATAGATATTATGTTTACTTGACCAAATGAGTAATAATTTAGAAAATTTTTATGAGCGTTATTGACCTTGTCAATCAATAAATCAGATAAAGTATATTTGATTCTCATGAATAACTAGACAGATTGACAGCAAATTAGCGACCATAATCTTAGGACGTCTCATCTCTTTAAACTATGCTCTTGTTTTTATTTTTGTATTTTATAATGTCATAGTAGTGTACATTATATTGCTTCTCGGAGTCGCTTGAATTAATAAATAAATTATAACAGTTTGATTAATACTTATTAATAAGGAATAAAGCAGTAATTTTTGATCGCAGCTGCCTGTTTGAGAGCTTTCGATTATCGTGCTTGCTTCAGTTGTCTGTTTCTTCGCCTTTATTACATGGGTCAATAAAAAATATATTGTGGACTTTTTAATTTAATCTTTAAAAGGCAATTACTTCATAAGTTGTGTATTGACGTGTCTGCTTCAATTACTTTATAATATTTTTTTAGTTGCTTTAATTATAATTTTGCAATAATTTTTTTAAAATATAGATAAAAAATCTATTGGTGTTACATAAATCGAGACTAGGAAATAATTTATATTGCGGCCTCCGGTGAGCCAACAAAAAATAATTTGTGAGCTTTTTAATTTAATCTTTTCAGGACAACTGTGTATTGACATATCTGCTTCAACAACTTCATAATATTTCTTTAGTTATTTCAATTATAACTTTATGATATCTTCTAAAATATATAGAAAAAATATATCGATGTCACATGAATCGAGACTAAAAAATAATGCGGTCTTCGGTGAGCCAACAAAAAATATTTTGTGTGCGCTTTTTAATTTAATCTTTTCAAAATAATTATGTATTGACATTTCTGCTTCAATGACTTCATAATATTTCTTTAGTTTGTTCAATTATAATTTTATAATATTTTCAAAAATATATAGGAAAAATCTATCGATATTCCATAAATCAAAAATAAAAAATAATTTACACTAGCACAAACCTTCACCACTAATTTAGTAAATAGTTAATTACAAGTACTCTTGAGAATGATCTCTACTTATCGCTTTATGACTTGTCCATCATATATACTTGCATATGCAGTGCACTTGAAAAAGAATATAGAACAATATTGAGTTTAAATACTACTCGTCACGTTTTCTCTTGTCAACTAATTTATGCACATAGGTAATTCTCATTTATTCCTACAACTATCTATTATACTATAGTATTAGAATTAATCCATCACGAATATGTTATCGTTTGGATTTCACGTTGTAATCCTAAATTGTGTTGCTTTTTATCATCCTCTTCCAATTAGATGTTGATATAATGCAACTCCAAGCTTGTTGCACAGTCTATATAAAGATTGTTGTCGAATGATTTATCGTTTTTTGATGCGATAAATTCTTGTCAAGTTTTTTATTGAGATTGAAGGAGCGCTGTCAAAATAGGCTAACCCAACCAAATCTATATGGGTTAGAGATTCAAATGGATTAGGACGGGCTAGCCCTTTTAACTAAAGAGCCTATAAAATAGTAACCTAACTCAGTCCTATGCGGGTCACGGGTTGGGACGAGCCGACCCTTCAACTATAATATGAACAATATTAATCTCTTTGAAAGACTATGAAACATCGACCATTTTTTGTCACAAACAAGATAAATAGATAATAAAAGGAGAAACAACAAATTAGACATAAACAAAATAGTAAACGATTATAACTAATTGGTTTAAAAGTTTCTAACAACACAACTATACAAGTTAGTTCAAAAACTTAAGAAAATGCTAATGGGCTAGTCTTATAAATCTAATAAGGATAGATGCTAATGGGATGACAAAATGTAAAAGTTGTCAATAAATAAATAGAATACTACTTAAAAAATAATTAAATATATAATAAATATTTTTAAAATTCACGAGCCACGGGCTAACCTTTGAGGATCACGGATTGCGCCTATGAGGTCGGTGGGCCAAATTAGGATAGGCTAAAAAACCTCGTTCATAAATAGACTGAAAATATTTAATCCAACCCTATTTGATTCAATGATTAGGTTAGGCCGGCCACACAGACCAAGCTCATTTTGACAACTCCATATAAAACCAAAAGATAGCATTATAATGATTGATTTTTCACAAATTTGACATGAATGTACATATCCTCTCCCTCTAAAATTGAAAGAGTTATTTTTACCTCTAACAAACAAAATTTGTATTTTATGGACTTGAATAGTCATGACTTGATCGACAAAATTCTTTTTGCTATATCTTTTTAAATGTCGTACCCTCTCAGAATATTAATAATCTGAGTAAAGGTTGGATAAAACTTATATAGTCTTCACGGTCTTATATTTATTTTCAAAATCTTTAGTAAAATTATATCTTGCTATATGTGTCTAATGATTTGTATATAATAGTGAGACTATCATAAATCTTTTAGGATTTTTCTTATATATTCATCTTCAGATTTTGATCTCATCTTGATATTCTAAATTTATTCTTCAATTGAAATTTGTAATCCTAGTTATCTTCTTGTATTTTTTCTCAAGACTCTGCCCAACTTGTTTGGTCAAAGGACATCAATAGAATATTGACTCTTCAGACGTAGTTTTAGTTAATCAACTTCTCATGAAGATATTTTTTTCATCCCATTTTATAAATTTTAGGTGTTTGTAACAAACTTAAAAAATATAGAAAAAATAAATTAACCATATAAAAATTTGAAGAAACAAGAATATTATTAATAAAATAATATGAGTACAAATCAGTTCCTCCCTATTTTTTTTTCTCTTTATATTTCTTTATAATTCAAGAGATTCAGTGACATATTTCTCGAATTAGGATGATATAGACCTCTTTGAGATTTACTTGATCTCCAGTAATTTTTGTGAATGCTTCATGAATTTGCATGATATTCAAGATGACTCTTATATAGACATTAACTAGGGATTAGGGTATTGCAGCCTTCAAAAATCCTAACTAAAATCAAACACATTTAAAAGAGTCCCACAAATTTTGATGTTTATAAATGTCTCCTACTTTAAGGCTTGTTGAAATGTAGACATAATGAAATTCAAAGACGAAGCTTGAAGTAGTCATTTTTTCACCTTTGTGATTTTGTGTTATACTCGGAAACATTACGAAAATACCCCTAGATGGGAGACGCTTGTATGACACACCTTTCCAAAATATTTTGGCAAATCTGAGGTCGAAATCGCGATCAGCATAAAAATTTGTGTAAAAAAATAATCTTGGTTGATTTTTAGAGCAACCGAATCAAAAGATAATATTTCGGAGCAAAAACGTAATTCTAGAAAAGTGCGCGACATGTTCGCGTCGCGAATTTGTCGTGAATTTGTACTTAACTGGGATTCCAATATTTTCTACGGGATTAGAAGATTGATCGGAAAATGATTTTCGTAAAATTACACATAAAACGTCTTTGACAAATATGATTTATGTATTATTTTACAGAAAAATAGTTTCTGAATGTGTTTTAAGTTTTCTATCAAAAACTGAACTGAAACGCAGACTTGTCCCATCGTGGTACTTGACGATCAATTTTAAAATCAAGGGTATTCTAGTCCTTTCCCCACTTATTCTAGATTAAAATTCTATCGTTTTGAAGTAGTTTTCAACCTTATATCAAATCCTAAGTGTGAATTTACAATCTTTTATGCTAATTCATCTTCAGAACTAGGGCTAAGTAGGAAAGTGGAGGCTAGGATTCAAGAGATTCAAAGCTAATCTTTGTTGTTTGATTTTTCATTCCTCATCCCAGGTGTGTAAGGCTACTCATAGCATTGGACTGAGTTCATCCACGCGCCCCACATATTAATTCTCCGTAATTATGTTCGAGTAGAGTTTTATGCAAATTCTTGAAATTCTAAATAAGTAAATTCATCTTCTATTGAGTTAGAAATATTTATGTAATTGAGATTATTGTTATTTCTATTTCTTATATTATTGCAATCGTTATTCGCGGATACTTTCCCATAAACCCTAATGCAGTTGATGATTGTATCTTTTCTATACATTGTTTGATGTTGAGATTAATGCGTTTTCAAGCATTAAAGAAAAGTATTTTTTAAAAATTAAAGTTTTGCATATTGAGAATAAAGATGATGATCTTTTCTATGCATTGGTGAAAAAGTATTTGAACTAATATTATATTTGTATTTTATTGAGTACAAAGAGTTATATTTTGAAGAAAAATATTTTGATGAGATAATGCATGTTTTGATGAGCTTTGAATAAGTTGAACATGAGGAATACATATTCTTGTATATACATGAAATGAGCATTTACTATGTCATATGGGCTGAACTTGATTTCTTTGTGATTTAACTGACCGTATGAGTTGGAGTCTTACATGAAGTTAGTTAGAATCTTAAGTTGCATTGCATCAATGATGGTCCTGAATTATTGAGTTGTTGAGTAATTGAATTGAGCTATTGAGAACTGAGTTGACTTGATTGAGATAAGTCACTGAAATGAGTTTGAGTTAATTTTCATGAGCATATTTTAGTCTTGGAAGGAGTATTGAGCATCGAGTTGGGTATTAGGAAACACCCCAGAACTACGTTGCCAGCATTAGAATATTTGTGCAGTTAACTCTGGTGGCTCATATCCCAATAGATAGACATTCTCCTTGGATTCGGAAGAGGGGCACAGGTTGACGTCTTTTACCTTGGCAAGTTTAGGATGGCCGTGACAACGATGTCTTTTTTGTGCATCACCGAATTTATGGTAGTGGAGAGTCATGTCAGTTAGAGAAACTTCCAAGCAAACTTTGACTAAGCATATCGTAATTTTATACTGAGTTGCATAAAAATAATGATTCCATTTTCGAAGCATGATTTCAAAATCTTAAACTTGCATACTCGTTGAGTTGAGTCATGAGTTGAGTGAGTTAAGTTGAGTTGAGTTGAGTGGGTTAAGTCGAGCTTTATCTATTTACTTTAGCCGTTCTTATATACCAGTATACTCCATGTCTCGACGTCCATTTGGACTGCATCATTTTATGATGTAGAAGCAGATATTAGAGGACTTCAACAGACACACGGTTGAAGTTCAGATCCCTGCTTTCAGAGTTGGTGAGCTCTCCTTGCTTTCGGCAGAGCCCTTTTATTTTCACCAAGTATTTTATTTATCCTTTGAGTTTGGTAACCATGGCCTGTCATAGTACTATCTAGATGTTAGAGGTAGAGGCTTCATAGACATTGAGTGGAGGTTGATGACTATCATTATTTTTCAAACTTTGTTCATTGAAAATATTTATCTGTACGAGAATTTAATCAGTTGATCTATTTCTAGACTTTTATTCGATTATTCTTCCGCTATTGAGTATGATGTGACGATGAGGCCAGGTGCTTCTCTTGGAGAATCAGCAATGATTCTTTAAGTATCGACCATTCCAAGGGTACCCTCCCGATGCGTGATATTTTGTTACTTTAAATTTACTGATTTGATTTGTAAAGAGAGAAGAAATGAATGATAGATTTTAGAAGAAATGAAGAATAGATTTTATCCCACTGGGCATGCTACTATTATAGGTATGACATACTTCACACTGATAAAAATGACTTTACTAAATACAGCTTTATAGACACGCTAGGATGCTTGAACCTTGTACTCTGATATCAAGTTTGTCACGTCTCTGAGAAAGTATCTTAGGTGTGGCCAGACTTAGAAACTATTTCTGGTTCCCAAGCGAATCACTCGCCCTAATCATTTATTTAATTAGCAGAAGACTCAATAAAATCAAAAGAAAGTACTTAACTGGACATTTAAATCATCATATAAAATATTTTGCAAGACTTCTTTTTATTAAAATAACTCAATATTTTAATTTAATAAATAATAATAAATTTTTAAAATTGACTAAAAAAAAAACAGTTTCCACTCTAACTCTATTTGATTCAATCTATGAAACCTCTATTAACTCATAAGAAGGTACCAAGACAATCCCAAGGCTACCTCACCATAATAGAAAGAAATAAACTACAATAGAAGAATTCATCATAAATAAAAAGTTCTCACCACTATCTAAAACTTGATAGATTTTTAGTGAAGCGTCTAGTGGGATTTTTAATACCTATATCTACATCATAAAATGATGTAGCGTCAAGTGATGTCAGTACATGAAATTTACTGTACATAAAATAATTGAGTAGAACAAATACATCAATGATAGTCATAGGAAGAATAAAGCTCAACTCAACATTAATATGATATGCAAGTTCTTTTTTTAAAAAATAAATAATATTTTCATCAATCATCAGTGTGCACATGCGACTTAGTAAAAAAAAATATATTTTTACTCTTAGGGAGTTTCTCTAACCGACAATCATCACCATATGAGCCAGTGATGTACAACAAACTACTATTGTTCCCACAATCATCTAATACCTTGCCAGAGTACTGAACATAATGTATGGATCAAATAAAAAGTTCTAAGTGAGGCTTAGGAATTTGCTTGATTTAACGATCACGATCTCATCCTATATTGGATATGTACTTTATGGAATTTGAGTTACTTGTACTTTTATACAAATTGATATTGATATTTCTCCCCAAAATATATGCTCATATCTATCAAACATTTCAAATCGTCTCATCAAATCTCAGTGGACCTTTAAAAACTCAATCTCATCTCAAAACATCATCATCATCTTTCATCAATAAATATATTTTAAAAATCAATTACATCATCATCAAAACTCTTGATTAAAACATCATTTAGCTCAATTCTCAAATTTATCAAAAATTCATTATATCATGCAATTATCTTAATTTGAAAATAATATTTTGTTTCATGCATGAAAATAATGAATCTCAACATCTAATAATGTAAGAAAAAAATCATGATCATCAACTCAATTAGAATTAATTGAAAAGTAACCACGACCAAGAATCCCAACAATATGAGAGAGAAAAATAACAATAACTTTAATGCATAATTATGTAGTATTTAATAGAAAAAGAATTTAACTCAATCAAAATTAAAAAAGTTAAGTTTTGACTCAAATCAATACTCAATTAAAAATAGAAACGTAGATGTTGGGGTGTGGATAAACTCAATTCAGTGCTATGACAGCCCCTGAAATATTAAAACTTTACTCGAAACTTAAAAACCTCAGAAGAATTAGTTGATCCTTAGCTTTTTCTCCTCTCCAATATTGTTTTCTACGTGTTCTAAGTGTTAATAAGGGAAGAAACTTATTGGATATTTATAAGAAACCTAAAATAGTCCCAAAACATTGTGGTTTTGATTAGAAAAGAACAGGAAAAGATGAAACTATCATCTACTAAGACTGTCACACCCTAGATCTTAAGCTAAAACCCGAGTCATTCCTCGTACATATATAGACTCAACTTGATGACTTCTAACGTCGTGGAATTAATTATTAGGTATTCATAGTGTATTACATGTGGTTTGGGATCATAAGACATCTCTTATATCTAGCCAAGTCCAAAGAATTTCTATCGGCTAAGTTTTGGTGTGAGTACATATAAGGGTAAACTTCAAATGACCATATCTCTTAGAAAATAATGAATTAGATAACCCACTATCTTTAATTGAATTGCTTTCCAATGCATCCAATTTTGCTTTATTCGGAGTTCAGAGTAAGACATTATGACTATTTTACTGAGTCTTATTTGAGCTGTCAAAAAAGGCGACGACCAATTTGACTGTCGATTGCATTTGACCATCTGCTGATTTGACCATCTAATGGCTCCAAGTAGCTTGAAAAACAATCTAAAAAGGTTTCAAAGGATCCCATTTGGCATATTGCCTAATGATTCGGCGACGGGACCCTGGACCGCCGATTTTCCTATCGAGACTCATTAAAATATTATTTTTTATTTGTGATGATATTTTTATCTTTTCAAAAGGGATTTTTGACCCATTTAACTTTAATTCACCCTCCTAAGACTATTTTGATGTCCTAATAACCTTTTCCTTCACTCATTTCAAATTTCTCTCTCAAGGAAGAAGACCTGAATCCTCCATTGAAGAACAAACTCCAATTTCTTTCAAGCTATTCACCCAATTCAAGATTTTCTTCAACTTTATTCTCTATTTGTTATAAGGTATGTGAGTTTCTTCATCCATGGGTTCTTCTAACCATGGAGTCCAAAATTCTTTTTAACTCAATCTTTAATTTTAATATTTGTTTATTATGAGTACTTCCTATTCCTAATTATATGTATAATTCATTATAGAATTGTTATTTATTGATTTGAAATGCATGAAATGAGTTAGTATTTATGAACCCTTTACATTATTACATTGGATTGATGATTTCTTAAATGGGTCTTGTTAAGTCTTTATCTAAATGTTATATTCTGATTTAAATAATGAATATTATGTTCAAATGAGTATATATTGCCATCTAATTGCTCTAGTTGATGAATTTTGAAAAATACCCTATCTTACACTATTATGGGTCCTTGAGTCTCATTATGAATTTTTTGAATTATGATTTTAAATGATATGCTTTTATGATAAATATGCATACCCCTATGGAATTTTATGTTGATGGTTGACTTGACAAGAGCTTATGCTATGATATAGACCAATTACGGGCACGAACATGAATGGCAAAAATATAATCAATATTATGAAATGGACAATTTGAGACCCTTATATGACTTACCACTAGCATGAAACTCGCCTTTCTAGGTTATGATTACTAATCACTAGCATGGAACTCACCTTGCTAAGTTATGATGACTTACCACTAGCATGGAACTCACTTTGCTAGGTTATGATGACTTACCACTAGCATGGAACTCCCTTTGCTAGGTTATAAAAATCCACTAGTATTGGACTTTCTTTACTAGGTCATGAAATGAGCTACTCTTATGATTTCTTTACAAGTTATGTAACTATGACCATGATAAGATTTCAACTTATGACTACTTTACTATAATTATATCTTATTATGTATTTCGTGGGATTTGACTTAACACCAAATGAGTCTTGACGTGGAAGTCTCTTGATTCATATCTATGTGTCATCATAGGTTATCATTATTTTTCTAAGTGGGCTTACACTAGTGGATTTAACTAGGTTATGTAACATCCACTGAGAAGGTCATGTTGTAAGGTAAGGGTATGGTTTACCTTGGCAAGCAGATCATATCTTTTTTGGTATGGAGGAAATATCAGGATACCATGTAGTAACTCGCATGGTCTTAATATTAGTTAAGGTCTCCCCTCATTTATGTATATACTATGTTATGCTACGAAATTATGTTTTACCTTTTACGCATGTTCTAATTAAGCCATTCATCATTGATGTCATATTAAGCATATTGCCTCTTCTATGATTATGAATCTTATCTATTATGGCTTATGATTGTCCTTGTTATATTGTACCCCACATTTCTAATATATTCAAAGTACTAACACATACATTTTGCCTATATGATTTAACCATGTAAGGACTGAAGCTCTTTTCTATCCACCTTCTCATGGCTAGTTCGATTCGTGAAGACATTGCTTGTTGTGAGTTCTCATTTGTAGGGCAACATCAACTTTTTATCTACTGTACTTATGCTATGCCATTGCTGCTTTTATTATTTACTTTTGTGGGTGGGTCAGGACATGTCTTGGCCCCTGCTCCATCTATGACTAAAGGTATTGTTGGATATCATGTCATGTATATATCTTACAATGCCATATATCTATGGAGATTTTCCTTAGTCTTTATCCTGTGTTTTATTATTGCTTGTGATATAATGACAAGATAGTGAAATTCCTAAGTCCTTACTTCCTATAAAGTATGTTTTATTTCCCCCTTTTCCTTAAATTTACTTGATATGGTTGAATGGTAGTAACTCCTTATCCGTTGTCCCCATAGAGTGTGTCCTAAGTTCTTAATCCCCCTAATACTACTTTTTGATGGTTGAACAATGTTTCTTAACGAATGATGTGCTTATGTATGCTATGAGACTTATTTGGATTGCTTTCGGATTCTCCATTCGCCATGTCGAACCTAGACCCTAGTCTTAGGTCATGAAAAAGACTAATAGACAAAATCACAAAACTCCATCTATGGATCGTGATTCAGAGTATGATTTGTAGACACCTTCCCATAAAAGCTGAGAAAAATTGAGTCTAGATCTAAAATCAAAATTCTATGGGTCATAGATCTTTTTACGGTTGTAACATTGATTTCATGAAGCTGTGCATGAGTTTGAATCTATAAGACTTAAATCCACAATCACTTTTATGCATTGTGGGCTCTTTTACAAGTTTGTCTACTCAATTCATAAATAAAATATCGAGGCTATATTTTTTTACCTGAAAAGTACTGAACCTAATTACAACTCATAACAAGTACTTTAGATCATGAAACCATATCGTGAAATCATTTTTCTAGTTTTAGGATCTTAGACTTTGAAATTACGAACCTAATACTACGAGTCATAGAAATAGATACGAGTCGTAGATCTTTGTCATGAAATAGTCTGACATTTAGAAAAATTTCAGAAACTTGGAAGTTACGGACCATTTCATGGATCGTCAAAGTAATTGTGGGTTAAAGACCTCTCATGGAATGCTCACAGATTCAACCTAGACTAGGGAACCATGAACATTTTCTATGACTTATAGAATTTTTTTTTACAAGGAATAGACCTAGCTCGTAGAGGTACAAGGAATAGACCTAGCTCGTAGAGGTTGACTGAGTATCACTATGGAACTACGACTTCCACAAATTTTATCTACGATTCATAAATTAATATATGGACTATAGATGCTATTTGTAAAAGTCAGGCTTTTGCAAAATCAAATTTTCTTGAGGACTTTTCTAGGCTATTTGAGTTAGAAAATTTTAGAAATGTTACATATAAGCACAATGAATAATTTATAACTTGCACAAATTCGATGATAGATTAATTGCATGCAATCTGATTATGAGAGTTCATTTATTAGGTTCATATCCTTATTCTCTATTCACATACATGTGGAAATATTAACGAAGTAGTTAACAAACCCATATCACACAAATGAGAATATCAAATCATCACCTATCTCGAAACAAGCCTTGAAAACTTTAAGTAAGCAAACCTTTTCCCTTTTTGAAAGTATTGACTTGTTCTTAATCTATAACAACCAAAAAATACAATAATTAATAAACAATGCCCTAAATTACTCGAATTATATCAAAATTCTAATTTTTGACCATTTATTGATCATCTTCCCAACTAAGGCCTCCCCCCCCTCCCCCAATTAATTGTAGGTCAAAATCTTCTCCTGCAATAATTCCTCTAGATTCTAAGGTCTAGAAATTAATTTACGAGTTAGAGGAACGATTAACTCACCTTTGTCGATGAAACAGATGAAAAACTAAAGAAGAGCTCTAGGTCTCTTCTAGTCTCTCAAGGACGATGTGAGAGGAAATAAGAATGAATTTAGGACTTTTCTGACTTAAATTTGTGACTGTCCCGCCATAGCAAAATTCGCCCCATTATAGCAGATTGCATGAAGATAGAAACTTCATAACTCATGTCCCAACTTCTTTTTTTACAATACATTCTCAAATCATGATATTAGAAAAATATTCCTTTTGCATCAAGATCAATTTTGAGAGTTCTACTCATCTAAATTCAATTTCGTAAAGCTGTACAGACTCCTTATTGTCTTGGATATTAACTCAATAGATCAAACTTATAAATCATTCTTCAATATATTACCATATTTTTCAAATCTCACACGACTTAGTTTTGTCCAAGTTTAGATTGGTCTTAAAATTTTTGAATCATTACTTAGGAGTTTTCTCGTCCAATTCCCTTCTTCGTTGACCTATTCATAACAACAGTGACAAGTCGTTACAATAAATGTCAATTTCCATTATTCATCTTTGAGTGATCAAACAAAAAAAACTAGACTAAGGTAAGAATAGAGTAGTACTTGAATCGACGAACAACTGAAGGTACTCACCCTAGACCTCCCATAACTTAGATTTCGTCCAAAACTGATGTAAGATCAAAATTTTTTACTTATTACTCAAAAGCTTTCTGACCCAATTTCCTTTTTAATTGACTCATTCATAATGAGGGGTCCAGGTTGTTAAATTATAAGGCTGAAGTTTATAATAATTAACTACAAAATATAATTTGTCTAATATATCAATATAGTTTGTGATAAAAAATTTCATATCCAAATTTTAACTAATTTTAAGAGAAAAATTAATTTGTCACCCGTTGGTACATCAATAATGACAAAATAATATGTCCATGAGGATTATATTCATGACTAATGTAGTCAACACGTGTTGCTAACTCATTTTTTGGTGAAAAAATTTTGGTGGACAAAATTTTGCTATGAAATATTTTATTTCTTTCACAAATTATTTAAACATAAAATATTTTCGTATCTCAAGAAATGAATAATTAGTGATGATTTCAAGGTGTAACTAATAATTTCGTAGTAAAATATTTCTTCGTTTAATTTTACTTATCATAATAAGGTTTAACATAATCATTAAGAAAAAATAATTAGAAATATTATTTGACTAATATATCTGTTAAATATATCGTGTAGTTATTTTTGGAATAAATATATCTTGTAGATATTTAGTTCCTTAGAATTAGGCTAGT
>JAABOM020000007.1:7903136-7918142 GCA_011800125.2 Solanum clarkiae
CTTGGTATAATCACATGAAGGTACCTACATATGGTCCACGAAAAATTTAGGAGAAATTCTAATGAATATTTGTTATGCTGAAATTTTTTGGTCTTTTCTGAATGATAAAGAGAGAGAAAAAAATTGGATCGAGAGAAAACTCTCCTCGTTATGAATTGAGCATCTAATTTTCACTATAACAAATAAAGAATTTGAGATAATTATTTAATGATAATAATACAATTGTTATTGTATCATATTTAGTGGTAATTGATTTGGTATTTATAATCAATACCTTATGCAAATAAATATAAAGGTTTAAGTGACTCTAGATGCAATAGTATTAATTCAATTATTGTTAAATATTGATATTGTAATAAATATAGCCGTTGAAAGAAAAAACTGTTTATTAAATATCTATTTTATTATAATGTTCTAGTTAAAGATGAAGAAATAATATATCATAATACTCTCTGATGGTGAAATTTGCTATTATTAGATTTTTAAAAATTCAAGAAACCATCTAGAATAGGCTTTATGAGAAAACTTGAAATTACTATCAAGAAGTATGGCGAGATAGAAAGATCCCAAATCTTTAATTAAATATTTTGATTGTAAGCTCTGAACAAAAAAAAAAAAAAAACTTATTAAGAATTACCTTCTTAAATATGTCATATATAATATGAATTTAAATTAATTTAATCAATAATTTTGAAACAAAAGTTGCTCAAATTATAAATTAAAAGTTCGAAAAGCAACCAAAAGAACAATTAAAAGAACCCAATGAAAGAGAATTTAATTTCATCACTTTTTTATGATCCCAAATTTCAAGTAAGTGAAAGAAAAATTCCTATATAATAATAAGGAGTTAGGCCGCAAGCAAGCGTCTCTTTGTAGACATGTTTATTTGAACTACTTGTTTCCTCTTATATATTATATGGGATTCATAACAATATTTAGTGAATTTTTTTATTAGTATTTTAAAAGCAACTATTTATTTCAATTATGATTTTACGACATTGTCCCTAATAGATGATTTTTCGGTAGTTTTAACTATGATTTCATAATAATTTTCTCAGTAGCTTCAACTAACATTTCACTATATCGCCACGATTAGTTATTTTGAGTTACGTAAATACTGAAATTAGGATAAAATAAATTTATGTTTAAACTGGACGAATAAAATTAAATAACTATTTTAGTATCTTTCCGTGATTATATTTATGTCAAAAAGGAAGTATTACAAATGTATATATAAAAATTTTAAAATCACTTAATTATTAAATTTAAAATTTAATCAATATTAATAATATTTATTGCCTATTAATTTTACGCTTAATGAGAAAATTTACTAGAGTTTAATTATATCATTAAAAATAACATAATGAATAACTACTGGCCCGTGCATTGCATGGGATCTTTGTACTAGTTCTCTTATATAAAAAGAGGGAGTTAAATGGCAAGCAGGCACGTCTCTATCGACGTGTCTGCTTGAGTTGTCTGCTTCCTCTTATACATTATGCGGGATTCATAAAAATATTTCGTGGACTTTTTAACTTAATTTTTCAAGGCAGCTACTTGCTTCAGCTATGATTTTGCAATATTGCCACTAATAAATAATTTTTCAGTTGTTTCAACTATATACATTATGTTGCTTCAACTATATACATTATGGGGGGTCCATAAAAATATTTCGTAGATTTTTTAATTTAATTTTTCAAGGCAACTGCTTGCTTCAACTATTATTTTGCAATATTGCTGCTTAAATAATTTTCCCAGTTGCTTCATCTATGATTTTGCTATATCACTCCGATCAGTTATTTTAAGTTAGGTAAATATTGAAATTAAGATAAAATAAATTTCTCTTTAACCTGGACATTTAAAATAAATAACTATTTTAATATCTTTCCGTGATTATATTTGTGTCAAAAAGGAAGTGTTACAAATATGTATATAGAAAAAATTTTAAGTCACTTAATCATTAAATTTAAAGTTTAAGCAATATTGATAATATATTTATTGGATATTAAGTTTACACTTAATGAAAAAATTTAATAGCATTTAATTATATTATTAAAAAATAAATTTATGAATAATTATTAGGCCCATGCATTGCACGAGATTTTCATAACTAGTATCGATAGAAATGAGAAAGTCATCCTTGTCCAGCTCCAGAATTATCTTAATACTTCATGCTAAGTCTAAAATTTCAATCAAAGACTATGAACAGAATATGGCGCAGGATATTGGGGTTATTTTGGTATTGAGTCTTGATATTAAAAAGATCCTTGATTGGAGCGCCTCTTCCAAAATAGGACTTTACACAATATAAATCCAAATTAGTCAAACTTCAATTGAATTTCACACAGCAAATGAAAGAGGAAAAAGAAAGATCCAGTAGAAGCAGCCGAGCTAGATTATTAATTAGTCGCAATAATTTGAATAACTTTATTGTTTAAATTCTTTATTTAGTATTAGAAAATTCACTATATATATAAAAATATTTAATTGTAAAACCAATAAGACAATAACTAATTTATAATAGAGAATTCAAAACTTATAATTAAAATCAGAGCTTCGCTCAAAATCATTATAAATTTAAAAAGTATAGATGAATGACGTACTAATTATGAACTCATGATACGTTTACCTACTAGCTATGGCATGTTGTTAGGTTACAAGATATATAGGTTTGGTATAATGTAGAAGCAAATTTGTGTATGGTTCCCCCCATTACCACTTAAAAGGAACAAAAAAAGAAAAGAAAAAGGTAAAACATGAGAAAGAGAAGTGGGGAAAGGAAGTTAGATTGTGGAGAATGAAAAAAAAACTTTAAATATGTGAAAGTGGTTGGGCATCAAATATCAATATATGTGGAATGGAATTCAACTTAATCATTGAGACTACCATGCAATGAATTTGTAAATATACTCACTTAGTGATGGCTGGCCTGCCTAGCTGCATGCTTACCTTTTTCATTTTTTTTTTAATTTTATTATATTGAGGTACGAAAAGAAGAAATGAAAAAGGAAATCACAAAAAGTGAAAATTAAATAGCGAATCAACTTTCTTCATCAGATTTTGAACCTCTTGATAAATTTTTTGATTTCGTCACTAACCAACTTAATATTATCACATGTTGTACTTACTCGTGCTTCTTAGTCATCTAAATTTATTTAACTTTTTATAATATTAAAATAAAATTATCTATCTTTCATCCTCCAATAAGTTTGTCTTTTTCACTTTAATTTCTAAGAAATAAAAAGGGAACTGAACAAGCTATATGAGGACATCCAATAGTCAATGAAAATGATAATATTAAGTGAGGAAATAAAGAAAGTAATACTAGGTGAAAAAGTAATAGTATAAACTGGCCGAACACCATTAAAAAAACTAGCAAAGTGGTATTCTCAAATCAATATTTTCTAAGTTGTGTGCCCAGATTGATGGACCAATCCAGAATATCACGGGATGGTATCTTTCCTATTTTTTTCCCTTAATAAGTTAAAAGAAACTCTGCCTAATTAATCATTTTAAAAAAAAAACATTAGATACTTGACAACAACACAATGGGAAAACAATTACACACTTTTAATATGACGCACTTGAAAATACATGGCAAAAGAAATTATACGCATTTAAAGTTGTTAATGAAAAAAAATTATTCATTTGACACTAGAATGGAAATAGTAATATCACCTTCTAAACTATACTAGTTTCTCAAGATCATGTCTCGCGAAATGACATAGTAAAATTAAGTAGACACTTTAATAGTCACCAAAAAATTAAGTAGACAAGCTATTGTAATTTCATAGTTGAAGTGAAGTGACGTGTTGAGGTTCAACCTCGGAACATTAGATTTAAGATGTCAGACTTGAACCATCAAGCGAAGCAGCTCAATATTCACTTATTTGCTTCGGCTGCATACTTAAAGCAGCTGAAATATGCACGACGATCCTAAGTTGCTCAACATAGCAACTTATTATATAAGAGAAATATATTATTTGTCTTTTGAAAATTTTATACTCTCTTAAATCAAAAAGATATTTAAATATTATAAAGTATTTCTCTAAACCACTCCTGTCATTTACTTGTCATAAGTCATATCAATAATTGGAGCATAAGGACGAATTTATAAACAAAAAAAAAAGGTGCTATAATAATACTACTAAATATCTATCTTTTTGTCAAAACTTCAAATATATTTTATTAAAAATAGTAATATAATTTATCAAAAAGGACAAAATTAACAGAGAGGTAGACTAGCTGTTATATTTTGTACCATTCATATTGACAGGGACCAATAGGCAACTTACGAGACATGGAGAACCAGAAAAAGCCAAAGTCCTTTGCCAATTGCATATGGTCGTGATTGGTATCACAGGTTGGATAGATACTCCATTTGGGAGATTCTTTTCTTACATCTCATGAACTCTTCTACTTCCTTCTTTTCACTTTTTTTCCTACCATTCCTATTCCTTCAATAAATCACCAAAACAATATATTATTCTTTTTACTTTTATGTAAATTTGCATGTTAGACCTAATTTAGTTCAAAAGGAATCAAGTTATTCAAGACTTATAAGGAGATCATTCAACCTTCATAAGGGGAATAATCATCTTATTAACGACTAATGTGAAATTTCTTCATTTTTTAACACCTCATTTCACGCCTTACATTGGATGATCTATTGTAAAGACCCTCTCGGTCATTTTCTCTGCTCTCCAATTTTTTAGTATTTTAGAGCTTTTCTATAGCGACCCCAAGTCGTTTATGACTTACTGGCACTAACAGTTCAGACGTCTATTGTTCGTTTAGTTTTTATGCATGTTTTCATGTTCTAGAGCCTTTAGAGTTTAAACCGTTGACTTTGCTAAAAAATCTAGGAAGAGGGCGTAACAATGAAATTATGACGATTCCATCAGCTCCAAAACAATCATTTTAGGGCAGAAGCATGATCAGCGCAATTTTCGAGACTATTAGTACAAGTCTATGTTATTAGGTGTGTCAACCTTTAAGTTACTTAAGTTTGACTTTGATCAATATTCTTGGAAATTATGCTCAAACAAAAATTTCGTCAGCGTGTTATCTCCAAAACATTGACTTTAGTCTAAAACAACCTTTTGTACATGTCCCGAGGCTTCCAATCTCATTCAAAGCCTTTTTGTAAATTTTGGCTTAAAAATGGTGCTTGAGCGAGGGATCCATTTTTGTCAAGAAGATCTCCACTGAAAATTTTGACTGCACCACTGAGCCTAGATAATCGAATTCAATGGGGTAGCATAGTTTGTGTATGTGCATGGAGTTTCGAACGAGTTTGGGTGTCTTCGATGGGTAGCATAGTTTGTCTATGTGCACGGAATTCTAACCGAGTTTCGGACATCCCTAAGAAGATTTTCAACATGGACAAATTTTTCCTAAGTATTAGGGTCATCCACAAGGCCCTGTCTATGACCCGTAAAATCAATTATGAGTTGTAGATTGGCTCATCTTCCTTGACACCAAAATTCAGTTATGCACTTTTCTCTCATATTCTAATCTTTTAATGTACGGTATTACACTCTTGCTAATATTATTCAGGATAAATTTCATATGAATTTAGACAATATTCACCAAGTATATTATTTTCTTCGATTCAATTTCATTTACATAAATTTGAGTTGAGCCTTAAACTAGTATACATCCTCAGAGATCTGAGCTTTGGCTTAAGGCCTTGCTTATGATGTGATTTAAGCCAACTACCTTTTTAAAACTTATGTGGGTAACCTTAGACTAGGTTTGAGCCTTAGATGGTTATTATGAATTTATTGCCCTCACATCTAGGTTTGACTTCTAGTAGGGCTTTTTCTTAGATAGTGTACATTGTACTTTGGTTGAGGCCTGAGTGACTCGCTGTAGGCATATGTTTGATTTAGTTGTGCTCGTATGTAGATTAGTGCTTATGATTTTGGGGTCAGGGGTTGATCCTAGAACTAATTTCTCCCCTGACTTGATTTTAGCTGCCTAAAATTATTTAGATGTTTATTTAGTTGTATATTGTGATATACTTATTGGATTATAATTGTTCTATATTATTGGGCTCGAGGCCTTGTTTGAAATACAGTGGGACCTCAGGATCGCTTCTTCTGCCTTCATGAAGTAAAGATAGGGATTTGATTTTCTAATATTGTGTGCCTTATTTGGATATTGGTGATGGCATCCATTGCATTGGTTGTTCATTAACACTTGCTTTGTGGTACAATCCTGGTTCATGCATTGGCTCATTATTATCATGCACGAAAAAATAGGAAGGTTTTTTATATTATTACAATAACAACAAACCTAGTAAAATTCCACAAGTGGGGCTTGGGGAGAGTAGAGTATAGAAAAATTGTTTCTGAACTCTGCTCAAATATCTCATCCCCAAAATTAGAAAAACAATAGACGTAGAATAACGACTAGAACGAAGAATAATATCAAATTTTATAAGAAAAATAAAAGGAACAAAATAAGTGACAAGCAATATCAACATAATTTATAAAGATGCAACTAATCCCTATGACAAACCTACTAACTTTTGACTATCACAAAGCAAGATAACAACTTACCCGTGCTAGCCTACTAACCCTCTGTAAGAACCTGTAAGTTTAGATGTTTGAAATGTAGAAAAAGTGAAACTGAAAAAGTTGTGAGTCAAAAGTATAGCCTCATTTACGGCTCGTGGTTCAAACCACGGGTCATAAACAAGAGTCGTGCATGGGATTGGCTTGGATGAAAAATTTACTAACTATAAAGGCCACCTAGGAAGGAATTTATGGTCTGTAAAAGGAACTATGGACCATAGAAATAGATTCATGGTTTGATGACTGGAGTTGTTGAAAATTATGGTTTCTGAAGTTAAAACTATAAACAACAAGATGACCCTTAGTTATTTTTATGAGCCATAGAAAAGACTCATGGATAGGGTCCTGAGAAACTGAAAATTGGCTAAGTGTGAGAGAAAATCACAAAGGGTTTCTACAACTCATAGATCATTCTGTAAGTCATAGAATAGGGTCATCGATAGGACTTCAGAGACCAAGTCTTAGGAGTTTAGAAAATTGAAGAGGACAAAACCTATATTATAGTCCATAGACCGTTTTATGGTCCATAAATGGGGTTGTCAATTGGGTTTCGACAGTTTTAATAAAGGACAACTTTATCTATTCTCCACACCCTATGCTTAAAACTATGTCATTTTGAAGTCCTTTTTTCCTTCCATATCAACCCTAACCCTTCTGATTCACTCTCATTCACTTTATTCCTAATTTTCTCAAAAATCTCAAGGTAAGAACTTCCAAGCAAAGGCAAGGATTAGGGTTTCTATCATATATCTTTCTTGTTCAACTTCTTTAAGCCTTTCCTTAAGGGCATTAAAGGATATGTGGATTTAATTTGTGGGTTCCTTCCGTATACAAAGTTCCTCAATGATTCCTTTTACCTTTTCTTTAAGTTCTTGAAAAATTATGAGTTTCATGTGCATGATTTAAATGATATTTTTATGATATATTTATATATATTTTGACCTACATGATGAAATGTGATGATGTACTTCAATGATTATCAAGTTGATTGCTATAATTTCATTACCTAGGGTTTTTCATTAAGGATGTGGTTTATTTTTATCTTGGTTTCAAAGTTACATATTCATCATGTTTATGCATTGAACTCTTGAATCATATAATTTTAAGTCATTGCATAGGCCCACTAAGTTTCTGGTGAGCTTCGCATGATGTTAAAGATAAGGGCTAAAAGTAAGTTTTAAGGTTGTGAATGTTGTCAAAGATATAAGCATGTTAAAAGCCCTTTTGATTCTTAAGATGGACCCTCAATGTGAAAGGACATTTTTTACTTGAGTGGATCCTAAATAAGATGATGATCTACTCCAATTTATGCTACTTATGATTCTAAGTTGTACTTGCATTTTATATGCTGATGTTTTCTAAAAGTATTCCGTCGGATTGACTTAGATTCAAATAAGGTATTAAGGTAGATTTGAAAAGGGAATCCTAGTAACAATTCCTTACCCAATTAACTATTTACTACCATAGGATCCCTCATAGGCTGCGCTAGAGGATCCACTAAAGCAATAATGATAAAGAAATCTGCATGCTTAAGTTGATAGAATTCCACCATGCAAGAAGCCTGCTTGTGCCAACGTAGGGGGTTATATTAGATTTCATATAGTTGTTCACATGGTCTTATATGTCAGTTATGATCTTCTCCCACAAAGTTATGATTTGATATCTTTTTTCCATCACATGTGTTTTCTTATGATGCATTGGTCATTTACTTCATATTGTGCTTATTTTTTGTACATGGTCTTACATGTTTTTAATGATGACATTACAATTCTTTACGTGGAGGCTTCTAAATTTTATAAATGACGACGCTACAATTTCATATGTGATGACATTACAGTTTATGTTTACGTTGCATCTCACATAATTAGTACATTCCACCATACTAATGGATATTTTGCCTATATAATGTCACCATATAGAGATCGGTATTCCACCTCCTCCATCGTTATGTGGCTAGCTTTTGATGACCAAGACTTGTAGCTCTAGTCAGCCCTTAGTTTAGAGATTTCACCTTTTCTCTTTATGTTTTGTACCTATAGGACATTTATGTAGTTTGAGTTATTGTTGGAGACTTTTACTTTCGATCTTATTTTTCTTGGCTTTTGTATTTGAGGGGAGTTTAAGTATGTTATAGCCCATACAAAGTATTATGTATATTGGTCTGTTTAGACGCTATGGTTTGAGTTAACTCTTTTTTGTATTTCCAATGTTTGAATGTTTCCCTTGGTCCATTTTCCCACTTTAAATTCCACATTATGATATTTAATTATCTATGAGTGCTTAATAAATACTAAAGGGCTTGGGTGAGGTACCTTTGGGTTCCTCATTCCCCGAGTTACAACTAGGTTGTTTACTTGCATCATGACAGACTTAGCACTAGACCATGAGGTTTATTCCTCGGATATTCAACATACCGCATCAATTAGAATTTCATTTCAGGTTGTGAAGCATGCCATAATCATGAATGAGAGGCTATGAGGCGTTTAGAAAACTTTCCTTTCTTTATAATTCATGTCATGCCTTTAGAGTCGTCTATGGTATTCCCTTGTCTAATGACATTCACTTTGCTATTTTTAGATCATGCCGCTGAGAAGAGCACCTAATCAAAGGGATGTACCCAAACACCAAGCTCCTCCTATGCCACAGGAAGATGAAGTGACATATGTTGAGCTCCGAGACGCCTTCACTATGTTGGCCCAATTCTTGACCAACCAAGCTAATCGAAAGGTTGCACTTGCTCCCCAAGCTCCTACACCAGTGACAAGGGTTTGGGATTTTACGAGGATAGACCTATTAGAATACCACGATTGTAAAGTTGATGACCCGATGGAATTAATTGACGAGACATATATGATTATGGCCATCATGGAGATGTCGCTGGAGGAAAAGGCCGAGCTAGTGACCTATCAACTTAAAGGTTGGAAAAGGTTTAGTACAATTAATAGGTCAAAGAAAGAGGTGAGAGAGCAGGCCAAGTGGAAATGGGAAGAGTTTAAAGGTGCATTCTAAGATAGGTTCTTTCTATTGGAGCTAAAGAAGGCAAAGGTACAAGAGTTTATCAACTTGAAGCAAGGTCATATGAGTGTGAGGTAGTACACCCTTAAATTTACAAAGATCTATAAATGTACGCCATTCATGGTGGCTGACCTGCTGGCTAGAATAAGCAAATTCATCTTCGGGGTATCAGAATTGGTATCAAAAGATTGCAAGAACATAATGCTTGTCAAGGAGATGGACATTTCATATAATGACATATGTGAAGCAAATTGAAGAGGAGAAATTGAGAGAGCATGCTAGGGAGTCCAAAATGGCTCGAATCGATGGTGGTGGATTCTCTCACCAAAAAGATAGTGGCCGGTAAGTTCCAAAGTGGCCAAAAGCAAATGAGCCAAGGGTCAACCAATACCCCTCCTCATCAGTTCAACAAAGACAAGGGGACCAATCCCAATCACAAGGAGGGTCGGGTGCACAAGCTTTTCCTAATTGTGCTAAGTGCGAAAGACCCCACAAAGGGGTGTGTCTATCCAGCTCCAATGCATGCTTCAAATGTGGTAATCCCAGTCATCATGCAAAGACATGTAGAAGTAGTGGTTCTAGACCCCCAAGACCAAGGTGGACAAGCTCGAGGTGCTCTAGGGGTCGTTCTATCATTTGCATGCTCGCCAAGAGGTGGAAAAGGCTTCGAACGTGGTTATCGGTATGTGTAAATTTTATGATTTTGATGCATATGCATTATTGGATTTAGGAGTCAATTTGTCTTTTATAACTCTATTTTTTGCAAATAGATTCCATGTGTGCCCCGAAGTCCTAAGTGAACCTTTTGAAGTTTTTACTCCTGTATAAAAGTTCATTGTTGCACAAAGAGCGTATAAAGATTGTCTTGTGTCCATTTTGCATAAGGTTGTTCCTTATGATTTAATAGAGCTCTTCATGGTTGATTTTGATATTCTACTAGGTATGAATTAGTTGCATACTTCCTACTCTTTTTTAGATTATCAAACTCGTAGAGTCCAGTTCGAATTCCCAAATGAGTCTATTCATGAGTGGAAGGATAGTAGTTCTTCATGTAGAAGTTGGTTTGTCTCTTATTTCAAAGCTTAAAGAATGATCTCTAAGGGTGCATTTATCACCATGTAAGGGTTAGAGATGTCACTTTCGAAATCCCCTCTCTTGAGTCGGTCCTTGTTGTAAGTAAGCTTTCTGTTGTCTTTCCATAAGAGTTACCCTATGTTCCTTTCAAAAGAGAAATAGACTTTGGCATAGACCTCTTGCTTGTTACTCAATCTATCTCAATTCCTCTCTATTAAATGGCCCCGGTGGAGTTAAAGGAACTAGAGAAGCAATTGAATGATCTATTGGAGAAGGGTTTCATAAGGCCAAGTAGGTCTCCATGGGGTACCGTGGTGTTGTTTGTGAGAAATAAAGATGAGTCATTTTGAATATGCATAGACTAGTGATAACTTAACAAGGTTACCATCAAGAATAAGCATCCACTTCCAAGAATTAATGACTTGTTTGATCAATTACAAGGATACAAACACTTTTTCAAGATTAACCTTCGGCCAGATATCATCAATTAAGGGTGAGGGAGTGCGACATTTCCAAAATGAATTTTCGGACAATGTATAGACACTTCGAATTTGTGGTGATGTCTTTTGACCTAATCATTGCATCATTAATATTTATGGACCTCATGAATAGGGTATTCAAACCCCACCTTGACATGTTTTTTGTGGTATTCGTTGATGATTTTTGGATTTATTCTTAGAGTGAAGACAAGTATATGGAGCATTTAGGGTAAGTATTGCAAATCTTGAGGGAGGAAGGTTGTTTGCTAAGTTTGGAAAATGTAAGTTTTGGTTGAACGATGTTACTTTCCTTGGGAATGTGTGTCGAGTGGTGGAATCAAAATTGACCCTAAGAAGATGAAACTGGTGAGAAATTGGCTTAGGTCATTGGCTCATTTGGATATTAAGAGTTTCTTGGGCCTAGCCGAGCAGTTTAGAAGATTTGTTGAGGGGTTCTCCTCCATTTCATCACCACTAACTAGGTTGACTCAAAATAAAGTAAAGTTCATATAGATGGATGATGTGACAGGAGTTTCCAAACCTTGAAGGATTGGTTGACTTCGAATCCAATCTTGACTTTGCTAGAAGGAATCGAGGAAATTGTGATGTATTGTGATGTATTGTGATGCCTTACGGGTTGGTTTGGATTACGTGTTGATACAACATAATAAGATGATTGCCTATCTTTCAAAGCAATTGAAGGTGCATAAGAAGAACTACCGAATGCATGATCTTGAACTAGTTTCTATGGTGTTTACATTAAAGATATAGTATCACTACTTGTAAAGGGTTCATGTTGTTATCTTCACCATCACAAGAGCCTCTAACATGTGTTCATTTAAAGGTACTTCAACTAGAGGCAAAGGAGATTATTAGAACTTCTCAAAGATTATGACATGTGTGTGAAGTATCACTCAAGTACTAATGTGGTAGCTACACATTTAGTGGGGTATCCATGGATAGTGTTTCTCACCTTGAAGATGATGGAAAAAGGGAATTGGCAAAGAAAGTTCATAGGTTGGCTAGGTTGTGAGTGGGACTGAGTGATGCCAACAATGGTAGTACGATGATATTGAATGGATCTAAGTCTTCATTAATTGAGGACCTACAGTCTAAGCAAGATCTTGATCCCGCGTTGGTTAAATTAAATGCCTAGGTGAATGAAGGAAATATAAAGATCTTCTCACAAGGGGGAGATGGATTGCTCGTTACTAAGGGAGGTTGTGTATGTTAGATATTGATGGATTGAGAAGTTTGATCTTGTAAGATGCTCACAATTCCTCCTATTCTATTTATCCCTGTTCCTTTAAGATGTATAGAGACTTGAGAAAAGTGTATTAGTAGACGAAATAGAGAAGGATATTGCAAGGTTCATGGCTGAGTGATCCAATTGTCAACAACTTAAGGTTGAACATCAAAGGCTGGGTGGCCTAGCTCAAGACACTGAGATCTCCACTTGGAAGTGGAAAGATATCAATATGGATTTTGTAGTTAGTTTGCTAAGACCAAGAAGTATTTCAACTCTACATGGGTGATAGTAGATAAAATAATGAAGTCGTCTTGTTTCTTATTGATCAAGACTACTTTTAGTGTTGAGGACTATACCTAATTATATATTTGGGAGTTGGTGAGGTTGCATGGTGTTCCATTCTCCGTCATATCATATCGTGGAGCTCAATTCACCTTTCACTTTCGAAATTCATTCCAAAAGGATCTTAGCACTACGGTGTAGTTGAGTACCGGCTTCCATCCTTAAATCGATGGGCAAGATAAAAAAATAATTTAAACGTTGGAATACATGTTGAGTTGGAATACATGTTGACGGCTTATGTGTTTGAATTCAAAGGAAATTGGGATAACCATCTTCCTCTTATCGAGTTTGCCTACAATAATAGCTTTCATTTAAGTATAGAAATGACGTAGTTTGAGGCTTTATACGGTGGACGATGTGGATCATTAGTTAGATAGTTTGAAGTAGGAGAAATAGATTGTTAGGGATGAACTTGGTCATGGAGGCCATGAAAAAAGTAAGTCATAAGTGAGAAATTAAAAACAACTCAAAGTCGACCAAAGTCATACCCCGATGTTAGGAGAAGAGACCTTGAGTTCATTGTTAATGATTAGGTCTATTTGAAGGTGTCACCCATGAAGGGTATGGTTCGCTTTAGCAATAAAGGAAAATTGAGCCCTAGGTATGTAGGGCCTTACAAGATTGTGAGAAGGGTTGGCAAGGTGGCTGATGAGTTGGAGTTGCCAATGGAGATGAACATGATTCATCTGATATTCCATGCATCTATGTTGAGAAAATTCATGGGGGACCCAAACTCCATAGTCACATTGGAAGATATGCGCATTAAAGAGAACTTGGCCTATGAAGAGATTTCGATTGAAATCCTAGATTGGCAAGTGAAGAGGTTAAGAAACAAAGAAGTTATATCCATTAAAGTACTTTGGAGGAATCAACAAGTTGAAGGCACAACATAGGAAGTGCAAGCAGATATGATGAAGTGATATCCTTATCCTTTTTACTCCACTCAACTCCAAGGTACTAAGTTCTTCTTGCCTTAAGACGTCAAAATTCTTATATTTCAGTCTTCATGTTATTTATGTATGTTTGCATGTTCGTGGGGCTGTTTTGAGTTGGTATGTGAAACATGAGTTTGAAATTTTATGAAAAGATGATTAAGATTGCTTTTTTGCATTCATGTTGGATTGTTAGTTGCTTCTTTATCTCCTTAGAGCCTATGTCTAGTATATTCGAGGACAAATATTCCCAGGAAGGAGATATTCTAAGGACCCATAAGTTCAAAAGTTATAAATGTAGAAAAAGTAAAACTGAAAAAATTGTAGGTCACAAGTATGAGCCTCACTGATGGCTCATGATTCAAACTACAAGTCATAAACAAGACTCGTGGATGGGATTGGTCTGGATGAAAAATTTACTAAGTATAAAGGAAATCTACTAAAGGGCATTTACGATCCGTAAAAGGTACTACGGCTCATAGAAATAGGTTCATGGTTTGATGACTGGAGTTGTTGGCAATTAGTGGTGTAATTAATGTAGAAATAATGATTGATACTCAAGTCATTTCTATAAAACAAAGCTTCAAATATATATAAGGTCAATAAATATAAGTAGATCGGAAGATTATATTGATGATAATGTATCACATTGTAGTAGAGAGTGGTCGATAAAATGAAAATTCACATCCGATCATATTTTGTGTAATAAAAATGTGCCACCAAGCTTTATGGTAAGTTTATTATAAAGTGTTCGCTAGAACAACTATTTTGTGTGGGATGAAGTATTGGTCGGTTAAGAACTCACAGGTTTACAAGATGAGAGTAGCAGAATTAAGGATGTTGAGATGAATCCATTATTAAACTAAGAGAGATAGGACCATGAACAAAATAAAACTATCAAAGATAAGATGAGAGTGCCTCGCAGTGGACAAGATGACGGAGACTGAGATGGTTTGGATATATAAAGAGAAGAAGCACAAATGCGCAAGTGATGAGATGTGAAAGATTGGTCATAGTGACTATATGGAGAGGTATAAGAGGCAGGTCAAAGAAGTCTTGTGGAAAGGTGATTAGCCAAGACATGATCCTACAATTACTAAGGACATGACCCTATAAAGGAAGACATGGAAGTCAAGAATAATGGTTGAAGGTTAGTAGGTAGGCTAGCATTGTCTAGTTTTCTTATTAATATTTGTTACAACAACAACAACAACATTACCCCAATGCCTCAAAGGCTCCCGCCAATTGCGAGGTAATGGGGGGTCGGATGTACGCAGCCTGACCCCTATGTTTAAAAACATAGCGCGACTGTTTCCGAATGACCCATGATGAGC
>JAABOM020000007.1:7931052-7947335 GCA_011800125.2 Solanum clarkiae
CCCCTCCCCCCCAGGGCATGACACAATGGCTGTCATTTATTTTTTGTGTTGAAAAATATAAATTCAACATCTTTTTCAGTTAAGACTATCAAACAACTCCTTAATTTTTGTTTGTTCTCTCGAAATCAACTTCAAAGTGAGAATTAATAGTAGTGGTAATAATACTAATCATAATTGTTGTAAAAGTTTTTAGACTATGATGATGATTTTCTTCTTGCTCTAAGCAAATCTACAATGTTGAAAAGATATCGATCCCATATCTTGGCGGGGCAACCCGGATGGCAAGTTACCCTGCAACTGGTGCTTGCAGTCATGGTAGTGATTCCAGTCTGTCTTACCTCATCATAAGTACTACAACTTTGAGCCTCACTGTTTAATTTCTTTAGGATCTATTGAAAGTCGTCTCTTTGCCCACAAAACATATAGGTAAAATTATGTAAATATCTATTGAAAAGGCTTCATGGTCCATAATTTGCACAATGCAAATTGTGGCTCAACGTAAATGTTATTTATGCCACTAAAATATAAAATTCTATTTATAGTGTCTTTCTTTCGTTTCAGCTTCTCCTCTAATTTATATTGTTTGTTTCCTTTTCCCATTATGCTTTTTTAGTCACTGCTTAGATTTATTTTAATATAGTTGTATCATGTGTTCCTAATAATAAGTATGATTTTAATTTTTCCAGAACACGTAGCTCATTCGCACATGACAATGGCTAATTATGTATTGGCTCACATCAATTTAGAGAAATATGGCAGCGAGTATAATGCAATCCAGAATTAAAGCTATGAAACTAATAATCATGTATTCGTAGGTAACTTTTGAATTGTGAAAATATCAAACAATAATGTGTTCTTATTGTTTTCAATGTAGTTTGTTTATGTTGTTGTGTGCACATTTTCTTTGTTTTTGTTTTCAATGTAGGTCGTTTATGTTGTTGTGTGCTTTGCTTGTAGAGTTATTTTAACCGAAGGATTGTGTATTTGGCAATTGGGATCTTTTCAAACACACTCAACAGTTTTCAATAGGTTAATATTATTATTTTGGAATGTCTATTATCTCGGCTTAGATCGAAAAGAAGTTCTTAGAACTTTGAGACTTACCCTTTAACGTTATTTAACCTTATCATTCTTTCTGTCATGACCCACGCCTAGGCCCTAGATCTGACACGGCGAATAGAAATCTGAAGGGACCCAAATGAGCCTCTTAGCATATCAATCACACATCTTTGGTCGCGGAAGCAAAGTAAATAACAACAAGAGATAAAAAAAAAGGGAAGCAGGACTAAGGAAAGTCTTTGATAATCATAAAAACATAAAGAGTCAAGCTCATAGCATAAGTATATCATAATATCCAACAACACCTCTAACATGGAATGGAGCGAGGTCCAAGAACATTTCTGGGCTCACCCTCATAATAACAAGTGTTCAACATAAAGAAGTCTCAAAATAGCAAGAGTAGTGTAGATAGTGTCCTCAGACTTGAGGACTCACCAACGCTTATCTTCCAAAGTACCGAACTAGCCACGTGGAGGATGATCAACAGGAGCTCTGGTCCCTACATGGTAATATCATGTAGGCATAGAGTATGCGTTAGTACGTTTGAATGTACTAAGTATGTGGGATGCAATGCAACAAGACATAAGCCAATATAGTCAAAATGCATAATCATAACAGTGGATACATAATCTCAATATGGCATGCATGATTAATGCTCATAATAAAATATGCTTGTAAATCATTCATCTTGCACAATATATATATATATATATATATATATATAACATACGTATGTGGGAAGAGACCTTAACTGATATGAGTAAGACCAAACGGGCTACAACTTGGATTCCCGATGATTACCCCTCATTGGTAAAGAGGTGTCTACTTACCAAGGTAAATCATATTTCACCTTACGTAAATATGATCCAATTCGTATGAAGTAACCCTCCTTACAGAAACATGACCTATTTCAGAAAGGATTTCATGATAAAGTGCACTTGATGGATCCACTAGAATAGCAAGGGTAATAATCATAATCCTACATTGGCACATAGTTTGAGGAAAGGAGTATGGACCCTTGAAGATAGTCCACGCCGACATTCAATCCATCAGTGCTAAGTCTAATCCCATGAAATACTTGTAGTAATCATACTTTAATCATAATATGAGTAGCTTATTAGAACATAACTTGAGTAGCTCATAAACATACTTGACCTCTAGTAGTGAGCCTAACTTGAACATGAGGATACATTATAATTGAACCCTTGCTTTGATATGAATGGCTCACAAGAGGTAAAAATCTTAAAATAGGGCTTAACTTGATACTCATAACATCATAGATGGGTGCCTCACCAATGGGAGGATAGTCGAGGTGAGGATGTTGAGCCTGATGAGTGGGATGAGTTTGAGAGTGCTTTCCTCAACCACTTCTTTCCCCAAGAGTTAAGGGAGGCAAAGATTGAAGAGTTTGTGAACTTGAAACAGGAGGGGATAACCGTCAAGGAGTACAACCTAAAGTTCATTAAGCTATCCAGGTATGCTCCAAAGATGGTCCAGGACATAAGGGCAAGGATGAGAAAATTTGTGTTTGGATTGGGATGACATGCGAAGAGGAAATGCAAGGCAGTGTTACTGATTCTGGGCATGGACATTGCCAGACTCATGGTTTACGTCCAATAAACTGAGGAGGATAAGAATAAAGACAGAGAGAAGCATATGAGAAAGAAGGCCAAGTCAATCGGGCATGAAGCTAACCAGCACAAGCAGGATAAGGGTGACAGGTCTTATTTCCAGAAGAGGCATTTTAGGTATGCCCCATCATCAGACAGTGCACCCACCCCAAATGTCAGGTATGATCAAAAATCGCAGGGGCAATCAAACTTTAGAGCACAGGGTTCACAAACTAGTTGACCCTTAGCTCAAAAGGGAAACCAACTTGTGGGAAGTACGGCAAGATGCATTTGGAAGAGTGCAAGGAAGGAGGAAATGGTCGTTGTAAGTGTGTCCAGGAAGGTCACTTCCTGAGAGATTGTCCACTTTGGGTCAATAGAGCCCAATCTTCTACTACCATGCTACCACCCAGAGATAATCAGAAGGGTGCCACACCGGGGACAAACGGAGGAACGAATTGTCTCAATGCAATAGGGAACAAACAGGACTAAGAAGTTCCACCTGATGGCGTGACGGGTATGCTCCGAGTCTTTACTTTTGATTGGTATGCTTTGCTTGATCTAGGGGCAATAGTGTCCTTTGTAACATCATATGTGGCTAGAAAATTTGAGATTTCTCCTAAGTGTCTACTTGAGTCCTTCCCTGTTTCCACTCCTGTTGGTGAGTCTATCATAGCCAAGAGAGTGTATAGAGATTGTGTAGTGTCTATTTACCATAGGGGTACTCTTGCTGATATGGTTGAGTTAGAGATTATTGACTTTGATATAATTCTTGGTATGGGCTGGCTCCAAGCCTGCTATGCCACTGTTGATTGTAGAACCCGAACAGTCAAGTTTCAGTTTTCCAATGAGCCTGTTATAGAATGGAGAGGAGATTCTGTTGCATCTAAGGGCAAATTTATTTCCTATCTTAGATCTAGAAAGTTAATCTCTAAAGGGTGCATCTACTACCTCGTGCGAGTCAAATATGATGATGTTGAGCCTTTTACGCTTGAGTTAGTCCCGATTGTAAATAAGTTTCCTGAAGTATTTTCCGAGGATCTGCCAGGAGTCTCTCCTGATAGAGAGATTGACTTTGGGATTGGTGTTCTTCCTAATACCCAACCTATCTCAATTCCACCATATAGGATGGCCCCGTTAAGTTGAAAGAGTTGAAGGAGCAATTGAGGGACTTGTTAGAGAATGGATTTATCAGACCGAGTGTTTCTCTTTGGAGTGCTCCTATTCAGTTTGTACAGAAGAAAGATGGGTCTCTCAGAATATGCATAAATAATAGGAAACTGAACAAGGTCACAATAAAGAATAAGTATCCTCTCCCCAGGATAGATGATCTATTCGACCAACTTCATGATGCCACTTGTTTTTCCAAGATAGACCTCAAATCGGGTTATCACCGGCTGAAAGTGAGGGAATGTGATATTTCAAAGACTGCTTTAAGGATGAGGTACGTCCATTTTGAGTTCCAGGTCATGTCCTTTGGGTTGACTAATGCACCTGCAGCCTTCATGGACTTAATGAACAGAGTATTCCGACCGTACCTTGACATGTTCGTAATTGAATTTATTGATGACATCCTGGTAAATTCTAAGGATGAAGAGGAGCATGCCAACCATCTTAGAGTAATTCTTCAAACTCTCAAAGACCATGAATTGTATATGAAGTTCTTGAAATGTGAGTTCTGGCTCAAGTCAGTGGCCTTCCTAGGTCATGTTGTCTCGGGCGATAGTATTCGAGTGGATACTCAAAAGATTGAAGAGGTTAAGAACTGGCCCAGATCGACCTCACCAACAGACATAAGAAGTTTCTTGGGGTTGGCAGGCTACTATCACAGATTTGTTGAGGGTTTTTCTTCCTGTCGGCACCATTGACCATGCTAACTCAAAAGAAGGTCAAATTTCAGTGCTCTGACGAATGTGAGAGGAGTTTCTAAGAGTTAAAGACCAGATTGACTACAACCCCAGTTTTAATATTGCCTGATGGGACAGAGGACTTTGTGGTATACTGTGATGCATCCAGAGTTGAATTGGGTTGTGTATTGATGTAGAGAGGGAAGGTGATAGCCTATGCTTCCAGACATTAAGATTCATGAGAAGAATTATCTGACTCATGATCTCAAGTTGGCAGCAGTGGTATTTGCACTTAAGATCTAGTGTCACTATTTATATGGAGTACATGTGGACGTGTTCACTGACCACAAGAGCTTACAATATGTCTTCAGTCAGAAAGAGCTCAACCTACGACAGAGGAGGTGGCTGAAGTTGCTCAAGGATTATGACATGAGCATTCTCTACTACCAGGTAAAGCTAACATTGTTGTTGATGCTCTTAGCAGGTTGTCAATGGATAGCACGACCCATGTTGAAGAAGGAAAGAGGGAGTTTGTAAAAGAGGTGCACAGATTAGCTCGTTTAGGGGTCTAGCTTGAGGAAAATGACGACGGAGAAGCCAATGTCCAGAGTGGGCCCACATCATCCTTTGTGGTAGAAGTGAAGGAGAATCAAGATCTAGATCCTGTCATACTCCAATTGAAGGAGGTCGTCCACAAACACAAAGTGATGGTCTTCTCCAAAGGGGGAGATAGGGTGTTGAGACACCAAGGTAGGTTATGTGTTCCTAATGCTGACGGTGTAAGAGAGGGAATCATGGCCGAAGCATATAGCTCTAGGTATTCTACTCATCCTGGTTCTACCAAGATGTACCATGACTTGAGGGAAGTGTATTGGTGAAATGGGATGAAGCAAGATATCGTGGAGTTTGTTTCTAAGTGCCTGAATTATCAGCAAGTCAAAGTTGAGCATCAACGACCATGTGGATTGGCACAGAACTTTGAGATACCCTAGTGGAAGTGGGAGATGATTAACATGGACTTCATCATCGGTCTACCTAGGTCTTGAAAGCAGCATGACTCAACATGGGTGATCGTGGATAAGATGACTAAATCGCTTACTTCTTGGCAGTCAAGACCACTAACACTGCAGAAGAGTATGCTAAGTTATATACTCGTGAGATTGTGAGGCCACATGGGGTTCCCTTATCTATCATCTCGGACACAGGAGCTCAATTCACCTCCTAATTTTGGATATCTTTCCGGAAGGGATTGGGTATGAGGGTAAATCTGAGTACAGTCTTTCATTTGCGGACAGATGGCCAGGCCGAGCGCATCATTCAAACATTAGAGGATATGTGGAGAGCTTGTGTCCTTGACTTCAAAGGAAATTGGGATGATCATTATTCATTGATAGAATTTGCGTATAATAATAGTTATCACGCAGGCATTCAGATGGCCCCTTATGAAGCTTTGTATGGGAGAAGATGTAGATCACCGATTGGGTGGTTTAAGGTTTGTGAAGTGGAGTTGATTGGGCCTAATCTTGTCCACCAGTCCATGGAGAAGGTAAAGGTTATTAGAGAGAGGTTGAAGAACGCACAAAGTCGCTAAAAGTCTTACACGGATGTGAGAAGAAGGGACTTAGAATTCGAGGTAGATGATTGGATGTACTTAAAAGTATCACCCATGAAAGGCGTCATGAGGTTCAGTAAGAAGGGGAAGTTGAGACCGCGCTATATCTGTCCCCATCAAATTGTGAGGAGGATTGGTAAGGTCACTTATGAGCTAGAATTGCCTTCCGAGTTAGATAGGATCCATTTGGTATTCCACGTGTTGATGTTTAGCTACTTCATTCCAAACCTTTCAATTGGAGTTATCCTGCTTTTGCGATCCCTGTTGAGAGTACTGGAGTAAAAGATAGTCTATCCTATGAGGAGATTCTAGTCCAAATTCTTGACCGTCAAGTTCGTAAGATGAGGAATAAGGAGGTAGCCTCCGTCAAAGTCCTGTGGAGGAACCAATTCATTGAAGAAGCTACGTGGGAAGCTGAGGATGCTTTGAGAACCAAATACCCGTAACTCTTCATGCCAAATGATGATGATGTTGAAGATAATGTTCTTATCCTTAACTTAATTGTTATTCTCATTCTTGAGTTGATATGCCCATTCTTGAGTCTAAGTGGAGTTTATGAAGGTTGAGGAAGAGTTTAGAGTTCGAGTTGTCGAGTGAGTATTGAGAGAAGTCATGAGTCCAGTTGTGTTTTATTACCACCTCTACTCAACATTCGAGGACGAATGATCCCAAGGGGGAGATAACGTAAACGTCCGACAAAATTACCAAAATATCCCTAGAATAGAATCGTGTTCATAACGCGTCTTCTCAAGCTCGGATGAAAAATTCGAGACCAAATTAGCGATCAACACGAAAAACTAGATGGGAAAGTGGTCTCGACCCAATTTTAGAGCAATTGGATCGAACAAATGATTCAAAAACTGAGACACTGAGGGTGCGTGATGGGGTTGCGATGCTCCCTGCTCGTGGACCGACACTTGTACTTTTTTTCAATTTTTTGACAGGGGTTGAATTCCCAAAAATACACAGGTGTGCGATAGGTCTGCAAATGCGGACCTGTTCCCCCTACCTATTCCACCAAGGTTCAAAATTTTAAATCTTTTGAGGGGCATTTAGACTTTTCCCCATCTCTTTTACACTTAATCCATGACCAATACAAGTCATTTTTGGCCTAAAAGAATCTCAAAAACCTATTCTAAATCTCCTTACGCAAAAATTAAGTAGAAACCTTGAGCGAAGAAGAGGAGAAAGAGCTAGGGCTCAAAGGATTGAGACTAATTTCTTGAGGAATTGATTGTCAAACTCCATACCAGGTATGTAAAGCTATCTAAAGTGTTGGACTTGTTCATCCACACGCCTTTTTATTTACTTGAGTCGAGATTTTCAAGCATTAATTGCATTTTTTAAAACTTTTGGTTCGTAAATGTTGAATTCTTGTACAAATTGAGTTTCTTGAAATTATTTGAGTCCAATTATGAGTTGCACTATTGTTATTTTGAATTATAACTGTATTTCACTTGAACCCTAAACTTAACATTTTTTCTTGCTTACTGATTAAGTTAAAATTGTGAACCCGACCTTTGAACTAAGTAATGGGAACTTGAGGGGCATGTTTTCTTGCTTCGGGTATGTTTCTTGCATTGTGTGTGTATGTAATGAGTATTCATCATGTCTTATATGCCAAGCATGCTAATATGATGTTACTTGACCATAATTCATGAGAGTCATGTATGATGTGGAGTAGAGTCTTGAGTTACATTGCATGGACGACGGTCCTGAGTTATTGAGCTGTTGAGTAATTGAGTTGAGCTACTAAGAACTGAGTTGATTTGTCGGAGATGAGTCAAGAGATGAGTTGAGCTCATTTCTATGAGCATGATTTAGTCTTGGAAGGAGTATTGAGCGCCTAGTTGGGTGAAGAGAGCCACCCCAGGACTACATTGCTAGTGTAGGATGGTCGCACAGGATAATTCTGGTGGCCCAAGTCCCCATGGAGGGACACTCTCTTAGGATCCGAGAGAGAGAGGGGTATAGGTTGACACATCCTTCTCCGTGGCAAGTCAAGGACGGGCGATGCAACGATGTCATATTCGTTGTGCATCACCAAAACTCATGGTGGTGGGAGTTATGCCAGTTAGAGAAACTTCCAAGCTACACTTAAGTCAAACATATCCTAGGTTTCGAACTGAGTTGCATTAAACATTGAGTCTAGTTTCTAAAGAAGGACTTCAAACTTAAAAACTTGCATGATTTCTTGAGTTGAGTTACAAGCTGAAGAGTTGAGTCCTGGGTAGAGTCCATTGATTGTTTTGAGCTTTATCTGTTTACTTTTAGCCCATTTACATACTAGTATATTCCACATACTAATGCCATTTGGCGTTGCATCATTTCATGATATAGATACGAGAGACAGAGGGCTTCAGCAGATGCACGATTGAGGTTCAGAGTTCAGAGATCCAGAGATTGGTGAGCCCTCCTTACCTTTTGGAGGAACCTATTCTTATTCTGTTTCAGTTCTTTATTTGTTGAGTTGGATAGTCATGGCCTGTCATGGTACCTTCTAGACGATTATGGGAGAGGCTTCATGGACCTCGAGTGGAGTATTTATTGAGTATTTTATATACAGTGTTGAACTATTTTGAGAAGCTATTTATAATAATTCTGCTTTTTATTTAATGTCACCATTGAGTATTATTCCGCTGTTGAGCAAGAAGTGACGATGAGACCGAGAGTCCGCTCGAGGACTAGCAATAGTCTTTAAGTGCCAGTTACGTTCAAGGTACCCTCCCGGGGCGTGACATATTTTTATTTTATTTCTCCAAAAATATTTGAAACATTTTCCTTGGTTTGCTTGAATGCCAAAAGCATTAGAGAATTGCTTAATGCACTATTGTATTACCTTGATATAGTTCATATCTTCATTATAGAATAACAACAGATTATCCGTAAAATATAAATGAGTTACTCCAAGTTTAGTGCATTGTAGATGATACTTGAAATATTAAATATGCTTCAATTCATTGTGGCTTCTACTTAGATACTCCATACTAACAATATATCGGAATTGTGATATCGGATCACCCTGTTTTAGTTCTTTAACTACTTTCAACGGTGAAGATTGTTCATTGTCGATTACAATAGAGTAATTGACTATTTTGACACAAATCATTACCCATACAGAAAATCTATGAGGGAATCCAAACTTTGTCATCACTTATTCCGAATAAATCTATTCAACTAAGTCATATGCTTTTAGTAAGTTAATTTTGATCAAGCATCTACTTGAGATATTTTTCCTGTTACAAGCTTTTACAAGTTCATGGAAGAGAATAATATTATCTGAAAATTTTCTTCTAATGATATTAGTTGGAGCTTCACAAATAATAGAGTTGATAGCAGTCTAATGTGCCACTAAAATTCGATATTTTTTATATTTAAAATTTAGAACTTTAATACATTCTCTGGCGCATCTTAGTGAGTTTGATGTGTTCTGCAGAAAAAAGAATCGAGCATGAGTTGTCAAAGTTTAACAGTGCATGACTAATTTATAGATTTTATAAGTCAATCTACAAGTCATGATTTAATCCAAGAGTTGTATATAGTGTTTGTTGAGATTCATAAGTCAAAAAGAAAGACTGACTTTTATGATCACAAATTATGAATTGTGGATACAAGTATAAGCGATAGAAGTCAAATCATAGATGAGATACTGCAATTATATTTTTCTTTCTAACTTCTACGAGATTATTCTCATGAATCATAATAAGATGTACGAATTGTAAATTAGAGAATTGTAGATGAAATCCTGCAATTATGTAAAAATTTTCAATTTTATATGAAAATAGATTATGAGTCATACTAGATTCCAGGGACTATAGACTTGATCCGTGAAAATTGATATTTACATGTATAGTCCATAATCACTAGGGAAGACCACAAGCCGTCATTGCTTTTCTATGCTCTGTAGATGGTCTTGTGAATAGTGTCGAGTTCAATTTTTTAATTTTGTGTCGTATTAGTTTTTTAATGTCAATAAATAGGTCTTTTAGGTTTTATTTATTTTTTCATGCCACGTTTACTATAAAAAGAAGAGAACACATACTGTATAATTTGTTATTTGGTGATTGTTCATAGTTTTGTGGTATTATATACATTGCATTCTTGACGATTTGACTTTTGATTATGAATTAAAGATTTCAAATTTTTTTTTTTGCACCAATTAAACATATTATATTATCTTTAATTTATCAATTATCGATCATTGTCTTACAAATATGAGTAGCTAAGTTCATAACTAGGGTTGTGAGAACCATGAATAATTAACAAAGTAAACCTAATAATTAGTAATTCTTAGATAGTGTGCATACATATATTATTTATCTCTTAATTTTGATTCCTTTTAATGAAAATCTATGTTAAAACTCGCCTTATCCTACTTGCTAGATCAAGGGAATAGTAAATGAAAAAAAGGGATAACAAAAGATTTAATGATTTTACAGTCATCTAATTATCAAAGGATAGCTAAATTTGAGACGGATCAAGTTGCATGGTAATAATCATTTATTTGCTTAACCAAGAACTTAGGTGAATATAACTTACTAGTTTTTCATGCTACAAACTAGAAAAAATTGCTATCATAATGCTATACTGCGTTATGAATTGATAGGAAACACAATACCCTAATTTTCATCTTCTATTTATTCTCAAACACTTGCAATCAATTCAATTTTGGTTTTTGGTAGTTATTTCTTTAATTAGACCTCTGTTCGAAAGTAAGTCGACTAATAGTTCGAATTCACATAAATTAAGCTAGGTTTGAATTATACTTTCCGTAGATTCGACCGTAACCTTAGTTTGATTCTATATTTGACAATGATCACTTTATACTTCTTTAGCGAGGTGTAATTTGAGCATATCACCGCCTAAAGTCTCCTCACTTATATTTTTGAGATGATTTTATATAATTATGCACAAGATGCAATGAATTTGAATTCTTTCACCATAAAAGACTTATTATTTTTGGGCACAAGGAACATAATAGGACTTTCACTGCTTTATACATTCTATTAATGCTAAAGAAGTTAGTAACAGCTAATATAAGGTCACTTTAAATAAAGGCCAAGTCTTTTTAGAAAAAAAAGAAAGCATTACAGACATCAATACATAATGTATATTTGGGTTGCACTCTTCGGATCTTTGTACATGTATTATTGTTAACGGCCTTTGGCCATATTAAATTAAAGAAAAAAATACATAATGCCTTGTCATCTCCAATAGACCGCAGGCAGTATAAATCTCTTCTTTAGTAATCTCTGTACATAGTTATAATATTTGTGGGTGAGTGAGAATTAATCTCATCTTTATAATATTTTTATTTATAGCTGGTAATAGTATGATAGAGAATTCCATCATATTTTTATAAAATGAGATAAATTCATCCTTAATCTTCTTTGGATCAGGACATTTCTGGCTATTAAGGAATGTGATCTCCATAATTTTTTTTAGTTACTCCTTTCTTCGTACATTGTTGAGAAGTATTTGATATTAAAGTCATCAAGATTGATCCATTTAGCTCTTGATTTATGTCTGATTATAATTTTTTTTGACATTGTTCATTTTTCAAGATTGGCTAGGACTTTTCTAATTATATCAACTCATCAATAATCTGTGTATTTATGATGGCTTAGATATCAACAAGATTGGATTGACTTTATTAATCTTAGATTGAATAAGTTTGAATTCTTGATTTGAATTCTAATTATTGAGAATTCTTAATTTTGCTTCTAGAGCTTTGGATTTTAATCAAATATCCTTCATTCTATCAGAGTCAGTTTTGTGCACAAGAGTCACTCACAATTTCAATAATTTTATAACGTTCAGCATACATATTAAAAAAAATTAAATAGTACTCGTGGAGCTCTTTTGGGGAGATTGTGATTGTAATGCCATAAGAGCATGATCTAATATGAAAGGAAGGGCATGATTAATATTCACATGTCCCTCTCTAATAAAACATCAAAATAAAGTTGCCAGAAACTCTATTAATTTTGGACATGATTTTATCTTTTTCTTGTTGCTTATTTAATTAGATGTGTAGAATTTTTCTTGCCATGATAATTCATGAACTTTATTATATTGTATATATTTAGAGAAAGTCTTAAATTTCAGTAAAGATAATAATGATCCCATAAAATTATCTTGATAAGACATGATATTATCAAATCTCTAGCAATTATCCGAAATTGAGAAGTCCCTTGTGACAACAAATATAAATCTTGCCATAAAAGATTTTCTCTGATCTATAGAGTTACATGCACAAACGACTATGACTAAGAAATGGAGGTCATTGGATTTATTTTCACTTATGTTATTTGCATACCATATTATATGTTGAATCTATGAGTAATTAATTATGATGGTTACGTTAATTCATATTATGTTGCTTATTCATATTATTTGCATAATTTGATGAAGTAAATATGTCAAAGTTAATTTTAATGATGAAAAAAAATAGTTCGAGACCCTGTCTTGTTCGAGATGACTAGTTATACTTATTAATTTCTGTACTTATATTGTATTTGCTATACTTTTTATATAAATATTGATTTGTGTGTTAGTAAAATTCGAAAGTGAGCTTAAAAATCAACTTTGAAGACATTCTTAGAGAAACTTTTTTCCTCTTTTGTATCAAATCAAGCGAGTGTAACAATTTTATTTTCACTCTCGTTATACTTTGAAAAAATAAAAGTAGGATAAAATTCATAAAAAAATAAAAGTAGGGTAAAATATATTTTTTAGTCTAAAACATGGGTCACATTCATCCTTCAAGTTATCCATCTTTTAAATCATCCTTCACTTCTTAATTTAATTATCTAATTATACTTAATTATTAATTCGTAATCATGACTAATTTAACTCAATTTTTAACTTAATTCATTGATTCGTATTTTCAACTCAATTTTAATTTAATCGATTGATTCATAATTCATGATTTGTCTGATCTTTTAATTTAATAAGAATGAATTATATAGCAAGACAAATTTTTATTTTATCAAATATAAAAAGAATTTAGAACTTATCAAATATAACTACATTTTTATGGTTAAAATATTAATTTTAAATAAAAGTAATCTTCTCTTTCTAGGAAAAAATTAAAAAAAATCTGGTGGTGAAATGGATCAAATTCATTCGCTTTGCAAGGTTTAAAGGGTGGGTCAAAACTCAAAACAAGGTTTATTTTATAAACAGTGTTTCTATTGGCTGCTGTTCCGTTGTCGGACCAATATAAATGCCTTTCTGACCAAAAGTCGATATAAATCCTCCCAATTCTATTCCTCTCCATTTTGAATAAACCCTTATGTGAATCAATCAATGCTCCATTTCTACAAACCCTAGACCTTGTTCCTTTTCATTCTCGTAATGAATAGTGCCGCAGAAGCAGCTATGGATGTTTTTGAGTTCAAACCAGAGGAGCAGATGCCTTCTGAAATCGAGGCTAATAGGTTTTGCACCAACAATACTGTCACTCGAAATGGTATTTATTTAGTTTTCTCAGATAAATTTTTGGGTTTTGCGCTGTGGTACGGCGTTTTCTGGAATGTTTTATCTTTTTAGGGTTGAAATTCTCATCTCTGAAAGCTTGAATTGTAAATCTCATAGACTCTAGTTTGTAAATGTAGATTATCAACTTTATGTTTTATTCTGTACTTCGTTCATGGGTGTGTAGCAACTTTTAATTTGTGAATAGTTCTTTTTTCTTTTTTTGTTGAAATTGTAGTGTTTAACAACTACCTCCTCAATCACAAGCTAGTTAGGGTCATTTATTATGATTTTTCAACATCCATTTCCCTTCGTTTAGATCTGTTGCACTCCATTAGTCAACATTTTCAGTCCAATACTCTGTAATTTCCTATTCTAACGTTAGATGTTCTTTAAATTTACTGTTGAAATGCCTATCTTGAAAGAAGATTCTGTTAGTCAGTGTCTGAGCTGAGTTGGATCCACTTTTTGCTTGGGTGTAAGTTAAACTCATGACCTCTGGTACATAAAACACACTAGTATTTTTTTTTTAAGATCAGGAGTTGGCTTGATGGAATGTTAGAGTTTGTTGTAAGCATTAGAGTAAAATCATCCCCTGATTGGTCTAATTTAAGATGTTAGTTGTATCCTACATATTTATTTAGTATCATTAAGTTATCTATTTATTCTAGTCCTTATTTATTTTTCTCTAGAGGATTCAAAGCCTTTACACTCTACACTCTTTCTAGAGACATACATAGTTTATACTTACCAGTGTACAAGCATAGTTTATGCTTGCTCGAGAAATACATAGTTTATACTTACCAGTTGACATACATAGTTTATACCGTTTCATAGTTTTTCCCTTTTTAAGGTGATTGAACAAACAACACCTTTCTCATGAACGTTGTAGCAGTTCTTGGTTCCCATCGTGACAATTTTGATGGCACCCATCTCTTTTTATGGTGGTGCCCCCTCTTGTCGGATGCACCAATTTTCGGCGACTGTAATGGTGGCATCGTTATCTCCAGTGACATGTTCTTGGTACCTTGCCGTTTCTGGGGATTGGTTTGCACCTTATTTTGTGATTGTTTCGGCTACATCACGTCTTTTCCTTGGTGACAATTTTCACAGCATTGTTCTTTCCTGCATCAGCTGATTATTGCTGTGATAACACATTTTTCAACAAGATTTTGGAGATTAGCTTTTTCAACAACTTCTAGAAAAATAGGAGACCATCATCACACTGAAGTATTGGGGTGGACTTAGAGTCAAAGCCATAAGGAATTTTTTACTAAGCACTAGTGGGTAGTGGTTATGGAGATTTGATGTAGAGGAAAATGCTTTTTGAAAGGGTGCTCGAGAAGAAGTATGGGGTCTTTGAAGGGGGATGGAGACTAAAAATGCCCCACTTTCCTATGGGTTTGGGCTATGGGGAAATCTCTTGAAGGGGGGGAGAAGTGTTTAACTGGAACATATCATCCAGGGTGGGTGATGCAAGGTTTTTGGAGATATTGGCGGTGTGAGAATACATTTCTAAATATGTGTTGGTTCATGTAGAAATGCCAGAGGGAAATGCATTGGTATTTTTAGGTTTAGGAGTGACTTGTAAGATTGGAAGGTTTTAAAATTTCAAAATTTAGTGAAATTGATCCACAATAAAAGAACTATAGCCATGGTGTATGGAGATGGGGCTAGGTGATAATGATGTTTTTTCTACTAAGTCCTGTCAGAATATTTTGATTAGGGAGGCGTCAACTTTTCTATATCTTTCTTCATGGATACCCAGGGTCTAAGAAAGTTGTGTTGAGGTGATCTTGACGAAGGAGAATAGGGGTCTTCATTGTTAATCGCAAAAAAGATTCAAATTGAAAACAAACCAAATTTATTTAATAAATTTATTCATTTTTTAATTTGTTTAAATTTTTATAAATTGGTAATTTTTTATTTTATGTTTTTCAAAAAACAAAACTGACCTATCCATAAATTATATGTACCAAATTTATAATTATTTATGTATAGCGTACTCCCTCTTATCCAAAATAAGTAGTGCTTTTACCTTTTTATTTTGATAAATTTTTGTTATGTTTGTTTCTAATATGGTTTGAATAGTTAAGAGTCTGATTAATTGGTTTGATTTTATTTTTATTTTTAAAAAATTGAACCAAACTAAAACCGTGAACACCTTTAGTGGATAATTTGAGAAAGAGAAAGCTTACTTGTGTCAATTAATGTTTCATGTGTAATAACATTATAGAAATGTGAATCATCTTCTTTTACATGGACGGATAACATCTTGGTTGTGATGGAAATGTTGAAACAGTTTGGACTTTATTAGGTGATGCCAAAGTAGTGTTAAAGAAACAATGTTTAGCTGGTTTTTTAGAAGATGGGCGAAATTTTTTATTGGCTTTTGGCTTTTAAGGATTTTTTTTTTCAGTTTTTGAAATGCTTGGATTACATAAAATGTGCTTAATTTACCCCAAAAAAGGACCAAAAGCCAAAAGTTGGGGGTTCCCAATTCGTGGATTTTGACTTTTAACTTATAAGTACTTAAAAAAGCTAATCCAAACACCCCTTTATTTGTAAAAACCATATCTTTTTGTAAGGTTGTCTATATTTGATATATTTCTTGTATATGGGCGTGTCATTTCCCCTCTTTTACTGCTGAAAGTTGTTGCTCCCCCTCCCTCCCCC
>JAABOM020000007.1:7948940-7961589 GCA_011800125.2 Solanum clarkiae
CCCCCCCTCCCCAAAAAAAAAAAAAAAAAGGAGTAAACACAACCTGTATTTTAAGTTGAGCCTGTTTATGCTTTTGGTGTTGTTGCACACTTCTTATTTTACAAGAAGGGGTAAATGCAAGTCTAATAATTTTTAACTGTGTGACATTTTATGTTATTTGGGAGAATGAGATTGATGTCTAAAGTCGGTTGTTTAAGGACCGACTGGTGTTTTTCTCTTTCCTAAGCTGATAGAGAAGTGGAAAATATAATTTTCCTCTTTATGAGAAGTGAATTACAAAGTATGTTAGTATAATTTTGAATTTTATGTAGTTAATATATTGTTCCAGGGTTTTGTTACTCATTAGCCTTCATTGGTACTTGTTCCAGGGTATTGTTACTCATTAGCCTGCGCGTTGGTACTATGGTCAAATGAATTGATGGGTGTATTTGGTAGTTTTTTCAACATATTCCACATTGTTTATCCATTTATCCATTATTGCCACCTCTATGTGTTTATGGGTTATCTATCATTAGGCAATCAATTAGTAGTTGGATTATTCCGTTAACCCTGATCGTCTGTAGCCTAAATAGCACACTCTATTGTGGAAAACTTGAGGTTTTGTTGGTCTACATACCTAATTTGTGATAAATTAAGCAGGTTCCTTTGATGTATCAAATAAGTGATCTCTTACTGGTTGGTTCTGCCTTAAAAAAGAAATAGAAGATCAGTCCTTTTTATTTGTGAATTATTTTTGGTTTGACATTTTTATATGAATTTTGTTTGTCAATATTCATTTAAGGTGCCCTAGGAACCAATATAAACTCGAATGGGACTGGTGATGAACCATCTGAAGACATTGAAGCAGCTGACAGTGACTTCAATGGTAACTGTGCTCTCTCAAGTCTGGATGCAAAAGGTTGCAGTGATGAGAGAATGATGAGGTCGGGTAGCATGCCAAAAGTTACTTCAACAAACGAAAGACGATATCCTGATAGAGAGCCTGACAATCGCATAGGTGGAAGTTTCTTGGGAGGCAGTTCATATAGCGGGACAGCTTTTCAAGATATTTTCTCTGGATCTCCTTCCAATGTATATAATCCATGTTTTTCTTGGTACCTTTATGATTTTGAAAGACTTTCTTAAAATGCCATTTTAAAGGTGGAATATGTGCAGGTTGAATCAGTTGGTCCGGTTTCTGATGTTGATGAAAGTACAAGCGAGGAATCGGCATCATACTCATCTGCTACTCCAGAAAATCATGGTCTGTTCTTTTTACCGGATCATTCTTTTACACCGGTATCACAACAATTCAATATTGTATGGTCTGCTTACTTAGCTTCTTCTATTTATTTCAGACATCTTAGATGGACCATTATCAAATCACCACTTTGACCACTGGGGAATGGTAATGATAGCTACTCAATTTATTAAAGCCTTCTTCATATTTTGTGTTAAAAATTATTTATAGCATTGAACACTCATTAATCCATTGCTGTTCCTTTTTTGTGAAGCCTATATAATGCTTTCTCTATTATTTTCTATGTTTTCGTTACTTCTATCTGCTCCTTTTCATATTACTTTGATATGCGTTATTTTGTCGAGGGTTATTCAAGGAAACAACGTTTTTACCTCCATGAGGTATGGTTGTAGGGGTAATATTGCGTACACTCTACTCTCCCAGACCCTACCTTTGGCTTTACACTGGGTCAATGCACACTCACTAATCCTACTCAATTAGGAGTTGTTTGGTAGGATTTGTAAGAATAATGTTGAATAGCACATTACTAATGTTGGCAGTAGGATATTAATTATACTAAGATTATTTTTTGTGCATTGTTTGGTTTGGTTTATTAAAATAACCTGCACTGTGTATTTCTAAAAAAAATTATTTGTTTAAAATGATATCCTCCACACAGTGGAAAGGATGTGAAAAAGGTTTTGAGGGACAATTGTGTTTTTTACGCATGCTAATACATGCATTAAAACCCTTTGTATTGCTTATACCATGGTTTCCATGTATTAGTCATACATTGCATAATACAGAGTGTTAGTTATACATCGGTTGAAAAAGTGTATTAAACAAGGTATTAGTAATGCACATAGCTAATGTATGCATTATTTTTTGTAATGCATCCTACAATGACCACTTAGTGAGTGAATGATTTGAGGATCTACAGTTGTTGGATCAAAGTGGTGTCTCCTTTTTGTATGCTCTATTGTATCATTATCACATTTTGAAGCAAACTGTATTTGCACTGATATCAGTTTTCAGTGCGTGTAAAATATAAATGTCGAAAGTGATAATGATATAAACCATGTGAAGTTGCAAAAAGTCGTGAGTGACTTCTGTACTTGTGGAAATATTAACAATGCCATTCCCATACACTTCATCTCCCTTGTTATACTTCCCGCAACAGCTGTCGTTCTAAGTTTATCTCATTATCATTTAAACTTTGACAAAGAAAAATGATACCTGTTAGGAGCAATAGCACTACATGAAGAAGCAAAAGATAACAGTAAAAGCTAGTAACACTGCAGTTGAAAAGCTGTTCTGTTGAATTTGTCCTAGTGTATATTTTTGGAATCTGCAGGCTGAGTACATATCTGTTTGAAAAATTCATACAGTAAGGCTTATACATCCAAGGATCTCTGCTATTCTTTGGCCTGAAGTCTCTTAAAATTATTTGTTGGCCAATGACAGTGGAACTCATTTGGAATTAAAATTAATTGATGGCCAACAGTGGTGGAACTCATTTGGAATTAAAATTATTTGATGACTTGTGCAGTTTAATATCTTCCATGTTATCCTTTATTTACCAATAATTTTTCTGTTTTGCAGTTTGAAAACAGCCCAATCGTTTTCTGTCCCGATTATCTCTATTATCGAGGGAAATCCTACATGATGACAGATACTACAGTAACCTTTTCCAGTAATTGTATTGAGGTCAAAGGCTCAATAATGAATGAGAATTCAGGAGCTTTTTGCATTCGCTTTGAAGTTGAAGACATATTCCAAATTCAAGCACGTTTGTCAGGGAGGGTGAGTTTTATCATTACACATTTTCAAGCGAGTGTTATGTGATACTTGTAGATGTCGTGGGGCTGAAAAGTCTCATTTGTTTGTTTTCAGTTTGATGTAGCTGTGTTTAAGATCCATGTAAATAGAAGATCAACAACACAAGGTGAAAATGCTCACGAGACTTCTGGTATGCTGTACTGCTGCTCATGCTCTTTTTCGAGATGTATCCATTTTTCAGTTGAACTCCAGTTATGTCTGTAATTTTATGCTCTTCTTGTTTTGAATTTTTTTGTTATTATCTGTAAGTAGGAATCAGTAATGGGGTGTTTGATATGATTTTTGAATCTAGTTCACCATTCACTATATTTTTTGAGTAATGAAAGTAACCATAAGAATCAAGTAAACTTTGAAAATGAATTGAAAATGTGTTTCTTGTATGTGAACCTCTTCACTTTTGGTGGTCTTAGGACCATGAGATGCTTATAACCTGCAAAAGCAATTTTGTCCAGAAATAAAGGGCCTTTTTAACGTTTTGGCTTAATGAACTGTCTTATGATCTAAGACTTTGACTTGCTATAGCTTTTCATTGTACAGATTTTACTTTATGCTGCTTGCCTGCTTCCACTTTTCTTGCGAAAATGTTATCAATTCTCCGGGGGGGCCACTAGATTTTTTTTCGGTTGATAGCATGATTACATGCTATGAAAGTGCACTCTTGTTGAACATGCAGAAGTTCATTTATTAAGCTCTTTTTTCTAAAAGGAAAAGAGATTAAGAACAAAGCTATGGAGATGATTAAGGAATTTAAATAAGTTTCACTGTTTGTTGAAGCTCTCTGTCTTGGCAAATGCAAAGGAATTAAAACTTTGACAAGTTGTTTCTTTTCCTGTTTCTGTTCTTCTGTCCTTTGAATTAGGGTTCAGTTATCGATGTGAGTACACAGGCTTGGAGTAGTTGAGCACACAGGCTTGGAGTAGTTTGTGAATCACGCTTCTTTTACTTTATGGTCTATTCCAGAAGTTGACACTTCGTAAATTTTTCTATTTAGAAACTATTAACTTAAACTCATATTTTACTCTTAATAATGTGCTTTAATAGGCATAGAAATATCATAGCATGTAACCATACATTCTAATAGTACTTTGGTATTTGCCAATAATATTACTTTTTTTCTTAAACTCCATGGTCAATCAAATGCAACCATTAAAATAATAGATGGAAGATTATTATCAAAATATTTAAATGCAATTAAATAATGTTTTTTCAAGAAAAGAACCAAACCATTTTGCATACATTTCATACAAATTATAGGTAACAGATTATAGACGAAATCACGCTTCCTTTTGCTTTCCAATAATGTAGACTTTGTCATGTTACATTGTCAGGCAAATTTACTCTTCTTTCTGTTCTTTGACTAAACATGTCCTTTTCTTGGGGAGGATCTGCGGCTAGGGACTTCCTTCTAATATATTCATGTTTCTATTGCTTTTCTTGTCTATGTAATGCTTGGGTCTCATCATTTTGTTTCTCAGAAAATGATTTGGTTGGTTGAATTTACCATTTTATGCACGCAATGCTTCAACCTCGTCATATTGTTACTTATAAAGTGTTTTTGGTTTCTTGAACTTAATACTTTTTCTGCATTCTTAGTGATACAACATGTATGTATAGTCCAACATAGTGGGGTTTGGGGAGAATAGAGTGTACATAGACCTTATCTCTACCTCAGAGGAGAGGTAGAGAGGTTTTCGATAGACCCTCTATTCAAGACAAAATAACTTAGAAAAGACGTAATGGAAGTGCAAGAGACAATAGAATGTAACAATATACCCAGTAAAATACCACGAAGTGGGGTCTTAGTAGAAAATAACAAAAACATGTAATAGCGAGATATTACTATTACTACTACAACATACCCAGGAAAATCCCGTAGTGGGGTCTAGGGCAAGGGTAGAGTGTATGTAGACATACCACTATCTCGTGGAGGTAGAGGCTGTTTATGAAAGACCCTGCTCAAGTTCATCAATCCCAAGTAAAATTTTTTAAAAATAGTGGAGAAAACATAATGGTCTAACGATTAATTAAGAGCCTTTAATATTGGTGGAAATCACTGAAATTGGAGGGTCAAATATATAGGATTTTTAGAGTTGTTTAGGTTGGTGTGTTTAAGTGCAGTGAAAGATGTGGAAATTAGGAGGGATGTCGTAAAATTGCAAGCCTTGAATTCCCTAGGAATGTCCTGAAAGGTAAGATTGAATAAAGAATTAAAGAAGCAATAAAGCTTACATTGAAACCATATAAATTTAGTCATGATTTAATCCTGTGTGTGGTTCGAGAATTATTTCTGGTATGAGCAATCCTAGTATTAGTTATGCCACAATTTTGGTATTGTTCTTTTACCACATTGAAAATCGAACAACAATCCTGGATAAAACAATCAAAAGACAAAGGATTTCCTTTTCAAAGCTTTCCTTCCAAAGTCTTTTAAGAATTCTAAGGTTTAAATTAGAAATAAAAGTTAATTCAAGTTCTGATATTACAAAACTAAATATATGTTTTATATTATTAGAATAGGAATATATAATCCTACTTAGAATAAGAATAGGAATATGAATAGGTATAATATATAGTAACCTACTTGATAAAGGATTGCATTGTAGTATCCATAAATAGGGTCTATATTTTATAGTGTTAATACACAATTCGATAATGTTCTTATCCTATATTTCTCACATGGTATAAGAGCATTGGTAAGAACTCTTTTGATAGGTCACCGTGTATCAATTTCCACGATTGTCAAGGTTGATTTGTGTCATCGTCTCTTTTCGTCAAGTGTTGTGTGAAAACCAACTCCACCATTGGGTCAATCACTCTATGGCAACAAAAGTGCAATTAGACCCATTGGAAAATACCACCTTACGCGTCGATCATTGGTGTGACTAGGAATATATTATATATAATCCTACTTAAAATAGGAATAGAAATAATATATAGTATCCTACTTGGTAAAAGATTGTATTGTAGTATCTATAAATAGGGTCTCTATGTAATAATATTAATATACAATTCAATAATATTCTTCTCCTATATTTCTCACATGTATTATACTCTGTATATTTCATTTTTAAATTCAATAAACTTAATATCTACCAAAAAAGTATATCCACTAATAATCCCTTAATTATAATTCTACTATAATTATTTAATGACCCCTTAACCCATGCTAGAAGCTAGATTTGTATATATTTTTTTTCTCTACTTGTCTTTTACGTCAGTTTGAGCAGAGGGTCTTCCAAAAACAACCTATCTCTCTCTATAAGGTAGTGGTAAGGTCTGCATAACCATACTAGATGTCGGCGTCCGCCCAACCCGGGCCCAATATTTGTTATTTTTGCGTCTCAATTATGTTATATAGATAGAATGTAGAAAGTCAATTAAATTTAATATGATTTTTCAATATCTTAAATTATTAATTATTGTGAATTTTAGTGTTTTTTTACATAATGTTTGAATAAAATATGTTATTCCTCTTGTCCAAATTAATGTGACACTAATAAAAATTCGAAAGTCAAATATTTTATGTCTTTTACTTTTTAGTTTTTTTAATAATTTTTTATTTAATTTTCATATATAGATATATTAATATTGTTAACTATGTAGGTTTATGGTAATTTTTATGTAGTTTTCTAATTAAATAATACATTGTCTTTCTTTTTTGTGACGCCGATAGATTAATTTCAATAGTCAGTTAAATTTCATATTTGTTTTTAAAAAATTTGAAGTTGTCAAATATCATGATTTATAGTATTTTTTATACTTAGCTAGATTCATGGTAATTATTATCGTAGCTTCCTAATTAAATAATACATGTTATTTCTTCTGTCTCCCTTTATGTGACGCCGATAGATTAATTTCAATAATCAATTGAATCTTTTATTTGTTTTTAAAAAAGTTTAGAAACAAGCAGCTGAAGCAGACAAATATCATGATTTATAGTATATTTTTTATTTATACTTATCTAGATTCATGATAATTTTTATGTAGCTTCCTAATTAAAACGATAGATTAATTTCTATAACCAAAAATGTTAAAATCAGACAGCTGAAGCAGGCACGTCAATGGGCAGCTGCTTGCTTAACATGCATGTTGTCCGACTGTTGCCTGCTTCAGCTGCTTTGCAGCCTCTTATATATAAGAGAATACCCCCCCCCCCCCCCCCATGTCTTTTATGTCAGCTATAATTTTTAGATGCGACATCCCTTGTAGCCAAAAGATGATGCAGCTTGTTTAAGTGGTGTTTGCTGCTTGTTTCCTTGAAATCCCTATGTTGCTCTCTCCTCTGATAAATATGTCTTGCTTCTGTTAATGAATGGTGAAGTTCTTAATGTCAAAGGTATTGAGGAGGTGGAGTTTGCTGTTAATGATTTTGACTTGTCTGAGAAATGTGAAGCAATTCAATCTTTGGATGTCTACAAGGCAGTATGGAACTACCAGTGAGTGCTTCCAATCACCATTTCTCCCTTGTGTTATTGCTTTTGGTTGCAGAATCAATGTGGATATTTATCTCCTCTTTGTTTTTGTTAGTTTTTGTTGACTGAAGGGTGGTCTTTTTCTGTTAAACTGGATTTTGAAATGTTATCAGTTCTAACTAGTGGGGCTAATTTTCCTTGGAATACATTTTCTCATTCTTCTATAGTTAGAGGGAAGATTACTGTTAGAGATAAACCTGATAATTTTATTTTACTGCTAGAGATGTATGGATAGGCTCCAAAACATGGCTGCTTACTGTGGTCTAGAGTTTCTTCTAGATTGCAATGCCAGGTTTCTCATACCCACTTAAGCCATTTTTCAGCAGGCTGGTGTCTATCTTTTAATTTCTGTGAAGTAATATTTTGATATTTTAGGGAGTACCGGAAATAGTCACAATTACTTACCGTCATACACGATGACAATGCGCCATCCAAATGCATGAACAGTAACATTGTTTTCAGTTTCATCCAGCTACTGTTAGTGCCGAACAACTTAGGTTGTCTCTGATCTATAATCTGAACTTGAATCAATCAAGTTACTCCTTTTCTGGTCTTATTCCGTCTATGGACCTTGGACTTGAGCTCTTCTTTTATATATTATGTTGTAGTTTGTGTTATTCTCCCCTTATCTTTGATCATCTGGCCTTGTAGCAACGAGAATGAAGAATGGAGGGACAATTCACATGGGGAAACATCAAATCAGCGACCTAAGAAGTATTTTCCAAGGTTAGTGAAGCTGTTTGTTACTCTCTGCAGGTAGAGATTTAGATTCTGCTACAGCAAGGGTCTCTCTTTTCTTGTGTGTGTTAATAGGTAGCGTTTGTTTCCAGTGTTCTTTTATGAGATTTTAGTGTTATCACTTCTAGTGCAGTATGCAGAGATGACTATGGCACACAATATTTTACTCATTTCATCTTTGACTTGGAGTCTTTGGCCAAGCGACTAAAAACTGTTTATTTTGAGAACTGTTTAAGTTTTTAAGAAAAGTCATTTGGAAAAACTATTTGAATTTCGCTAATTCATTTGAGAAGTGCTTTTGATAAGTAGATTGTGTTGTGCTTATTTTTTCCTAAAAAGTGCTTTGAGCGTCAAATTATGAAAAAAGACAAGTATGAATGCATGATTACTTTTAAGATTGCTTAATAGATAAATTATTTTAAATATCTATTACGGAAAAATTTAATTAAGTTTTTACTTTTATTTTAATTTAAATTAGTACATCGTAAAATTTTCAATCAATATAATACATAGACAAATACAACAATAATATACCTAGTGTAAGCCAACAAAGTAAGGTTGGAATGGTAGAGTGTATGTAGACATTACCTCTACCTTAGAGGTAGAGATATTGTTTTTAATAGACTCTCAGCTCAAGAGAAAAAAGTCCAAAGCAATAGAGAAATAATTGAAATGAAAAAAATCATGACAAAATACTATAGACAACTTGACTATAGACAACTTGACATACTCCCTCGTTCCCATTTTATGTGGCGTCGTTTGATTTGGCACGATGTTTGAAAAAAAAAGACTTCTAAAATTTATGTCTAAAGCGGTTCTTAGATATTTGTGAAGTTGGAAATCATTTCATTAAGGATAAAATGGGAATTTTAAAGTTTAAAAATATTTCTAATTATAGTAAAGGGACATTCTTTTTGGGACGGGCTAAAAAGAAAAGGGTGCCACATAAAATAGGACACAGGGAGTAATACATGGATAACTATAAAGAAATATTAAATATTGGTATAACATTAACATGATTTAAATAAACTAAGAAACATCGGGAGAAATAAATTAAAAAATCATTCTATAAATTAAATCACTAAATAGTAAAACTTTTTGAAAGTTAACTATATAAATGCAAAATAAAACAAAGGAAATTGCATCGTGTAAAAAGCAAGAATAGAGTTCATAAATGAAAGTTAATGAATCTTATGAGATATGCTAATAAATGCCTCCATAAGTCCCGAGAGACTATATTATGAGGCTCAAATAGCATTTTGCAGCATATGTTTAACCATCAGTTTCAAACTTTTCAAATTATACATTTAGAAATCATGTGAAATGTATTGTGAATCAAATATTTATGGCCAAAAGTATTTAAAAGTTGTCAAAAAACTTGATGTCCACGAGAAGTATTGATTTAATAAAATATATTTTCATGCTTCCAAGTAAGAAAAGTGTGACAAAAGTCCAAGGCTGCTTAGAGTAAAAGATAAACTACTTTTTTTGGACAAGAAATGAATTATATTTGGGCTATAAAATTCAAAATATATAAAAACACAACTTGCTAATTGGAACAAGAATATGAAGTAATTGTAATTTTATTTTTATCATTTAAATATATGATTGAGATCTATTAGAAGGAAAAGGAGTTGTTTTATGTAGTTATCAGACAAACAACAATAACATACCCCCTGAAAATCCTACAAGTGGGGTCTGGAGAGGAGAAAATGTACGCAGATTTTACCACTACCTCATAGATATAGGCTTTCTTTGAAAGACCCACATCTCAAAAGTCATCCCCCAAAGCAGAAAATACTAGATATGAAACGACTAGAATGGACAACAAATGAAAATATATGGAGACTATAAAAGTAACAAAATAAATGACTGACAATAACATTACAATATATATTGATACGACTACTAACCTACTATCGCCCAAGGCTCGACATCATCCTACCCCTACAAGCCTTAATACTCGATGATATGAAGTTGCGCCATATCCTGTCTAATTACCTCCCCTGAATACTTTTTCGGTCTACCTCTATCCCTCCACGTAACCCCTAAATCCATCCTCTCACACCTCATGATAGTGGCATCATCACTTCTTCTCTGCACATGCCCAAACCACTGCAGTCTCGCTTCTCTCATTTGTCTGCCATTGAGGCAACTCTTAACTTCCGCCGAATGATCTCATTCCTAATCTTATCTCCTTTGATAATTTAAAGGCAAGTTTTACAGAATGACGGTAACCACAGTATGTAACAATCAAGAAATACTATAAGAAATAAAATATATTTAAAAAATATGTAACAAGCAAGAGGTATGTAATGTAAGAAATATTGTAAGAAGTATGTAACGGGCAAGAAATATATTAAAAAATAGTAAATAGAGAGAATTTGGAAGATATCACCTGAAAGTTGTCGCCGGAAAACAGTAGATGTTGCCGGAGAGAAGCTGTAAGTCGCCAGAAGTTTCTGACAGTCACCAAACAAATGACCGAAAGTTGTCGGAAATAGCAAAGGGTCGCCGGAAGTTTCTAACAGTGAAGAAAGAAGGAGAGACGAGAAAGAAGGGATTTCCACTGGTGGTGGTTCGGGCAGAGGGTTGTTTTCGGTTGGATTTTTCCATCGAAGAGGACACTGGTAAAGGGGTCGTTTGTGGTGGCCGGCGAGGGAAGCAGATGGGCGAGGTTGGGGCTGTTTATGGCTGTAAATAGGTCATTAATGGTGGATTGTTTCCGGCGAAATCGCTGTCGTGAAATTGAACACGTCGTAACCAGAAAGTTCTCAAAAAGGGTACCCACGCCGTTAAAACGGAGATTGCGTAGTTAACAGACATGTTTAATAATTAGGTTTTAGTGAATTAATGAGGGATATATTTAGTAAATATACCAAAAACATCAAACAAATATAAATTTAAAACCATTTCAACTATAGCATAACCTTTGTAAGTCGCAGAGTTATCAAAGGCGAAAAGCATAACAAAGCTCTAAGGTCTGATTGGGCTTTAAGTGCAAAGTGCAAATAAAACATGAACTTTAATGAAAAAAGGTGCAACGGGAGAAAAATTACAAATATATATGTTTAGTCCAAGACTAATAATTATAAACGTGAATGACTAATATATGATCAAAGAAATTGGAAAAAATTATGATAAAACGAAGTACCAATTATTTAGTGTCACTTCTTCAGAAGATGCTCATTGGTAGGGAAAAGTTTACTTTAGAACCTTGATGACGATACTGAAGCGCGCATAAAGCAACAAACCCCTGAACACATTTTGAGCCGCACTTTAGGGCTTAAGCGCATTTAAACTGTACATGTGACTACTCTGGTAATCCCATAAGAGGGTCTATGGAGAAATTAGTATATATAGACCTTACTCCTAGCTCGTGGAGGTAGAGAGATTGCTCCTGAATGACTCTTGGCGCAAGTAACACATATCAAAGTCATTGGAAAGAGAACTAAACTCAAAGAGGACAATATATCATAAGAAAAACATTACATAACATTCAAAGGAAAAAAATATTAATAACCAAATGACACAATAACCAAAGCACAAGAAATAATAGTTGCTTATATGAATCAAAGGACAAGGAATTACAAGAATAATGCTACTGCGTCGGGTAAAAAAGGAGAAACATCTATGGTGTACGAAACTACCACCAAGTCTTAACCCATATGAAGGCAAGATAACCAACAAATACTTATTACTTTTCTACCCTAATCTGTAGCCTTTTTATTTATGGTCATGTCTTCAGTAAAGTGAAGATGTGCTATGTCGTCTACTCTAGCTTCTCAATACTTCTTAGGCCTTCCTCTACCTATCCTGACAATCCCCATAGCCAACCTCTCACATCTCCTCAATGGAGCATCTGTGCATCTCCTCTTCACATGTCGGAACCATCTCAATCCGTCTTCCCTCATCTTATTAGTCATGGAGGACACTCCCACTGTATATCTTTATTTTTAATTTTATTTCAACTAGTAAATTTTAAATATCATCCCATAAATTACATTACTATGGTTGTGTTTGGTATGAAGGAAGACATTTTTGATGGAAAATGTTTTTCTAGAAAATGTTCTCCTGGGAAACAAGTTGGTTTCTAACTTATTTTCTCATGTTTGGTTGGTGAGTGGAAAACATTTTCTATTGTTTGGTTAGTGAATGAAAATATTTTATTTTGGAAAATATCTTTTATTTTTCGCCAGAGTAAAACATAGTTCTTAGGAAAATAGTTTCTAACATGAAAATTAGCCCCGATTTGGAACCCAACCTTGACACTTAATAAGAGATCTAACTCAACTTCGGATCCAAGATTTGGCTTTCAAATTTAGACTCGTTTGATTTTTTTAAAAAATAATTTTGAATTTTTTTTTTGGGTGGGTGGGTG
>JAABOM020000007.1:7961689-7993731 GCA_011800125.2 Solanum clarkiae
ATTTTTTTAAAAAATAATTTTGAATTTTTTTTTTGGGTGGGTGGGTGGGGTGGGTAGGGAGTTCGGAGGTAGGGATAGAGTAAAAAAAATTAAATTTTCAAAAATTTAAAATATTTTTCAAAAATGAATTTTTTTTTTGTGTGTTGTGGAGGGCGGGGGGAGTAAAAAAATAAAATTTCCAAAATTTAAAAAATTTTCAACAATAATTTTTAAATTTTTTTTTGGTGGTGGGGTGGAGAAAAAAATTGAAATTTGTAAAATTTGATTTTTTTTTCAAAAATAACTTTTAAGTTTTTGTGGGGGGTGGTTCGAGGGGGGGGGGGGGAGGTAGCGGAGGGGGGAAAAAAAAAGAAATTTTCAAATTTAATTTTCTTTTTTTAAAATAAACTTTTTAATTTTTTCTGAGGGGTGAGGTGGGGGTTGGGTGGGTAGGTGAGGCGGCATAGGGATGGAGTAAAAAAACAAATTCAAAAAATCATGTAAAATGTATTGTGAATCAAATACTTCATAGCTAAAGATATTAAAAAGTTTTTGAAAAACTTGTATATCAAAGAAAAATGTTATTAATAAGATAAAATTGTCACTCGTTCAAGTACAAAAAGAGTAATAAGACTGCTGGAAGATCAAAAGAAAAATAAACATGTTCACCACCATAGTCTTTTGTGAAACAGGTAACTTTACTTCACCACCATAGTCTGCAGTCTGGTGCGCAAGTCACACTTGGAGTGTAGTTGCATTCGGGTTCAGGCTCCTGGACTCAATAATCTTTCTGATAAGCGAAGTGGCATTCCTGGGAATTGAGCAGCTTTCCACAGTTTCATGTTTGATGATGAAAAATGATAGCAATAATCATAACGTTTTAAATAATCAATGTACTTTTAGTTTGAACATAATAATTATAATCTTCAAATGGGAGTTCTTAGGAGTTCTAACACCTATACACTGACACCCCATATGGGGACCATGGACGTTACCACACTCTATAGCTAGGTATGTGCTACCATCCACTCAGTAGCTTGGTGGGACGGCATGTATTGCCATGCAGTCTCATCAAATCCAGGCTAGCAATCATAATACCGCATGAGGGATCTGACATTCGTATGTGGCAACCCCAGCACTATACCGGCAAGTGTAGCTTCTGCTTCTAATTAAAAACAATTTTACTTATTATTTCCAAAAAAGTGCTTTTGTCCTCCAAACCACTTGGCCAAACAGGCTCTTGGAAAATTAATCTTGTGGGAGGGTTTCTTTTCTCCTGAAAATCTAGGTAGTTGAAACGTAATGGTGAAATGTCTGTCTAATGACTGGATTTTGCCATATTCCTCTTGCAATAGGTGATCCATGTCTTTGGCACCTCAATGTTTTGTTTTTCTCCATTTGGTGTCTATTCATCAAGCTCTATCTTTGACTTGGTAACTTAGTCCTGTAGCAGTTGGCAATGGTTATTTGCATGTCCAAAATCTATGCTTCCTAGAAGATATTCTCCCAGATCATTTGAAACAGTTGTTTACCTTCTGTTGGTGGAGAATTTAGGAGTTGCTTTGCTGTTCTTTTCATAACTTCTTGTTTCTTATGTGTCTGGGTGTCTTTTCTTAGGCAGTTTAACAGATTGGAGTTCGTTGTTTATATCAATGCTGTTTTGGATTTTAAAAAGTTAATGCAACAAATGTGATGATCTTCAAAATGTATATTACGAACTTCATAAAAGGAAGAATCACCCAAGAAAGTAACCACATTTCTGGAAATCAGATTACAATAATATTACTTGATGAGGAAACTTGGTTTTGTTAGTTACAAGCTCAAGGGACCTGGTAACAAAATTAATTTGATGAGAAAACTTGGTTTTGGCACTGTTTTCGGAGAGGAAATGAACTAAACATGGCAAGTGGGCGTTACCACTTAACCCCACGAACTGGCCCAAGGTTCAAGGTAAATTCACTGCACTGGAGACTGGGGTGAGTTTGGCCTGCCTCCTCGCCCAAAGGGATCAGGCTGGTCTACTGCCTCTTCCACTTTAGTCGCTGCACTTTGTTTTTGTTCCTTTTCTTGACTTGCCTTTTTTTCTTTTTTTCTAGTCCCACCCTTTTAAAAAAATTAAACTGACGTTTTAGAAGTACAATAATTGTCTTTAGTATCAGTTTCTACAAGTAAGAAAATAATTGTCAAAGTAGAATTGAAAGCCAAGATGGACATTTTGGTACAAGGGAGGAATTGCAAGAGAGGGATGAGGAGCATATCTAGCCGTTGAAGGGTCTGAAGGAAGAGAGATCAAAACTTTGAACCGTTATGAGCTTGATTTGACCAGAATTTAGAGGAGAGATTTTTGAACCTTAAAACCATTCTTCCATGGGAAAACTATTTAGGTTCATATAAAGATGGTGATACTGGACTGTGTGTTCTACCTCAGTAGAGTTGTATCATTGTCAATAGTAGGTCATTGACGAAGATGACACATGTGCTATATAGTTAGAACATATAAGAGGCACGTGGACATTCTCGCAGGTTTTGGTTCAATGATAAAAGCACAACACATGATATGCGAGTTAGGCGCATGTCAAGGATTTGGGCTCTACTGTCGACAAAGGCTTGGTATTTAGTGTAGAAATGTAGAGCGGTGGGCCAATCATCCACTGACATTTGAACCTTGTGCTAGTTTGGCCTTAGCATTCCTCAGTTTTAACAAAAAGGCTCACTTTTCACACAGGTCGATACTGGTGATGGAGTTGGTGGGGTGGATATGTGTTTATATGATTGGTGTAATTCAAAGATCTTCGAGTAGGGATGAATTGAAGATTTGGTTCTAGCATGTTCATAGAGTTCTTTATTTAGGATTCTTTTTTTTAATTTTTGGTGAACAGAAGAAAACGATAATAGAGAGGGACTTTTTGTGATAAAGGATATAGAGAAGGGATTTAAAAGGCTCTGATACAATGTGGAAAAAAAAAAGAGGTGCGGAGAAAGAAGGGAAGATTTTGGGAATGTCTAGATTGATCATTTCCTCAATCTGGTGGGATTTAAATAGCTATACAAATGCACTAAATTAGGAAATAATATATAATCACAGTAATTAAATATCCCTAATTGGTGTGCATGATATTTATTAAGTTAAATTTGTATAAATATAGCATATTGAAACCTATGCCATCACACTGTTATTTGTAAGGATTAAGGAATAGATTTTTTGGCTCTGCTCCTTGACATGTTCTCCGAGTTTGCAAGTTTAGCTATTCTAAAGCTCTGGATGTTGTCTGTGGTACAATCTAGGATGTCATGCCATTTTAATCCTTTTCAGTGTAATTTTAGCTGGCCTCACTAGGAAAGTGGTTTGAGAACAAATTTCTTAGTGCAAAAAGAAGGGACTTTTTTGCCTGGTAAAATTTGGTCTTTCTGTTTTTTAGTATTAGGGATAATTAGTTATATAAAACAAACATAGATTTCTTTTTAAGTTTTTGATGCTGAAGAATTTTATAATTCGCAGTTATGGTGAGCCGCTTGAAGAAGTTGTTTATCCTAAAGGGGGGGATCCTGATGCTGTTTGCATCAGTAAGAGGGACTTCGATCTTCTGGCACCAGATACATTTGTCAATGATACAATTATTGATTTCTACATAACGTAAGTTCTTTGTTACTAGTACTTATTGTCACACCATCATATGTTTTGTGACCCGAAATGGAGAAACATATATTCTGAAGCTTGTCACCATGCTTAGTGCATGGTTCGTGCATTTTCTTTTCTTTTTCCTTGCAATTGGAACTTTTTTGTGAATCATATGCGAGGACTATTGATTTCTCTCTTGACTTCTAATTTATCATGGTTTGTGTTATGCTACCATTCTCATTTAGTATGAATTGGAACTCAAATACTGCCAGGTATTTGAAGAACAAAATTCCACCAGAAAAGAGGCAACGATACCATTTCTTTAACTGTTTCTTCTTTCGAAAGTTGGCTGATATGGATAAAGATCCAAACAGTGCATTTGATGGCCATGCTGCTTTTTTGCGCGTCCGTAAGTGGACAAGGAAAGTAAAGTTATTTGAAAAGGACTTTGTATTCATTCCAGTAAATTACAAGTAAGATACTTAAACTTCTGTTTTATCTAGTGGTGATCTTTTTTCATTAGTCGTAAGTAACTTATTATCTATTATAATGACAGTTATCACTGGAGTCTGATCGTCATATGCCATCCTGGTGAAGTGGCTAACTTTACAAGTAAGTTCATTATATATGACTTGATTTCTGCATTTGTCTACTGTTTTTGCTAATAACTTGGTTCATGTTTTTCAGATGATGGTAGTGCAGTGAGCTCAGTCAGAGTACCATGTATATTGCACATGGACTCTTTTAGGGGAAGTCATGTGGGTCTCAAAGATCTTCTTCAAAGGTACCAGTTTCTCCATTAACCATATACTAATATTTGAGGGAGTTCTTTATAGTACTAATATTTTTATGCGTGACATGCAAGAACAATTATCTAACAAGTGGGTTCAACATGCTGTGGTGCTTGAATTGTCACTGATCGTATCACTACCAAGCTGTATGGATGTTTTTTCTAAACGAAACTTTTCTTTCCAGACTAGATGACGCAAATTTTATATCTTGTCTTTAAAGAAGCAGGTAGTGGGTTTGGGGTTGAGATTGTTAAAATCACAGACAGTTTGGTTCTACTAGTACAGTTGTTTATTTTGTAATTCTTTTCTTTTATTGCTTTCAAAGGGGCAGGGACAATGTGTTACGTTTGCCAGGTGTCTACTTTTCACCTTTCTCTTGACTTTTGCTGTTTGATTAGTGAATCATGACAATAATATAGCTTTATATGAATGCTTTTCCTCAAAATAAAATAGAAGGAAATTTTATTGAAGGTTTTTAGTAATGAAATCTCCAAGGTATCGAATCAGATCAAAAAAGCATTACCCAAAATATAAATTATCTTTCATTGATAAATTTTTTTTTTTTTTGAACAGGTAACATTTTTGTATATTAATAACAAACTACACAAAGGGTGTGTAGTACCCCATATTTACATCCAGATGAGCAAACAAAAATAGGTCCCTAGTCCTTTAATCTTCTCATAAGGAATCTAGTACATCAAAAATGGATTCTGATCCTTCCGTTAAGCTATGCTTAAACCAAAAAAGGAGAAGCCCTAAACATTTCATCTTTAGTTCCTGTATACTAATGGTTTGGCTTCAAAACAAACTTGGTTTCTTTCTCCTCACACAGTCCACCAAATGCAAGGTGGGACAATTTTCCAACTCTCTTTCTGATAGGAATCATTGAGATCACCGTTCCAGCATTTCAGTACCTCAGATACTCTTCCTGACATAGTCCCGTTAATGTCCCTCAAGTTAATGAAAAACTTCCACAATTAGTCAGTCCAGCTGCAGTGAAGAAAGAGATGAGAGATTGTCTCTGCTTCCTTACCACAAAGATAACACCTCGAGCAAAGATTAAAACCTCTCCTCATGAGTTTATCTTGTGTCAGTACAACTTCTCTAGCTAGCAACCAAGAGAACCATGTAACTTTGTGGGGGATCTGAATCCTAGGGGTCATCTTCCAAGGCCAAGATTAATATTTCAAATCACCTCTTCATGCATGTTAATAACTTCTGTTCCGAAAATAGACTTTGGAGCTGAGTCAATTGCTAAACTTGCTCATGAGGTCAGGATATTCCACTATTACACCCAGTCCTTTTCCTAAACCAATGTGTGATATTTCGCATCACTCCGCTCCAGGTTGAATATTTCGAGTGTGAACAACATAACACGGGGCCACAACATTGAGTAAATCAAGAACAGTGATGTGTTTGGCATTGAAACCATATTAATCCTCACATTACCCAAGAGATAGGAATTCTCTACCTGTCCTGTGTTGTATTCAACCTCTATACATTGTGTGCTCCACCTAAAGCCTACTCATTAAAATGTGCCTCCATAATTTTTTTTCCCCATCTAACTATATAAACAGTTTTTATTTTCCTCTTTTACTATTCCTTGAACTTAAACAAACCTTTCAGAATGGAAATCTCACTTCAGTCTTCATGCCATCCACCCTGAACCAAAAAGGATTTGGGGGAAGATGCACTTAGTGTCATGCCCAAAAGATATTTTATGTAAGCAATCCATTGTTTCTATTGAAAAGGTGTAGTGGTCGGGTTTTACATCCTCAGAGACTGAATGTTACAGGTAAATGAGCCTTTAGCTGGCTGCGAGCCAGTCGAAGGTTGTATTGCACGGGCTCATTTTCTATGCTGCAGAATCTTATGAGTTTTATTTCCATCTTACTTTGCTGTTGCTTTCCTTGCTGTAGCATCAAATTGATTGGATTTGACTTCAATGATGTCTTTATTTTCATTTTTCCCTAACAGCTACCTTTGTGAGGAATGGACAGAGAGGACAAAGGAAACATCTGATGTTGTCTCTTCAAATTTTCGGAGTTTGAGATTTCTGAGTCTTGAGGTACACAACCTGAAGTTTCATTGTCCGTTCCAACTCATACAAAAACTGTCGTCATATAGGAATTTGAATGTCAGTACGAGAAAATTGATCTCAAATTTATGAGATGATGTATTATTTTTTTTAGTTTTTACTTTCATCGGTATATCCTTTCTGTGGTGGAGACATCGTCTCCAGTGGATTGAGATGCAAGTTGGCTGTTAAACTTGAGGTTGTCATCATCCTCAGGAACTCCATAATATGAACATTTTGATATACAGCTAGTAATGACTCTAGTCTTTTAATGGCGAAGGTTGTGAAAGACAAACTAGGTAGAACAGATAAAATTCACTGAGGGAGAATGTTATAAAGGTAGGTGCATGGGATGTATAACAGTTTTTTGGAAAAAGTCACTGTGAAGTAGAATTTTGGTACAGAAGTTCTGTGTCGGTAATATCATTACAATCTCTTTAAGTGCTCATTATCCTACCATGTGTTGAAAGAATTTGCTTCCAAAATTCCATAGGAGCCATTCTTTGTTATTTGTATCTATGGTTTTAACATAACTTGGGATAATAGTTTTATTTTAATTGAAGAGAATCTCTTTCGAGTCATGGGGTAGGTGGGGCTTGGAATGGCCTGTCTAAGGGTCAGAACCATGCAATGCTCGTGAACTTGGGTTGGTTTGAGTACATGCTTGGTCGGTCCTCCGTGAGAGTGCCGGTGACAGAGGTCATCTTCCTTCTAGGCATGCAGTTTTTTCTCAGGCAGCTCTAAATACAATGGGGAGGGAGCAGGATATAGCCCCTATTGGTGTTGGACAGTTCCTTAGTTTCTGAAGCTGCTGGTGTCCCTATACTTCTCTGGCAGGCTTTCTGGTGCCGGAAAAGGACAGTTATCAATCAAGGATGATTGTTTGACTTCCTGTGTGCTTATTTAAGAAGGTTCTGGGGAAGGGGATGTGGTGGGTGGATGGTTACAACAAGGACAGTGTTATTCAGTCCCTGGCAGTTATTAGGAATGGAGGTCAAAGTCATTGATCTCTTACTTTACTTCGAGCAAAGCATCAAGAGGTGAAACTGATGGATCTTGTAGTAACATGATGGGTGGGGGAGGGGCTACTTACGATAGACTTGAAAGGGGAGACAAAATAGTATGAAGAAATAAAGAGGCAGGAAAGGGGAGGGAGGGAAAGGTAAAGTGGTTGCTGCTGGATAGTAAGATCATTCGTTGGAATGTAAGAGGGATGAATGACCCAAACAAAAGGGTTTATCGTCGTCAAGATAGGGATAAGACTTTCTTTTTTTTTTAGGGGGTGGGGGGATTATAAATATGTGCCGGCATGGGAGAATCATGTTACTTTGTGATGAAAGGAAGATGGAGAGTCTGGAAATGATGAAAAAAGCTGAGTTTATGTTAGTGGAGGGATTTAGAATCATTGGGGATTTGGGGGAGTCTATGACCCTGTGGAGAGGGGTCAGAGGTAGCTTTTTGAGAAGTTGATTTTGTCCCCATTTTTAGACCTAATTGTATTTAGATAATTATTCTTGATTACTACTTCTATGTAATAAATTTTCTGTTCTAGTTAGTGTGTTGAACATGAGATAATTTAGTGAATGATAAAATAGAGGCGAAGATAACATGTAGAATTTGTTAAGAAAATAATCTATACTCCCTTTTCAAATTATAATATCACTATCTTCCTCATCAGACAGTACCCAATGTGATGACTTCCCTAACTTTGTAGAATGTAACAGGCTTCTTGAATCAGAAATATTTCCTCAATGCTTACTGCCAAGGATAAATACTAGACTTCTTCAGACTAAAAATATAAGGGGTCGTTTAGTTATACTTGCATTAATTATGATGGCATGTTTCTTATGGATTGTTTGGTTTGGTGTATTAAAAATAGCATCATTGCATAAAAATATTTATTTACAAAGATACCCTTTACGTTATGGTGGAGAGGACGTAAAAAAGATTGAGGGGCATTTGGGTCTTTAACCATGCAATTCCCTTGCATTACTAATACATAGAAATTGATGGTATTAGGAATACACACCTTAATACACAATAGAGTGTAATACATAGCATGAAAAAGTTGTACCAAACAAGGTACTACTAATACACCTAATTAATGCATGCATTATTTTTGCTAATATACTCTACCAAACGACCTCTAAGTCATTACAAATTTGACTCAATTTGGACATACTTCAAGTTGAGAATGTGACCTCTTGGTTTCTATTTTCATTAGTCAAGTCTTCTATAATTTGGATCATAGGACTCCAGTTTAGAAAACCTGTGCCAAGCAATATTTTTGGATTGCAATGTCGTAGGCTCCTAGAGGCCTGAGCAATACTTGCTCTTTTACATAGGATGTGAGTCATGCTACCTGTATTCGGGCATGTTCAGTGTGAACTGTAAACAGAACTCTGATGGTGATGTTGGAATGCCAGTTACTTGTTCATCTGCCAATTAACTGATAAAAGTAAAGGTTTTCTACTGTTTCTTTCACTAGGAGATTGTTTAATTTCTGACTGTTATGCTTTCTTAGTTTGCATATGTTTGTGTGAGTACAACCTTACTTAAGTTTTCTCTTTATCATGGTAGTTACCGCAACAGCAAAATCTATCGGACTGTGGCCTTTTTTTACTACACTATGTGGAGAGTTTCTTGGAAGAAGATCCTGCTGGTATCAGTCCATACAGTATAAAGAACTACCACAATGAATTTGTAAGTGCAGTGCTTCATTTGCACTACAGTATTATGTCTTCAAAATTCTCTTTTTGTGCTGCTTTTTATTATTTTGAATCACTTTGCATATGAATGGATGGAGGCAGCATTATTTTTTGATTTCCTCTAAATTCTGATTTGAAGCCTACCAGTTATCAATCATTTAATCAGTATCAGGTATGTGGAGTCGGAAATAGAATCCTTGCTTGCACGGTCTTGAGACCACCTGGAAGAATTTTATGTCTGATCAGTAATGCAGAGGAAAATGTTGAGCTGCTTTTACATTTCTGCTACCTTATTTGTATTCAATACATGTTCACAGGTGTTGCCAACTGTTTTGATGCACAATGTGGCATTATTAGTAACCTGTTCATGCAATTAGTATTTATTTTCTGGTGATAAAAAGTTTGGCATACCTGCCTGTGTCAGCAGATAAACAATGTACTATTCCCTCTTTCGGCATGTTGGGAGAACTTTTTTTCAGTCAATAGGTGCGTTACCACCCTATGTTTTTGAACAGCCATTCACCCCTTTTCCAATTCCTGTGACAAAACATCACTATCCCCACGGAGGGCGACTCCCCTACAATTTCATTCTCAAGATGGGGTTGATTTACTTGACAAAAAAGATAAAAGTTCACTTAGAGCGATGTTGCAGCATGCGTGCTTGCAGCTTCAGATTGCTTCTTCCTCCTTTTGCTTGCATGAGCAATTGATTCTGAGAAGAGATTGTACATTCTTTCAACAGTACCATGATTTAAATTAATTTTTTTTTTGGTTTTGGTAAATCAGTTCCCCAGTGTACTTAGTTTCTTTCGTAACCAGGATATATTATTTTTGTTGGTCAGCTCAGTGTTAAAAATATTTACTGGACTTAATTGTTCTATTGGTTTCACCATCCATGACTGCACATTCTCCCCAAATATAGAGAAGGAAGAGCTAAAGAAAAGAGATAAATGAGGCGACTTTTAGGGATGAATTATGGGCAGGCTTTACACCCACACCCACACCCACACCCACACCATTTTGAAGTATGTGTCGTGGCAATTGAACTACTTCCAGGGTAAGAAAGGGAAACATAGAATAAGGTTCATCTCCCTGCTGTGAATATGAAGTAAAATCCGTCTTTTCCAAATTGTGGAACTTGTCTTGTCGAAACAGAGCTCTCTGCTACTTCCACATTGCTGACATAGAGTAGGAGTTACCTTGTTTAGTCTAGTATTCATCCTCATTATGGAAGTCCTTATCCTAAGATCCCGGATTGGTATACTATGTGATAAATGAATAGAGAAGAAGAAAAACAACATTTGATGCGATTCAATGACCTATGATTCTACATGTTGGGACAATCTGCGAAATTCTACTTCAAATCCTCATGAAATTTTCTTGCTGCTCTATGTTATCTGTTCTTCCCTTCTGCTAACATCATTCTTCTTGTTTCTCTTCTATTAATTTTTTCCTATGCTGTTTGTGTCTTAGTTTGTTGTATTTCTTATTTTTCCTTTTTTTCAGATTCTTGCTTGTGATTTATGGGTCTTTTCTTTGAAAAGACTAGGTAATTGATGAATTCTATACCTAAAAGTTTCTCTACTTTATTTTGGATCCAGCTCAGCATAAACTGGTTTCAACCTCATGAGCCTTCTATAAAGCGAAGTGCAATTCAAAGACTGATCAGTAACCTCCTCCAGAATCTCTCTCTTGAAAATTCTCCCTCTTGTGTGAGTAAGAGTTGTTATCCTGAAGGTGGCCTCAAGACAAGCAATAATGATGAAAATGCTGTAGAATTAGTGTCTGATCAACTTGGTTTATCAAAGAGTTCAGACAATTCACCACGTTCTCAAGTAATTGAGATCAACCCATTTCCTACTTCCTCTCTCGGGGGTGTTTGTGCTAGTGATTCAGGCTTTGTTTTAAATGATTCTTTTGAGTCTGAATCTGCCGAAGAACCTTTGCTTGACATGGGTTTTGGTCATGCAGCATCTTTTAACGAGTTCAGGAGTTCATTACCACCAATACAGGTATGCTGTTATTTATTCTCAAGAAATATAGGTATGTTGTGTGTATCTGCAACTAGGTTCAATAGTTATCAAATTGAATCAACAACAACATTACCCCAATGCCTCAAAGGCTCCCGCCCGTTGCGGGGTAGGGAGGGTCGGATGTACGCAGTCTGACCCCTATGTTTAAAAACATAGCGCGACTGTTTCCGGATGACCCATGATTAGCGTCGAAAGTTGCATTGACTAACTGCTACTTCACAATTGAAAGAAGCGCAAATAGTTTAAGGAGTCATTTTGCTTTATTCCATCATACCCCAAAGCCAAAAAATAGTGAATCTTTGGCTCCATCCGAGATTGATGGAATAGGCCTAAAGGAAGATAAAAACTTGTGGTGGTATTATAGGCTTCATATCACGAAGATCTTCATCGTCCTAGTTCTGTTCATTTTTCCCTTTCCTTTTTGGTTCCAAAGGAGAAAAGAGTGCTGTCTTCTAGGAGCAGTATATTGAAAATTGATGTAATAATATGAAGTTTGCTGGCTACTCCATTTAGACTTAATTTCCTTTAGGCCAATTGGGAAGTTTTTACACTTCCTATGTACTAGTGTTTTGTAAAAATGCTTCCTAGATAGGGATGACAATGGGGCGGATGCGGGGCGGGTTGAGCTCAATCCACAATTTTTTTAAACCGCCCCGCCTCGTCTCGCATGGTGACTTTTTTCATTTTCAACTCGCCCCACCCCACATAGACCCTCCCCGCATAAACCCGCCCCGCTTAAATTTTTTAAGTTCTTTTATTTTTTAATTGAATTTAACATGAAAAATTAAAATTCATATTTTTTTTTAATTTTTCAGTAATTAACTATTTTTAGTTGACATTTCAACAAATTAAATTAAAGTCAATGTTTAATATAAAAAGTTTATATCTTTGATTTTTACTAATTACAAATATTTAATTTTCTTCAAATTCCTATTTGATTTTTTAAAACCGCAACCCATCCCACCCCGCATTAGTTTTAAAATAGCTATTTCAACCCGCCCCACACCCACATAACTTTAAACCTGCCCCGCACCGCCCCGCATAGCTCTAAACCCGCCCCTCACCGCCCCGTTGCCATCCCTATTCCTAGATGCACTTGTATCTAGTTATTGAATATTTGCGTCATTTCCACAGGGAGTTGAAGGGAAGCTCTGTTATGTATATGGACATGGAGAATGGAAACAGCGAAATTATTATTTTTGGAACAGTCCAACCTGGAAACTTCTCTTATGTGGCATATTAGGAAGAATAATACAGTTTAGCAATTATTTTAGTTTTCTATAAAATTAAAAGTAAGGGGTAAGAGAGGCTAGGGTGATAATTTTGAACAGTGCTGGTGAGATTTATATTTGAAGTAAGTGTATAGAACCTTTGCAAAGATTATAGTCAGAGAGGATCAGATTTCCATTATACCCTCTCGTTTTCTGCATCTATTGGAATATAGGATTATCTTTTCTGAGAATTCCTTAAAATGGAGGAAGTTCTGTTATTGTAGTCATTTATGATGCTGTAACTAGTTCCACTTTTGAAGGGTGTAATCTACATTGCTACCCTCTTGTTTTCTGCATCTATTGGAATATAGGATTATCTTTTCTGAGAATTCCTTAAAATGGAGGGAGTTCTGTTATTGTGGTCATTTATGATGCTGTAACTAGTTCCACTTTTGAAGGGTGTAATCTTCATTGCTTCTTGTTGACCTCTCCTGTTTGTTTGATCATGCATGGATATTAGCTGGTTGTCTTAGTGGGATCTTGGATTAACTGATTTTGGTTGTACCACTTCACTTTGCCAGGGGTTTGATTCTGTTTATGTGCATTATTTGCCTTAAATTGAATAGCTTTTCTTGTGTTTAAACTCTGCTAGAAATCACTGAATTGTTGATGACCTTTAAACAGGAAGAGGTAGAAGCTGGAGATGATCTTGTGTACACAGCAAATGACACAGGCCTCCAGCATCTGGGTGGGAATGGATCTGAACCCTGTGCCTGTTCATATTCAACTGGGGGTCTTTCTGTGGAAACTTCCTTTATCCCAGGTGTGCCAGTTGTCCAAGATGTGGACGAGGAATTGGACTCATCACCGACTACTTCAGTCCGTAACACCGAGAATCCATTAGAAGTTGAGGTTGTAGAACTGTGTAAAGTAGATCGAAATATGAGTTCAGATGAGAAAATCAATCATCCAAAGTTGAGCAGTGACAGTTTGGTCGATGGACATGCCACTCCTGGTGAGCTGCTGGACATCACTTTGGCACAATGCTCGATGGAGACTCATGATAACAGTGGTAGTGGTCCTGTCACCTCCCGTCAGGATAACCCAGATGATATCCATGGAAATGTCAACCTTGCATGTAAAAACTTGCTGCTCATTGGTAGTGGTTCTGGCTCAGAAGCAGATCCTGAACACAATGTGAAAAGGAGGCGGCTTACACCTTTGGATGAAGATGAAGTAGCATTTAGAAGTAGCTTGACGCATGATCTGCATTTGTAGATTGAACTATGGGAGTCTTATCAAGCATTCTTCTCTCATGGTACTAGGAATACAAGAATATTGTTTGTTAGCTGCTTACCCCATCCTGTGAATAGATTTTCAGTGGGTTGTCTGTACACCCGACATCTGAATTTTTGTAAATGCTCTTAATTGGGGTTTAGTTTGGACTAATCATGATTGTGGCCTTGTTTTAGTTTCTCATCTCTGTGATGTTAACGTTTATGCAGTTGCTTGTGTAGAGATGTCCATTTTAGACTGCTGTATTTGCAAGAGTTGGCTTAGTTTGTGACAAATGATACCCGAGCTTTCAAAGTTAGTACAGGGTTATAGTTGGAGTGGCCCAGAGCCCACTTGTGGGATTCCATTGGGTATGTTGGTTATAGTCGTAGTGGAGCCAAATTTTTTTTCTTCTAATCAGAGACCACTGGAAATGAGAGTCTGAACGTTTGGTTGTCCAAGGCTTCTAGATACATTTGGCGTATCTTGGAAGACAACGTCAGGAAACTAAGGGGTCTGTATGGAGGTGGGGGTTTCAGTATAGGTTTGTTGGGCCTTGCTGCCTGCTCTTTGTATGGACATTTTGGATTTTAATCAATAAAAGGCCCAATGGCCAAAACATAATAAAAAAAATGAAATGACTGGTCTTCAGAAGCTTTTGATCCTTGCCCAGCAGATCCATTTGGTGTTTGATATGTACGAAAAACGACCAGCTGGGATTGGGTTTATGAGTGTGTTGTATTTTTGGAAAAAAGTGAGTTTTATTTTGCTTGCTCGAGATCAAAGAAATAATTAAGCTGGTGGTAAAAAACACTTTGAATCAGATGTAGGGGTAAGATGAATGAAGAGTTTATACTTGTGTGGAAGTGCCAGTTGTTTACTTATGACTAGAGTTCAAAAAATTTGTGTTGCATTATTGAAGAGTTTTCTAGAATTCACCATGCATGGATGATACGACAATTTTTTATGTACTAGTCATATAACAATTCAATCATATTATATGATATATACATGATCATCACGTCAAATTAACATCTTGATTCTTTGACCTAGGCAACTTTGAAAGATATAATTGAGAAACATTTTAGATAGAATACAGCTACAAGTTGGACAATCACTAGTGACAAGCCCCAATATGATGTGTGACATCATCGTTGATATCGCCACTACTCTGGATGATGGACCAAAGATACTTAAAGTTTTCTCTCTTGGGGATAGGTTCAGTGTCAAGCCTCACATCAATGTTTGTTTCATCCCTTGCAACACTGAATTTGCACTCGAAGTATTTCGTTTTGGTCCTGCTCAGTTTGAATCCTTTCGACTCCAAAGCGTGTCTCTAAGCCTCCAACCTATTATTAACTCTGGTCTGAGTCTCATCAATCAGTACTATGTCATCTGCAAATAGTACCACGGAACCTCCTCCTGGATAGATCGTGTCAGCTCATCCATCACCAAGGCAAATAGAAAAGGGCTCAACACAGATCATTGATGGAGTCCCATCTTAACAGGAAAATACTCTGAGTCTCCTCCCACCGTTCTTACCCGAGTTGTGGTTCCATCGGGTAAATGTAGTAAATGTGATATAATGGTATTGATGACCACTTGGTAGTGTAAAAAATAACTCTCTTTTGTACAACAACAAACACTCTTTTATTTCACACAACTTAAAGCAATTTTATTCCCACACTATATTTTCTCACAAACTAAGAGTAGTTTATGGATGACTCTCTCTTCTTTCTTTTGCTCTCTCTATTTTTTCGTGTTACTACAAATGAACAAAACCTCCCATATTTATAGGAAAAATTCTACACCAATTGATGTCACTAATGACATCAATGAAATTCAAGAAAAATAAACTTATACCTAACTTCTTAGACTTTTCTTGCCTAACAATTTTGACAAAACTTATAGCTAATTTCTTGAAAATTTCTTTGCCTATCAAATTTGACAAATCAAACTTATACGTAAACTAATTTGACATTGCTACAAACTTGTAGCAATTGACGATTTTAGTTCCCATAAATCTCTCCCTTAATTTTGATTTCTTTTCTTCTTTTTGTATAACTATTTGACTTCAATTGCTCGATGATTCTTAGGAAGAGTTGTTAACTCCCGAGTGTTGTTCTTTTCTATTGATTGGATTTCTTCCTCCATGGCATGTCTCCAGCTTTTGTCTGCAACAGCTTCATCAAAATTTATTGGTTCACTATCAGCAAATAGATAACACAAAAAATCAAAATTAGTAACTTTATATGTGTTATTATAGAGTTCTTGGACGCTCTTCATCCTATGAGGCCTTTCACTTGAACTCTCTTGAGTGGATGGAGATGCAACAATTATTGGTGAAGGAGGTGGGGTTGCATCTTCATAGGTGGTATTATCTCCTGTTCTTCTTCATCTCCAAAGTATGGAAGAAAATCATATGTTCTTTCTTCTTGAGCCTCCCAATTCCATGTTGCTGCTTCATCAAATGCAACATCACGACTCACTACCACCTTTTAATTGTTTGGATTATATAGCTTGTAGTTTTTTGAACTCGAATCATTGCCAATAAATACATATTTGACACTTCGATCATCAAGTTTAGCTCTCCCTTGATGTGGAACATGAGCATAGGCTATGCTTCCAAAGATTCTCAAGTTCTTGACACTTGACTTTCTTCCACTCCATGCTTCTTGAGGCGTTTGGTCTCACATTTCTTTTTGGAGATCTATTGCTCAAATACACTACACAAGAAACGGCCTTGGCCCAAAATTCTTTTGGCATACTTTTAGTTTTCAACATACATCTAGCCATATTAAGAATTGTTCTATTCTTTCTTTCTGCAACTCTATTTTGTTGGGGCGAGTAAGATATCGTTACAGGGCGACGAATTCCATGAGATTGACAAAAGTCATCAAATTCTTTTGAAGTGAATTCGCCTCCTCTATCGGACCTTAATGCTTTAATTTGACAACCATTTTCTTTTTCTATAAGAGCTTTAAAATTTTTAAAAGTAACAAAAGTTTCAGATTTTTGCTTCAAAAAATATACCCAAGTCTTTCTACTGAAATCATCAATAAAGAGCAAGAAGTATTTACTTTTACCAAAATAAGGTAGATTAATTGGTCCACATACATCCATGTGAACAAGCTGGAGTTGCTTAGTTGTTTTTGATGTGGTCTTCTTCGAAAACTCCTCCTTGCATGTTTTTCAAGAAGACAAACTTCACACAACTGATTTGGATGGCTAATTGACGGAATTCCATCAACTATGTTCTTGTCTTTCATTGATTTGAGTGCTTCAAAATTCAAGTGTCCAAATCGCATGTGCCAACAACATGAGTCATCTTGCACATTAGCTTTCAAACATTTTGCATCAATGATCTTAAGATTTAAAGGAAACAACTTATTTTTTGTCATATGCACTTTAGCAATTAAGTTGTTACTTGAATCTCTAAGCCAAAGATGCATATTTTTCATACGAATATCATATTCTTTTTCAAGAAGTTGACCCAAACTCAAGATATTACTTTTCAATTTTGGCACATAGTAAACTTCATTAATCAATTTATGACCATCATCTTTATAAGATATTAGAATCGTACCTATCACTTCAATTTGGATATTTGAGATATCTCCAAAAGACATATTACCTTTTACCGTCTTTTTTATCTCCACAAACATGCCTTTGTGTCCACACATATGATTACTTGCTCCATTGTCAAGATACAATGAACTGCAATCATTTGTATCTTCTTCTTTGAGTGTCATTAGCAATGTTAATTCATCTTCATCAGTGTTGTTGTCGACAAGATTAGCTTTCTCTTCAACATTACTACGACATTTCCAAAAATAATGTCCAAATTTATGACAGTTATAGCACTCAATTTTAGATTTGTCATACCTCATCTCATTGGTACCTTGATAGACTCCACGCCCTCTATCTCTTTGTTGTCCACGACCACGACCTCTGAATGATTGATGGATCTTATCTTCATTGTTATATTTGTTAATATAACTTTTTCCTCTTCCACAACCTCCACGACCATCATGGCCTCGCCATTGTCCATTTCTTCTGGAACTTGTTTCACCTTCAAGATTTTTGAAGGATGCCTGAGTCTTAAGAAGTTGTTCTAGTGGTTCTACTTTTCTCCTTTTTATTTTTTCTTCATGGGCTTGTAAAGAACCTTCCAATTTCTCTACTATCATAGAGTCTAAATCTTTAGATTTCTCAATAGCACACACCACATAATCAAAATTAGGTATTAAAGAGCGAAGTATTTTTACTACCACACGCACATCATCTACTTCTTCCCCGCACCTTCTTAGTTGATTTACAACAACTATCACTTTTGAACAAAAATCTGAAATGAATTTGGATTCTTTCATTTTTAAAACTTCAAAATCAGCCCTTAGAGTTTGAAGTTTTATCTTCTTTACTTTATCAATTCCTTGGAAAGAATTTTGTAAAATCTTCCAAGCTTCTTTTGAGGTGGTTGCATCAATCACCTTCTCAAACATGTCATCATCCAAACATTAATAGTTGAGGGTGAGGGCTTGTTGATCTTTCTTTTTTATCTTTAACAAGACCTTTATTTCATTTTGGGACAAAATTTCTTCATTAACAGGTTTTGTATACCCTTTGTCTACAATGTCGCAAACATCTTGAGAATCAAGAATGACTTTCATTTGTAGACAATATTTTTCATAATTTTCTCTTGTGAGACAAAGGTATTGAAAGGATAGTGGGCTATAATTTGTCATGACTCTAATACCATGTTATTGGAAAAAATAATAATCACGCCCAGAATATTTTCGCTAAGTAGAGATACAAGAGAGTCACGACACCAAATACTATAATGGAGTAAATGTGATATAATAGTATTGATGACAACTTGATAGTAAAAATTAACTCTTATCTGTATAATAACAAACACTCTTTTATTTCACACAACTTACAATAATTTTACTCTGACACTATTTTTTCTCACAAACTAAAAGTAGTTTGTGGATGACTCTCTCTTCTTTCTTTTGCTCTCTCTATTTTTTGGTGTTACTATAAATGAGCAAAACCTCTTTTGCTCTCTCTATTTTTTGGTGTTACTACAAATGAGCAAAACCTCCCATATTTATAGGAGAAATTCTACACTAATTGATGCCATTAATGACATCAATGAAATACAAGAAAATCAAACTTATACCTAACTTATACAAGAAAATCAAACTTATACGTAACTTCTTAGACTTTCCTTGCCTAAGAATTTTGACAAAACTTATAGCTAATTTCTTGAAAATTTTTTTGCCTATTAAATTTGACAAATCAAACTTATAGGTAAACTAATTTGACATTGCTACAAACTTGTAGCAATTGATGATTTTAGTTCCACATAAACCCTACTTAATTATAAGAGTTGTTTGAAAGCTTTGACATATAAAATGCATTATTTATCATGCTCAAAGAAATATTCGAGCATAAGACGTTACATCAAAAAGAGTTTTAAGGGCACTTGAATTGTCCACTTACATTATTTTCCTGAAGAAAAACACGGATAACTAGTTTTAAACAAGCATAATCAATTTTAGAAAAAGACTTTTAGTCAACTTTATATTTATAAAGATAGATTTGCGTAGAAATTCAAGATATGGATTATTAGTTTCTCCCTAAATAGGGACCTCTCCCTTTTTTCCTGAAGCAAAACATTATACAATTAATAAGCATTATTGTATTATTTTGAAAATAGTATTAAACAACAAGTTGGGTTAGGATTACACAATTCAAACCTCATAGGCATAGGATAGGATCATCCCACTAATTCAGTCGACTCCGTATAAAGTCTTGATAAAAGCTTAGTTATTATATCCATTAATTCATTTCATCCTTTATCATGGCAAAGCATTAGCTGGCTCTAACAATATAAGCAAGAGTTGTATCACTCATAAAACTTTATGATTTTAATACATTTGCATGCTTTACTTTTTCAATTAGTTATTCTTCATATTATTTTCATATGTATTTCATTCGGCTCATATATTTAGTTTAACTTGTTATTTCATTCAATCATGTTGCACATTGTATATTTTATGTACTAATGTCATTTAGCACTATAACTTTTAATGATGCAGATTTAGCTGTTCAGGACAAGCATTAGGCACATCATTAGAATCTCTGCCTATTAGCATTTTGGTGAGACCCCTTGCTTTTGGAGGGCTCTAATTCATTTACTTTATTCAATATTTAATTGACAATTTTAGTAGAGTTTTTTAGGTAGCAGTGGATCTTGTCCCGCCACTTAGCTTAGTTTAGTAGAGGCTCCATGAATGGGTTAGTTGAGTCAGACACTCCTTGATTTTCAATTTTTTTAAAGATTATTTTATTATTGTTTAGACCTGTTTTTCTGACTTTATTTAAAGTAAGTTTGAGATGGTTTAATTTTTCTCAAATTATTTAATGTTCATCTCTTTTGAAGCTTCTGCATAAGTATTCAATCTTCTACTTAAAAGTAAGTCAGGCCTGAGATTCGCTCAGGACCAACAATGGTTTTAGATGTCGGTCACACGAGGATATAGGCTCAGAGAGTGAAAAGAAGTACACTTTTAAAGATTTCATGATAAGGTCTCTAAAGTTCTAATACAAAATTAATTAGTTATGACAAAGTACTACTAGATGGAGTTGCATAAGAAAATAACTTGGTAAGGTCCTTTTAATGAGTCATATAAAAGGAGTACTTGTGAAAGTTGTAAATGCATAGTTGAAAGGTTAAGTGAGATATCATTAGTACATTATATATTAATCATGAATTTTTACATAGTATTTTAATAATTTTTAAGACCTCTAAGTGAGAAATTATTAAAGAATGTTGATAATTTGTACGATTTAGTATTTCTCTTTAACATAACCTATGAATAAAACTAGTCGCGTTATGTATGTGTTTCGGTGCAGTAACAAAATAAGAAAAGAACACAATATTTTATGTGGGACACCCAACTCAATAAGATGTAAGAACCAGGACCTATACCTCTACAGGATTTACCCTATAACAATACAACAATAACATACTCCAGTGCCTCAAAAGGCTCCCGCTCATTGCGGGGTGGGGGGTCGGATGTACGCAGCCTAACCCTTATGTTTAAAAACATAAAGCAACTGTTTCCAGATGACCCATGAGGAGCGTCGAAAGTTGCATTGACTAACTGCTACTTCACAAATGAAAGAAGCGCAGACAGTTTAAAGAGCCATTTTTCTTTATTCCATCATACTCCAAAGCCAAAAAATAGTCAATCTTTGGCTCCATCCGAGATTGATGGACAAACAGGATTTACCCTATATTTTACTAAATTCAATGAGCATTATTAACAAAATTACAAGCCTGTATAATCTAAAGAATCGAAAGATAAATTCCTAACTCAATACAAACTTCCCAAGGTTTATGTTTTCAAGCCTTTGAGTTTCCCTCAACTCAAGGACTATCAACCTACTTTAATTTCTAGATTTACTGAATTAATTAATAATACATTAAATTTAAACACACAAAAAAAAAATCCTAGAATAAAGACTCAGTTCAGGAACTAACCAAGTTCTTCAAAGTGTTTCTTCAGTATTCAATCTCTCTAACAAGTCAATCTCCTAATTGACTTTTTGCTTTATAAGTCCATACATATTCTAGAAGACCTTACTTCTATTAAGCACAATTTTTGATTGAGTTCTTCTTTCCTTCGAACTCCTTATCTACTCAAACTCTCTTGCCTTATAATTCTACCTTAAATGAACTCCGTCTTGACTTCAAACTCCTTGTTATTCTTATGTTGTAGTCAAACTCCAACTCTTATCCATTCCTTGACCTTTGCTTATGTCACAATCCAAGCCTAGGGCCTAGTCGTAACATAGCAAATGAGGGACCCCTAGACACCTCATCCAAGCCATATTTGCATACATCAAGCATTCATAGGTTATATCAATATAATGCGGAAATAAAAATAGGAAAGGGACTAAGGAGGGACACTTAAACTGTAACAAGAAACATTTCACCATATATCATAGTCCAAACATGCCATCTACACATGACTTAGAAGGGACCGGAGTACGGTCTCGATTCCCTCAAATAGAAAAGACATGAAAATAAGATAAATAGTAAAAGTCTTCGGACATAAAGTCTAAAATATACATCTGACCAAAAAGGTATAATCGAACTAAAGGCTCTCCAATGCTACTAGTCTTGATCATCAATAAGTTAGCCACATACTGGTGGAGGAGATGAAGCATCGGTCTCTATATGGTATGATGATATAGACAAAATATGTACTAATACGTTTGAGTGTACTAAGTATATGAGATGCAATGCAAACATGAAATTGTAATGCCATCACTCAAACATGCTTAAATATGAACAAAGAATAAGGCACAATATGAAAGAAGTCAAGGCATTATATGAAATACATGTGATAGAACAAAGACATCAAATCTCACACTTTATGGGAATAGATCATAACTGACATATAAGACAATGTGAGCTACTACATGGAATTTAACATAACCTCATAGGTTGGCACAGGGAGACCACTTGCCGAATGGAACTCCATCACTTAGCGTACATCATTCTTTAACATAAATGACCTATGTGGATCCACTAGTCTAGCCTACAAAGGCTCCTATGGTGGCACATAGTTAATAGGTCAAAGGGTTGCTACTAGGGTTCCCTTACTGAACCCTACCTCAATACCTTATTCGGTGTTAAGTCAATCCCATATGTTCTTAAGAGTACTTTAAGAACATATGCATAGTCATGTAATATAATAGAATCATAAGTAGCAATTTCATAAGAGAAGCTCAAAAATTGTAGGAATCACCAAGTGAGAATTATCCTTTCACATTAATCCCCATCATAAACATCTTTTGAGGGCAACACTAACATGTTTATACCTTTGATAAGATCAATAACTTTATACCTTTCTTTTATGTCATTATCATCATCATTATATTATGCAAAAATCATCTTTGAACTTAGTGAACTTATACATTGACTTAAAAACTCATGAATCAATGGGATAATGAATGAACATGGAAAACTATGCAACTTTAAAATAAGTATTAGGCAACCAACACATCATTAATGAAACCCTAGATATTAGGGTCATAATCATCAACTTAATATTCATAGAAAAGAATGATAAAGTATTACATTACATTATAGGAGGTAAAATACATAAAAATATATCATAAATGTATTATTAAAAATCATAGGCATGCAACTTGATATTTTTGAAGAACTTAAAAGAAAGGTAAAAAAAAATTTAAAGGAGAACTTTGTGGGTGGAAGATGGACACAAATCAAGTTCACATACCTTGATTAGGAGCATAAGAAAAGAACCCTTGTTCTTCCTTGAGAGTATTCTTGCCTTAGAAATTTTTGAGAAAGTGAGAATGGAGTGAATGTAAGGTTTTAGGAGGGTTGTGGGTCTAATATGAGGGCTTTGAAACCTCAAAATGATGTAGTTTTAAGTCTAGGGCATGTCAAATGGACAAAAATGTCCTATATTAAAACTACCAAATCATGATCCACGACCCTGATTATGGGACGTAGACTAAACCATAAGTCATTGTTTGTGTCTTCATTTTCTTCTTTTCTAATCTTCAAAGACTGTTTTCGATCGACCAATCTACGAAACCGATCTACAGCTCGTAGACCAATCTATGGGTCATAGAACCCCTCGTGATATCCTCCCTACTTAGTAAATTTTTCCAATCTTCAGGGCCCTAACCACGAGACCATACTACGATTCGTAAATAAGACCACGATTCATCTTGTTATTCAAGGTTCCAACTTCAGAAACCTATATTTCCCATCAACTCGAGGCTTCATTCTACGACACCTTACTATGGTTTGTAGTTTGTTTTATGGACTATAAATACCCCTCATGATTCCCTTTGACACTTAGTAAATTGTCATCCTATAACCCTCAATCTGTAAGTCTGGTCTACGACTCGTGAAATAAATCACGGGTCGTAATCTAAGCTCGTACATTGGCTCTGCAACTTTTTTAGTTTCACTTTTTTTTGCACTTCTGGTCTTCTAACTTATGGATTTGTATAGTTCACTTGCCATTGCTATAAATTCACCTCTCTCAGACTATGCTTCTAAAAACCAGATTGACTTATATATTCCATTTTATTTTTTCAATCATCCAAACATCATGGAGCCCAATAAATTTCTCTTTTTGATGATGACAAACCTCTTGTCTTTGTGTATTCCAATGTCGTTTCTAGCAGACACTAAAGTATAAAATGCTAGTATGAAACTTGCTAATTAATGGATTTGAACATAGCATAACTCTTATTTTTCCGCTTTTGGCATCATCAAAAGAGCAAGCTACAACAACTTAAGGCTACAAGGGGTATCATATAATATGCAAAACAAGACTTATATAACAGGAAAACACATTAAACGAAATAACAATAAAAGTATTCATTCAAACAAGAGATAGTCGGTCCATTAAATAGTCACATATAAAAGGTTAAACAACTAAGGCAAGATATGAGCCCAGCAAAAGAATCAATAACAATAACAGTCGGTGGGGAGATAAAAAGGATAGAAAGATAAGGGCTAAGATGAAGATGACACAGAAGGGATTAACAAAGTTGTCTTATAACAATGGCAGTATGTTCATCTCATTCTTTGGCAAGGATGACTTCAGCACAAAAATAAGAGCACTTTTTGTCCTATTCAAAAGTCCTATTAGCAACATCCAATTCATCTATCTTCGATCTAAGGCAACCTACAACATTTGAAGAGGGATGTCATTTATGCGCATAAAATATGTAAGCTACATGGTTCACAGTACCCAACACACCTTTTTTTGGTTTGAAGCGTCCAAACTTATAGCGGAATAGAGTAATTCTCAAAGATATATGGGTTAGGGTAAAGCCATATGGCAAAGTGTGATCATTTTTGTTATGAATAAGCACCGATTGCATGTGCAGAATGATCAGACTAAATAGATTAATCTTGACTTCTACATCTAGCAGCTTCATCAAAGTTAGATCAAAATAATTAGCCTTCATTCTCTTCTTTTTCTAGGTATCAGAATTTTGTGAATAGAGTCGAAGTATAGCTGATGTAAGGGTGGAATTTCCCTCTTAAGAGCACATATTCTGAGAAAGGGTGGGTCGACCGGAGAAATTTTTTCAGAAATCTAAAGTGCAAAGGCGGTTAGTTTTTATAGGGCAGAACGACGATCTTATTTATTCATCAAAATAACTCATTGGCCATTGCCTATCAAATTGTGGCTATTCATTTTTGACATATTGATCCCACCCCTCATTTGGGGTACCTTAGATGCGTGAGATGTCTTCAGCCACCAGATGAATAGACTTGCCACAAATAAAAGTAGATAATAGATATCCTTGAGCAACTCCCCATCCCTATGATTCATATATCTCTAGTTTGAAAAGCTTTCTTTTAACATCAACTCATAAAAGCAACTTAGTCCACCTTATGCTTCAACTTTTTTCCAATAGAACATCCATATGAGAACCTTCAAACTATATAACTACTCTATCACTAATTTTGAGAGAATTTTTGAAAGTGAAAAACAGTCAAAAGACCAGGATCAAAAGTATCAAGCTCTTCTATATCAGCCTCTGTGGCTTCAAAATCATAACTCTTAGAAGGAACAAGTTGAATAACCTATTTCAAAGGACTTGAAAATGAATATTTTTTGGGAGAGGGCTTAGAAGAAATAGAAAGGTTTTCATGGGAGTAGGTTTGGGTGATGGACGAGGTGGCTTAGAGAGAACTGATTTATATACCATCAATTTATAAATTGGGTGAAGTAGAAGATTATCAGGAGAGGAGGCGGAAATTGGAGGAGGAGAACCAAGGGAGAGTTTTCATTTCTTACTCTATTAAAGAGTTCATTGGAGAGTTTTTTTCCTCCTGTCGTTGCAATTTCATGTCTTTGACACTCTACGAGAACCACGTGACGAGACCCATTTTGGAGGAGTATCATCGTGAATCTCAATTGATTCCTAGATGTCTTTTACAATCTGGTGCAGACTTTCATAGGAATCAAGTTGACAATGGGCACATCATCAATAGATAAGTACAACTTCCATCCTCTCACATAGTGGAGTAGGTGAAAATAGTGGAACCTTAGAGAATCTGGAGAAACAATTTTGAAATGTTCTCCATATAGAGAAATCAACGAGGTTGATTAGGAGAGGTGGAGGAAGATTTGTGTAAGGACCCGAATTTTGTACGACTTCATCGGAGCTTGAAATTTTTATTTTTGACAAAATTTGGACCAATTGTCACCTCAAGGGAGACTACATAGTCCGTGTGAGGTCAAACAGCCTGTGTGGCCTCCAGTGAAGTGATACTTGGCCTTAATTTTGAGTATGTGGCCTTGGCGTGAAGTTTCAGGCTAAGGCATATATCACACTTGGACGCTACACAGCCCGTGAGACTTCACGGACCGTATGGAGGACCTTGTGATGGACTTGAGCTTAAAATATCAATGTTGGGAGCCAAATGTAGTCACACGGCCACCTTCACGAGCCATATGATGGTTCACGGGCCGTGTGGCCCTTCCATGAAGCGAACAACAACAACAACGACAACATACCCAGTTTGATCCCACAAGTGGGGTCTGGGGAAGGTAGATTGTACGCAGACCTTACCGCAACCTCGTAGAAGTAGAGAGGATGTTTCCTAAAACCCTCAGCTCAAAACCCATAGGCATATGAAGCGAATTTCATAAAAAATTTCTAAATATGGGATCTTCAAGCTCAAGCGAAGTTTACTTCCAAGCCTTCAATTCAAGGTTATTTATATTGTTTAAGTCAATCATGGGCCTCCTACATCAAGCCAAGTTCAAAGGAATTTTGTTGGCTAAGTTTTACACAAGTACCGATTGAAGGTCAATTTTAAATGGACATATCTCTTAGCACAAGAAGAAATAGGTGACCCATGACTTATCAAATTAAAACTCTTTGAATTATCTTTCCAACGCATCTGGTTTCACCTCATTTGGAGTTGGGATGAAGAAGTTATGCCCTTTTTCGTAAAATCTATCTGGGGTAGACGGGAGCCTTCACGGACAGTGAAGCTGGCCGTGAGAAGTCCCATTCAAAATTCAAGGGCTCATTTCATTATGGTGTTTTTGATATTTTGACCAATCTCCAAGGCTTTTTAAGACCTTTAAACCCCTCCCCCCCCTCTCCTTTTACATTCCTAAACCTCTCCTACACTAATTCTAAATCCTCATTCAAGACTAATTCTCTCAAGTCACTCTAGAATCTATTCCAAAGAACTCTTGTGGATTCAAACTTGGGGAATCAAGGCAATTCAATTCTTCTTCAAATTTCTCTTGGGATTTTCTTCATTGGGTTAAGGTACGTGGGTTTGATCCTTGGTTCCTTCCAACCAAGGAGACCCAAAACTTTTCAAGCAATTTTCCATGAGATTAAGTTTACTTTATATGTGGGTTTTCAATTGTCTTGTTTATTAAATTTAACTAATGCATGGGTAATACTTATATGATGATTTTAAGTTGATTTAAATTATAATATGAATTACATTGGGTTTATGAAATTATGAACATGCTAGTCTCTTTTCAAGACTTGTTTATGCATGGGTAACTATATTATGATTTTAAATGTGGATTTAATTATGTTTTCATTTGAATTTCATATTATATTATTGATTTTAGATTGAATCTTAATTATTCATGTTTTCTCACATCATTCATGGCATTTGCATTCATGACATTGGATTATTATGGAATTATGAAATGGGTTAGACCCAATTATGTTTTATGATATAGATATGATGAGATTATGGTTATGACAAGAATGTGATCACATATATGTCTATTGACGGTAGCTCTTGGAGCATTATGGGTGTTTACACCATTATGAATATATGAACGAGGTATTCCTATGCATGGGTATTATGATTATGAGTTAAGATTTGATATTTGAGCCTAAATATGAATTATTATGAATAATGTTTGGCCTTTAGGCCTAAGAATACATTGAAATGTTTTGATGAGACTTACTTCTCTTTGATATGTATATTATGAGTATTCTTGTGGGATGACGACTTAACATCGATGGATTGAGGGAGTGCTCTCTTTCCTGGAACTATGTGCCTAACATAGGTTATGTGAAATCCTATCCAAATGGGATGTGTAACCGTAAGGAAGGTTGATTCATACGAAATGAGATGGGTTCCCATAAGGTGAAGCATAATATGATATTATATGTTATATATGGAAATCCTATCCAAAATGGGATATGTTCCCATAAGGAAGGTTACTTCATACAAAATGGGATGTGTTCCCGTAAAGTGAAGTATGATTTACCTTTGGCAAGTAGACCACCTCTTTACCGATAAGGGAATTTCGTCGGGATTTCAAGTAATAGCTTGCTTGGTCTTACTCATGTCAGTTAAGGTCACATCCTCACTATATATATGAGCATCATTTGTATTCCATGCACCATGAATTTCATAGCAATTTGTTATATTACATTCCTAGCTATATATCTTTTTCTACATTACGTGTCCTTGCCATCTAATATCATATGCAGGTTTTGATAAGTTACATGCATTGCACCCCACATATGTAGTACATTCAAACGTACTAACACATATTTTTGCCTACATGATTTCACCATGTAGGTACTGAGGACTACAATCATTCACCGTACGACTTTAGCTTGGGTCTCAAGTTTTGCTTGATGTGGTGAGTCCTATCTTCCAAGGACAAGCCACCATTCCTCTACCTTATGTTGGTTTTGCTTATTTTACCTTTACTTTGAGGGTGAGCCCGAGACATGTCTTGGCCCTCATCCCATATTATGACTAGAGACATTGTTGAACATCTTGTAGACTCTAGTCGAATATATATGCTATTTGTTGTATTTGAAGTTTATGATTATGGTTACCTTTTAGATATGGATATTATGGATTGATTATGAGAATTATGATATGTATGTATGTTTGATATGGGAATGTGGAAGGTCCTAAGCCCCAAATTGCCCCCATAGAGTGAGTCCCACTTATCCGCCCCTTAGTCTTTATGTGCTACGTGTTATATGAATCCATGTTAGTCCATTTTCCTATGATATACCCATAGCGTGAGTTCTACTTTCCCATCCCTTAGAACTATGTGTTTACTACTTGAATACGCTTCCAAACAGATGATGTGAATTTGGATACTTTGAGGCTTGTTTGGGGACTCTTGGGTTCCCATTCGCTATGTCACTTCTAGACCCTAGGTCTGGATCGTGACAATTTGTAGTCTCATGCAACACCATCTCTCAAGATTTAGAAGTTTCTAGTTCATGAGGGGCTTGTATGTAGGGAGATGATTGAGATGCCATTTTAGGAGAGGTAAGACCTTTCAAGAAGATAAGATGAAGTGAATTTTAGGGAGTTGAAAGTGTAGTGTTGTTAGTTAGTGTGTGTGTGTATGTGTGTGTGTGTGTGAGAGAGAGAGAGAGGGGGGGCTGTAGAGAAAGAGGTACAATCATGATAGATTTTGACTAGTGAAAGGACATGTCTGTTTGTAATAGATAAAGATTCTTGAGTTTTTGGTGGTTGAAAAGTGAAAGTAGAATCATTGAGTAGGAATAGCAAATATGAAATTTTACATAGTTCACAGACTCAGGAAACTGTCTCAGAGTTTAACAAAACATATTTTATTGCATTATTTTTGGATGCCCCTTGTTTTATGAATCCTGTACAAATCAATGTACATGTGAAATAAGTAAAGTATTTTAAATCTACGACACACAATTTCATGTGAAAGGTCAAGTTGAAATTTTTTTAGCTATAATATTATGGAACATTTTTTCTGGTCAGTCATTAAAGGAAGTTCATGTAATCTTAATCAACCCCAAGTCTAACTTGATTTTTTCAAAGTGTTCTCTACTTAGTGCCTTAGAAAGATACTGACAATTTGATCTTCAGTAGGACAAAATATTATTGAAGTAAGATCTTTTTTCATATTATCACGAAGAAAATGATACCGAATATTAATATGTTTGGTTCTTTTATGCTGCATAGGATTCTTGGTAGTATTAATTGCACTAGTATTATCATAGAAAATAAGAACACATCCTACATCATATCAAAATCCTTCCATTGTTGCTTGATCCAAAGCAATTATGCACAACATGAACTACATGCTACATACTTAACCTCAAAAGTTGACAAGGCTACAAAGTGTTGTTTCTTAGTGGATCAGGAAATCAAACATGTTCCAAGGAAGTGTGCCATATCAAGAACTGACAGCTTAGTCGTTTGGTCGTTCGTTTGATTTTTATGCCTGTTTTTGAGTTTTGAAGTTCTTGGAGTTTGAACGATTGACTTTGGTCAAAACTCTAGGAAGACAACTTCATAATGAAATTTTGATGGTTCCATCAGCTTTGGAATGGTCATTTTAGGCTAGGAACTTGGTCGGCTATCGGTGCGTGTTTTTGTCATTAGGCATTTTAGTTTTGAAGTTTTGACCTAAGTGCTTAGATGAGAATTTCATCAGCGTGGTTAGCTCTGAAACATTGATTTTTGTCTAGAAGGACCTTTGATTTGAATCTTGACGTCTTATTTTTTATTTGGGAGTTTATGTGATTGTTGAGTTTTAGGCCTAAAAGGGTTCCGAGAGGGATATTTCTATCATAGCTAAAAAAATTTTAATAAATTTAATGATTCCATTGAGTTCGAAATGTCAAATTTAATGGGGTAGAATATCTTGTTTATTTTATCGCTGTTTTGAATAAATTCTGAGAGTTCGTTCGAAGACTTCGAAAAATAGCAAAATCTAATTTTGTTGGCGCATACTTTAGCAACCATAAATCACCCTTTTAATGGTCAGAATATCTGTTTTAGCGATCAGGTTTGTTGATATTTAAAGCCAAAAACTAGCTTTAATTCTCATTTTCTAAATGCAATTTCTCTCTTATTTTAGATTTGTTTTGGTTGATTTAAGGTTTGGCTTGTTGGAATTATTGTAGATACGCTTTGGAGTGATAGAAGGTCATCGGAGACTACTTGTTTGAGGTAAATTTTACCCTAAAGGTGTTGCCCAGCCCTTGTTATTTGATTTTCAACTTTATTTCCTTATATTAAAAACTCAATAATTCTAGTTAGAGAGCTTCAAATTCTAATTGTGTTTGTGTGCATACGTAGTAAAGTGTCTAGGGGAGCATGAAAGGCATTGTTTTTTGCGATAATTTTCATAAAGAGAGCTGTCTAATTCTTCCTTTTAACCTTTATAAAATTTTTATTACATGACTTGATTTCTTTTGTTTTCGAGCATCAGTCGTTCCCCATTTTAGTGTATAAACTCAGTAATGTATTTAGAGCCTTTTCACGAAGTTGATTTCAAAATTCTCATTGCAGATTCCACAATTTTATTTTTGACCTGACCTTTTATCTTTTTCCATGAGTTGTGATTTTGATGTCACAACATCTGTATTGACAAGACGATTAATATTTGAAAGCATGACGACACTTGAGGGTGATTCAAGCATGGATAACCCTAGCGCAGTGGATTTGGAGCGGGCGTGATCAACTTCGAGGTAGACAATGATTTTTATTCTTGACTAGGCTCTTCTTGATAATGCTTAATATAGATTTCATGTTAATCTGGATTGTATTTACCTACTATTCCATTTCCTTCCATTCTATCTTGTTTTTGTAATTTCAGACCGAGCCTTAAACTAGTAGTAAAACCTACACACATGTTATCCTTCTCAAGTCATGCCCATAAAATAATGATAAAATTTGTATATGTTTTACCCTCCTCAATCCTACTTGTGAAATTTCACTGAATATGAGTTGTATATAGTATAGATAAAAATGATTTCCTGGAAAATAAGTTGATTTTTGACTAATTTTCTCATATTTGGTTAGAGAGTGGAAAATATTTTCTATCGTTTTGCTAGTGAATAAAAAAACGTTTTTAAAAAATATCTTTTATTCTTAGCTACAGTAGAAAATATTTTTTAGGAAAATAGTTTGACATGAAAATATGTCATAAGTGGAGATTTTTTTAAAAAATAAATATTTTAATTTCTATTTTTAGGGGTGGGTAGGGGTAGAGTAAAAATCTGAAAATATTTTAAATTCTGATTTATTAAAAAATTAAATTTTTAATTTTTTTTGTATGCGGAGGAGGCTGGAGGGTTGGGGGTGAGAAAATTAAAATTTTCAAAATTTAAGATTTGCTAAAAATAAATTATTTTTTGGAGGGGGTGAGAAAATTAAAATTTTCAAAATTTAAGATTTCCTAAAAATAAATTTAGGAAAAACATTTTTTAGAACTCTTATCCAATATCAAATTGATTTTTTTTATCTCATTCATACTAC
>JAABOM020000007.1:8003025-8024965 GCA_011800125.2 Solanum clarkiae
CATAAAGGAATCCTAATCAGATACTACAAAGGAATCCTAATCAGATAAGGAAATATATTCAAGGCATAAATCTAACAGGTTGCATATCAGAAATATGCAGTAGAGTATAGAATAAGGTGAGAGCTTACAAGGCGATAGCAGTTGCAATAATTTTTCCGCAAAATTGAAATGGTTTCATGGACAATGGTCTACGTGAAAAAGTTAAAAATGGTGAAGGAGAAAGGTTAGAGGTGACTGGCCACCGGCCTGCATGAAAAGAAAGAGTGTTGAATAGTAAGTGCAAAATGCTCATTTGATCCCAAATCTGCTCTTATGGAAGAACACAAGGATTTGAAATTTCTGGTAATCATTTTGGGTTGATGTACATTATAATTATCTGCACAAAGGCCGTAACTTTTTCTAAATTCATTCTTTTCTTTTGGCTAAACATACATACTGCCAAATCCATATCATCTTCTACGGATAGTGTTTCCTTGACTTCTAGGTTAAAGTTAATTGATTGTTATATGCAGTGCAGGTAAACAATATACGGTAAAGTAGCCATTAATTGAGAACTTACAAGATGGTAGCGGCCGCAACAACTTGTCCGAAGCATAAGGCACAAAATTAACATGGATTCGCAGCAAATAGTCTGCGAGAAAAACTTTAAAATGATGAAGGAGAAGGGTAGAGGTGACTGGCCCGTGAAGAAGCATGAGTAAAAGAATAAAATTTGCATGCGCAAACCTGTTCGCTTAGAGTGCAGACGCAGGTGTTTGATGGGAAGTTGAAGATTATCAGATTTGGTTGTCACGTAGAGCGGGGGAAATGGGTTGCATCTGTTCAGAGGAGGAAGGCGACGCTTGCATCTGTTCATGGCAGAGGAGAATGTAAAATAGCAAGGAGAATGTGAGGACTCTAGCGAAAGAGTGCAATGTTGCTGGGTTTTGAATGTGGCAGCCCATTAAAATTGTAATTTAAGTGAGGGCAAAAAAGTAATTTAATAAGTGAGGGCAAAATAATAATTTAACATTGAGAATTGTTGAGTTGGTGCTTTTAAGGTAACTAGATTTATTTCACATGTAGCCATAGTCTAGTGTTTATGCTGTGGCCCGTAGGTTTATAAATAATACTTCATTGTGCCAAAGTAATTAACTATAGTACATGTTTTTTTCCTTGGTTGTAGGGAAGGAATTTAAGTACATCTTATTCAAAGATTCTTATTAGTTTGTCCACAAAATTATTGTAAAATTCCCATGAAAATCAATATATTTGTATTCAACAAAAAGTACGGTGGCCCTATTCCCTTAAAAAGAGTAGAGGCTCCTTCTCTTACAATAGTATTAACACAATGCAAAATGCCTTCATACTGCCTTACTGAACCCTGAACTATCAATCTGGTTTTTATCACATCAAGAGGAGTAGTTGTCATTGCACTGCAAAGGCACCAATCATTGCATTCTCGGAATCTTTATGGTTCCTTTTTGCAGCTAACTTATACCCCATCCGCATCTGTTCGTATAAACAGAATTGGTTTGCATCAAATGGCAAGTCTCGCAGTAGAAAAGAACCATACCCAGCATAAACTATCCAACAATTTTCTCTTCGCAGGTGCATATACACTAATAAATATATGCTGGTATGACTCCAACAATAATTCCAGCCAATCCTGAATAAAAATCTTTCAAAATGATTGTCCCCCACCATGAACTGCTTGAAGTCGAGTTTTAATTGTATCAATTGGATACACACCTGCTTCCACAACAACACCAGCAACAACTCCAGATACAGCTCTCTCGTACAGTATGTGTAAGTTTTCATGGATAAAATTATCCTTCTCAAGTTGTAGTCCTTCATCTTATGCAAATGTTTACTGAATGTGGAAGTGTTGAAAATTTCTGATTTGTTTTTCTTGCAAGGCAGAATGTGGAACAAAAATATGAGCTTTTGTTGCGAGATGAAGCAACTTAATGAGATCAAATTAGGTGATTTTTTTTTTTAATGACAGCTAAGAGATTTTCTATTTCTCTGTATGTTAGTGTAGTGATAGTTAATGCACATGGAACCTTGTTTTACTTTTGCTTTTGATTCAATTCACTGTATCTTTGTTAAATATGTTGTGTTAAAGGATCAGTTTTAGCAGGAAATATTTGCAGCCAAACCAGTTAGCAGCAACATCTGCAACTCTTTACTCCTGCTGCTGCCACTCACATTATCTGTATTCTGTTCCAAACGTTTCTTGTTGATAAATCCTGAAATGGAAACTAAACAGCAATCGGACAAGGAGGTGGAAACTTGAAACTGGTGCTCCTTGCACACCTTGCTAGATCCCTTCTTTGGTTGAAGAATTAAATGAGTAGTTTATGGCTTGTCTGAAAACTCAAGAGCCTATTGCCAAACTGATATGAAGTTTCATTTTGGAATGATCGTCTCTGCAGCACTGTATGCATGTCATCAGGAAGTTCTTGTTGAAAGACTGATAACCATTCTCACTCAATCGTTTAACGATTGGAAAGACAGTGGTAGAAACAAAGCCCATCGCCACCATGATCATCAAATATGAGATTGGTCTCTGCCCAACACATTCCCAAACCTTGTAACAAATGGATGGGTTGTGCCTGTATTCACATTAGACAAGACTCTTCTTTGCTTGAGCTACTCCCAGGCATGCAAACCGAAGATCTCGCTTGTCAATGGACAATTACTTAAGAGATCTTTGTGGTACTGTGGAGGAACTTTCAATCGATCTTTTCTAGGATTTTTTATCATGGCACACGTAGAGATCCATTTTTTGCTAATATTTTGGTGGTTATATAAAGGCCATGTGGAATTGCCTTGATCAAGCATGGGACAACCGCTCCAGCCTTAGAAATAGGGCAGAAAATAGAAACGAAGATGATCACTAACATACACACTCCTGTGCATGTGGCTTTGAAAAATTCAGTTCCCATATTAGTCATGAAAACAAAATATCACACAATTTGAAGTATAGCATTTTGTATAACCAGAATATAAGCATGAGCAGGCTACCAAATGTCTGCATTCCCAGCAAAATCCCATCTGCAAGGTGATCGATATCTTCATTCCTTTCATTGGCCGGCCTCCATCTTGATCAGCATTTTGCTCATTAGCACCTAAATCTTGTTCATTAGGAACCTATTCATTAGCATCTCCATTTGATCAGCATTTTGCGTATAGATGTATATTCTTTGGACGTCTGTTAGTTTTCGAAATATAGAATTGATTAGCACACTACTAACAGAAATAATTGACATCCCAAATTTTTCTTATTTAAGAAGAGTAAAAGGAATTTAGAATACTTTCAATACATATTGTATGATATAAAGACACAGAAATGTTGGTGTTATACCCCTGTAGATTGATATTCTGGCATCACATAATCCCGAATTTGATTCAAAATCACCCCAAAAAGTAAAATTGAGACTGTATTTTCAAATAGCAGAACATATTAAGTACACCATCATATCTACTATATGTCATGGATAACTGATTTACCATGCATAATGTTAACTTGCCTTTCATTTGTAACAATTCTCTCTTCTCCTGCTCTGTCCTTTCTCAATAAGCGAATTCACTATAACTAACATACAGAGTATGTATGAAAAGCAGTTAAAGGAACTTACGGGATATCAATTTGGCTGAGCCTTAACCGGATAAATAGATGGAGGGAATAGTGGTAATGGTGGAAGTATGTCCATAATACTGGATAAACTATTTGAAGAAGGTGACTATTGGAAAAACTTGAAAAGGTTGATGAAGATCGCATACCTCTTTGGCGTAGGAAATATCATTGTTGGAGAAGTATCACTGCCATCTTGGAGATGTTTTATAGGCTGAAGTGGTGGCTGTTCGTGCCAAAAGGGCAGGAGTTGCAACTTTCAGGGGAGAGTACCCCATACATATATATATATATATATTATAAATTATATATTATATTATATAACTAAAAGTGGAAAGATCCTAACCTCAAAGTTGGATTATCTTTTTATCCTTATGCCATTACTTATCTACCCTTATGCCACTACTTCACTAGTTTTTTAATTAAAAATTCTTTTATTAACTTTTATAATTAAATCAATAATAACAATTAAACTAGACTAAATACATGATTAGATATTACAACTTATCATTATATATATAATCATGAATTTTCAAACAAACATACTACTTCAACAGGTTAAGGGCATTCATAAATTATTTCTTGCTGGTATGAAAATTTTGATTGGTACTTCATCAAGTGTTAAGTGAAGATTAAAATATTTAATATTTAATGGAAAATGCCTTCCTAACTCCTAATGGAAAATGAACAAATAAACAAATAAAAACTGAAAATAGTAAAGGAAGGTAAAGAAAAGATAGTAGGAATAGTACAAAACACTTATTGCATTAAGTTTGTTATACTATTAAATTATGAATACATATGTAACACCTCATAAATTTTGAAAGTGAAACAAGTCCTTAGACCTGGTCCTATGAGAGGGTTTATGAGTCGTAGTCTGGAGTACGGCTCGTGGACCAGGTCGTAAAAAGGTGTTCCAGAGTTAATTTTTTTTAACTAAGTATAGAAGGGAGTCTACGAGATGGAATATGACCCATAACATGTTCCACGAGCCGTCTGTCAAATCATAGAATAAGATTTAAAAATCCATAATTTTGGCCTAGATTCTATGAGAGGGAACAAGACCCATAACATGCTCTTCAAGTCATCTAACAAGTCATAGAATGAGATTTAGAAATTTACAATTTTGATCTATTTTCCACGAGAGAGGGTCATGACCCGCAACCTATTTCACGGGCAGTAAAAAGATGTTTCGTGGTCCACTTCGGTAGTTTATCTTGAAGGGTAATTTTGTCCTTTTCCACCTTTTTAATTAAAATCCTCGACTTTTGGACTTTTTTTAGACCCCTTATCAGTACCCTAAGAGTTTTACTCCTCAAAAGCACTTAGAAACTCTAGAGAGCATCGAAGAAGGGGAGAAAGCTAGGGTTACAAGAACATGAGTAGAGATTCTATATATGAGAATTGACTGTTCTTTGATATTTTAAGGTATGTAAGGCTAACCTAAAGCATGAAATTGTTCTTCCATATGCCCTCTCGATTGAGGTAGATTAATAGATGAACGTATTGAGTCTTTATGCATGTTTTCTTGCATGTCTTTTGTAAATTATACATATCCTACATATTTTCATATGTTGATCATCATCATAAACTTATTTACTGAATAAATGCTTTTATATGAGTTATTTCATAAACCATATGTGTTACTTTGTAAAATAATACATGAATAAAATTAAGGATTGAGTCTAGAGCCTTGATTTGAGAATGTTGATTGTGATTGTGATATAAGCATGATGATAGGTTAATAGAACTTGATGATCCTATGAGTATTCACAATTGAACTCTAAAGATTGGTCTAATTGATTTCCCTCTTAATAATTGGTCTAAGGTCCTTGAAGGATATAATTGAGAATTAATTAGATGGTTGATAGGTCGAAAGGCTCGATTGTGGTAGAATGGATGGAATGATGAGAGTCCTTATAAGACTAATTGATATAATTGATCGAGATGGATCGTCTTATGAGCATTAAGTCATGGGAGGAGTATCGAGCACCAAAATGAGTAAGAGTAAGTCCAACTCAAACTCATTAACTGCATTGCAAAACATAGGTGAGGATTGGATCATTAAATTGGATGTTCCCTTTTGATTGGAAGTCCCTGAAATAATAGCAGACTTTATTGGCTTATGGATCAGATTTGTTCTTTACCCGACAAGTACAGAACGGCTGTGGCAACATCAGCGAGATTGTTATACAATCACTGGCTTATAAGTGGTTGTTGTACAATCATTGGCTTATAAGTGAGTGTTGTTGGATAAGAGAAACTCCCAGATAAGTTTCATGCTGATAGTACTCTAACTTGATTGGAATGGATTGATTTAGATTGTAATGATTGGTCATTATCTACTCTTTATTGCTGCTTTAGATAGACATTTGACATCTTGATTGAGAATTTTTGAGTTATTGTTATTCTACCTATATTTATTTCATTCAGTTATTTTACATACTGGTACATTCCATGTACTGATATCCATTTGGGTGTGTATCTTCTTATGATGCAGAGACAGGTACCAGAGATCATCAAAGATTCTCCGTTGAAGATCTTCTCCTTATTCTAGCTGATTGGTGAGTCCTTCTCAAGTTCGGGGGATGCATATTACTTCATCTAGATTTAGTGTCAGACTTTTAGACTTGTTTATTTTGATTTAAGATAACCATGGGTCTGTTATGGACCATCTAGACAGCTTAGATAGAGGATTCAAAGACTAGATTTGAGATTATTGACTTAGATATTGTCTGATTAGTTTCTTTCATACTATTCTTGTTGATTTATTTTGATTAACTTTAATTGAAATTGTCCGCCTTTATTTATCTTTAGTCTTTCACTGATATGATAAATATTGATTGAATGAATGCAATGAGTCTAAGTGGTTCACTTGGGGACTAGCAATACTCTTTGAGTACCGGCCATGTCTAGTGTACCCTTCGGGATGTGACAATCTGGGTATCAGAGTATGAAATTCAAGTATCCTAAGGAGTCTATACAGTCATGTATAGTAGAGACTTATTTATGGGTGTGTTGTGCACCATACTTTATAAGCAGGAGGTTATAGGACATTAGGAATGACCACACTTCTTTCATGTTCTGATTCATGCGAAAAAGTTAACACTCTATGAACACTCTTTTCTAATCCATGTGTTACAGTTCGACAGTTTTTCCTGAAGGGTAATTCTGTCTTTATTCATCCTTTTTAATTAAAATACATGACTTTTTGGACTTGTTTTAGACCGCCTATCAGTACCTTAAGGGTATTACACCTCAAAACACTTAGAAACTTCTGAGATCATCGAGGAATGGGAGAAAACTAGAGTTCCAAGCATATAAGTAGAGATTCTCTGAGAGTTGACTTTTCTTTGAAATTTTAAGTATGTAAGGCTAACCTAAAGCATGAAATTGTTCTTCTATGTGCCCCCTTGATTGATGTCACGACCCAGACCGAGGGTCTAGGAGTTACATGGCGAATGGGAACCCCAGAGTGCCCAAATAAGCCTCAAAGTATCCATTTTCATATCATCGATTTGGAAATGTACATGAAATCATAAACACATAGTTCTAAGTTATGGGAAAGTAGGACTCATACTATGGGGATGTCATAGGGATAGGGATTAACATAGAACATAGCACATAAGAACTAAGGGGCGGGTAAGTATGACTCACTCTATGGGGGTAATACGGGATTTAGGATATTCCACATTTTCACATCAAACATACATACATATCATTATCCTCATAATAAATCCATAATAGTCATATCCAAAAGATAAGCATAACTGTAAGCTCCAAATACAACACATAACATATAGATCTGATAATAGTCTACAATATGTCTAACAATGCCTCTAGACATAAGATGGGACGAGGGCCAAGACATGTCCCAGGCTCACCCTCAAATTAAAATGAAAATCGGGACATAATAATGTAGATAGATGGTGGCTTGTCCTTGGAATATAGGACTCACCACAACAAATATCTCAAATATGATCTAGCCGTCGAATGGTGGATGAAAGTAATCTCCGGTTCCTATATGGTGAAATCATGTAGGCAAAAGTATGTGTTAGTACGTTTGAATATACTATGTATGGAGAATGTAATGCTTATGACTTACCAAACCTACATATAAACGTTAGATGACAAGGCCACATAGTATAGAAAGGGATATAATCAAGAGAATAGTATAACAATATCTCATGAAACCAAAGATGCATGAAAAGCACAAATGCTCATATATAGTGGGGATGTGACCTCAACTGACATGAGTAAGACCAAGCGAACTATTACTTGGAATCCTGATGAAATCCCCTCATTGGTAAAGAGGTGGTCTACTTGCCAAAGGTAAACCATATTTCACCTTACAGGAATATCACCCATTTCATATGAAACAACCCTCCTTACGGGAACTTCACCCATTTCGGATAGGATGTTCACATATAACATATCAGGTCACATTATACTTCACCTTAGGGGAACATCACCTATTTCATATGAAGAAACCTTCCTTACGGGAACATCACCCATTTCGGATAGGATTCTCATAACATATGCTAGGCACATGGTTCAAGGAAAGAGAGGAAGTCCTCTATCCATTTGTGCTAAGTCGTCATCCCACAAGAATACATACATGTATATATGTACATACTTTCAAAAGAGGTGATAGCCATTTCCAATTCTTTAAATGCATATTTAGGCTCAAAAGTCAAAACATAGTTCAAAATCATAATACTCATGCATAGGAATAACTCATTCAAAAATATGAGATGGTGCAAACACCCAAAATTCTCAAAGAGCCATAATCAATTGACATATATGTGATCATATTCTTGTTATAACCAATATCTTATCAAAAACATATCATAAAACATCATTAAAACATAATTTCCATAAAATTCATTGTTCGTGAATGATATGCTATGTGTGAAATGAAAATGACATGGGTAATTGAGATTCCATCTAAAATCAACAATATAATATGAGATTCAAGTGAAAACATAATTAAACCCATATCTAAAATCATAATATAAATCACCCATGTACAAAACAAACTTTAAAGGGACATGCATGTTCATAACTTTATCATTTCAATTTAAATCATCATAATAGGGCCTAAAGTAACTTAAAATAATCAAATATACACAAACCCATTCATTACTTGAATTTAATAATTCAAAATCGAAAAAACCCAAATTTAAAGTAACCTTAAGTTCATGAAATTTACTTGAAAAGATTTGGGTCTCCTTGGTTGGAAGGAACCAAGGATCAAAACCCACATACCTTGATCCAACAAAAGAGTTTAAACAGAAAATTGAGGAAGAATTGAGTTTGCCTTGATCCCTAAGTTTGAATCTATAAAAGTTCTTGAGAGGAGTTTGAGAGTGTTTTTTTTCAAATGTGAGGAGTGAATTTAAATATTATGAATGGGGTTTAGGTCATTAGGAAGTCTTTAGATAGCATAGAAAGTCATAAAAGACATTAGCAGAAGCCAAAATTACAAAAAGACTATTAATAAAGCAAAAATCACATTCCTTGCCAGGGGCCCGTGAGGAGGTCTCACGGTCCGTACAAGGTTTCATGGACCGTGAAACCCTCCTGTATAGCCTCACCTAGTCAATTTTCAAAAAACACTGCATAGAGGGGCTTTACAAAAACGGGCATAACTTCTTCATCCAAACTCTAAATAAGGTGAAACCGGATGCGTTGGAAAGCTATTCAAAGAGCTTCAATTTGATAGGTCATGGGATACCTAGTTCATTTTGTTCTAATAGATATGACCATTTAAAGTTGACCCTTCCATCAGTTCTTATGAAAAACTTAGCCAATGGAATTCCTTTGAACTTGGCTTGATGTAAGAGACCCATGATAACCTTAAACAACATAAATAAGCTTGAATTGAAAGATTGAAAGTGAACTTAGCTTGAGCTTGAAGATTTCATACTTAGAAAAATTTGACGCCAACACCTATACAGTTGACTTCACGGGTCATACCAAGGCAAAGGCCTGTGTACTCTTCCATCCCACTTTACTTAGAAAATTCTTCATGATGAAGTTTTGAAATGGTGATCCAAGACTTAGAAAACTTGCATTCCGAGTGCCACACGGAAGGCCTCAAGGCCTGTAACACCCTGTAAAAATTACTTAAATGCCCCTAAAATGTAATCGTGCACATAACGCATCTTCCAAAGCTCTGATGGGAAATTCGAGATCAAATTTGCAATCAGCATAAAAAATCAGGTGGGAAAATTCTCTCGACTCGATTTTAGAGCAATCAGGTCAGAAAATAACTTTTGTTAATTAATTTTGGGATAGTCAAAATGCGTGCCCAAGGGGCGACGCACCTGGGACACGAACCACCACTTGTCTCTTTTTAAAAAATATTTCTACGGGATTGAAAAATTGGTCGAAAAGCGATTTATGAAAATTTATACATAAAACGCACTTAACAAACGCATTTTATGTGTATTTTTCCTGGAAATTAGCTTTTCAACGTGTTTTGAGAAAATTCACCAAAATAACATATATCCACGCCTCTGGCGCGACGCGGACATAGTATTACATGATGAAATTCTTTTTATTTATTTCGGAAAGGGTATTTTGGTAAATCCCCAATCTCTCCTAAGTCCTATAAACGATTAGAAGATTGTTTTTTTGCGAAATTAGGGTTTCTAAACCCATTTTTCAGCCTCTAAAGGCGAGAGTTTTGAGAGAGAGCAAGAGAAGAGAAGCTTGAGATCTTGAGGACTGAGGTCAAGTTCTTATCGATGTCAATATTCGCATTGTTTTCATCTCAGGTATATAAGGCTAAACTAAAAGCATAGGATTATTCTCCCATATGTCCCATGGATGGTCTTAGATGAGAGTTGAAAGTTCTTGAGTGTACATACAACATTCTTGATTATTTTCTTGAGAAATTATATTTATTATATGTATTTTCGTACATTGATAATCATCATAAACATGTTTTCTTCAATTAAATATTTCTCATGAGATATTATACAAACCCTATATGTTATTTTATGAAAATATACATGAATGAACCTACGGATGGAGTCTAGAGCCTTAACTTAAGTATGTTGATTAAAATCTTGACATGAGTATGAGGTTGGGTTAGTTGAGCTTGATGATCCTATGAGTCTTCATAATTGAGTTATTGAGTCTTGTCTAAATGACTTCTTCTAAACGATGGTCTGAGTCTTTGAGTTCTTATATGAGAAGTGAGTTAATTAAGATAAGTTAAAGTCCCTAAAATCAATAGATAATGTAGAGTTTGAGTTAATGAGATAATAAGAGTCTCTACAAGGCTAAGTTGAGATAATTAAATCGAGATGAGGAGTGGATGAAGTCCGTTAGGGTCGGGCAAGTCCTTATCTTGAGGGCAAAGTATGTTAGAGTCGGACGAGTTCTCATTTGAGGGCTAAGTCCAATAGAGTCGGATAAGTTCTCACTCGAGGGCTAAGTTAGCTAGAGTTAGACAAGTTCTTATCCTATGGATTAAGTCTGTTAGAGTCGGCCAGATCCTCACTTTATTGTCCTGAAACAATAGGACTTGGTCAATTAATTTTCCTAAATTGAGTAATCTGAGTTGAGATGAGTCTGATTTGAACAATAGGTCGATAGGTTGATGGGTCACTTGTCTACTCTTTATTCTTGCTTTAGATAGACATTTGACATGTTGATTTCTACTATCATTGATGTGGATTATTATTTCTATATTATTCTACCTAATTCGGTTTGATTCAGCTATTTTGTATACGAGTACATTCTATGTACTGACATCCCCCTCTGGGACTGCATCGTTTCATGATGTAGATACATGATTTGGAGATCGTCAACAGGCGCATCATTGACGATTTGAGATGTGCAGCTGATGGGTGAGCCTCCTTTACTTTGGAGGATTCATTATATTTATTTTATCTTGCCTTAGATTTAGAAACTTATTAGCTTTATTTTGATTGAGGTGGTTATGGGTCTGTCATTGGTACCACCTAATAGTGATAGAGCCTTCATAGACTAGAGTCGAATGTTGATGTAAGTTTGTGAGCTAGTTCTTCTTACTAGCCTTTTATTATAAGATTATTTTGAGACTAGGTGATGATATGCCCATTTATTCCCTTATGTCTTCCGTTGATTAGTAGAATGTATAAACGAATGAATGTGATGAGGCCAAGTGGTTTGCTTGGGAACTAGCAATAGTTTCTGAGTGTCAGTTACGCCTAGCGTACCCTCTTGGGGCATGACAAACTTGGTATCAGAGTAGAGAGTTCAAGTTTCCTAGGGAGTCTATGAAGTTGTGTCTAGTAGAGTCTTGTTTATGGGTGTGTTGTGCACCATACTTATAAGCAGGAGGCTATAGGACATTGGAATTGTTTCACTTCTTTCATATTCCAATCAGTGGGATAGAGTGAAAACTCTATGAAAACTCTCTTTTAATTTATGTGTTACGCATTACACAATTGCGATCATGCTTCTAAGAAGAGCTGATAAAGGAATGGATGAGATAGTGAGAGTGATTGCTGATTGAGACTTATGAGAAGAGTTGTTATCTATTAGGTAAGTAATTGGGTGATGAGTCAAATGCCATAAGTTTTGACGAAAGAGTAGTAAGTACCCGTTGATTTTTCATGATGAGGTGTAGAGAATGATTTATTATTAGAAGTGATAAAGCGTGCTCAAACTAGAAGGGAGTTTATGTTGAGGTGTTGTAGTATCCACACTATTGAGGGTGAAGTGTAGATATTGAATAAAGGGAAAGAGTGCTTTCAATGTGATAGATCTAAATTAGGCCTATGATTCTTTTTAAGTAAGAGTTCATGAGACTCATTTTGTTATGAGCTTAGTCGGATAAGAAAAGTCTTGAGATGTGTACCCATAATTGTGTAAAGATGTGTGAAGCTCTAAGTTAGGACTACTATGAGAATCTAGATAATATTTTTGAGTTGTCAATGTGGAGTAGGTTGATGTAAGCATTCTTTGTCATCCCTAGTAAATGAGTCAATCAGGGCTTACAGATAGATGATGATGAGCTTTCTATTATATTCTGAGTCTTATACAAATGAGTTTATCCTAATTAAGTGAGCCGACGGTGACTGCACCATTCCTGTCCACTATAGAGGTGCCATAGTCAATCTGTTTAAGTTGGATGTGAATGATTCCGATGTCATTTTATGCACGGACTGGCCTTAGGCTTTCTATACCCTTGTTGATGGCAGGAGTTAGAGTATCAAGTTTCAGATGTATAATTGTGCTTGTTCTTGCATAGAGAGGTAGTAAATATAAGTCTCACCAAAGGGGGAGATGATAGTTCTCTCAGGTCCAGATAGTGATGTTGATGATAACATATTGAGAGTGAGGGTAGATGAGGAGGAGTGAATGTATTCTTATGGTGATTATGGTGTTGTACTTGTGTCACATAGGGTAAAGATAAGAAAGAGGGAAGAGGTGAGACCTTATGACATACAATAGATAGGTAAGAGTAAATTAAAGTGTAGAGTAGACTAAGTCCATTAGAGTCGGACAAGTCCTAATTTTATGAACTAAGTTCTTTAAAGTCGGGCAGGTCCCTATGTCGTGAACTAAGTCTATTTAAGTCGGATAGGTTCTTATTCTTAGGTAGACATTTGACATTTTGATCTTAGCTAATCGATCTAAGAGTTTCCAACTCTATGGTGAATGAAATGTGACATGAGTTTTACACTACATATAGTTCTGTGAACTTAGAATGAGTCTTGATAGACGAGAGAGATTGTACTTCATCATGAACGTTATCAGATAAGACTTCTTGATTGAATCATGCTAATGATCTTTCATTCAAAGCCCTTTTAGTGGCCCTATCTTTCAGTCTCGATAGAAATGTTAATAATATTAGAGGAGTAAGGGTTGACGAGAGAGAATGAGTGTTCTTGATTCTGATAATGAGGCGACATTGTTTCCTTTTTAGGTTATAGCCGTGGAGGAGGAGTTAGAGAAATTGTGATGAGTCGAATTAGATAAGTGAAGGAATCCCATGACAAGAGTGCATGTGATTGAGGGCGTAGATGTACTATGGTAGGTTAAAGATCCTCTAGTAACATTGACCTTAAAGAGGCCATGAAGTGATTAGAGTGATAGGATTGAATGTGCGAATTTCATTATGTGAGTGTATTAGACTGATGAGAATGAGTTATGTTCTCTAAATAAAGGTCACTATAGAAATGTGAGATATAAATTTTGAAGGGTTAGATTGGTGTAAGTATGATCATCTTAGGAATAGCACCTTGAGGCTCATAGATAGGCTTGAAGGGAATAAGGGACGTGGATAGGTGTTGAATAGGAGTTATGAGCTTCAGTTGATGGAGTAGAGTGTCGTGAAAAGAAGTACAATCGAGATGAGGTGCTAAGCTTGAGAGTGTACATAGAGTCTTATGTATCAATGGTCCCGCTCTCCATTAGAGTCAACGGTTTCCTTTCTAAGTTCGAAGGACTAATTGTCGAAGTGTTTAAATGATTCCAATTGATTAAGTTCCAATGTTCCATTCGTGCTTGATGGTGAAAATATCTAAAAGAGTATCTCTACAATTGATCTGAACCGATTTGCCTATTCTGAGTGACTTGTGACTGTCCAGATTGGTTGACTGAGTATTGAAAGAAGTCTTGATCGTTATTCATATCTAATGATAAGAATGTCAAAGGAAATTTCCTTTCCTTTAACTAAATTGTTTGTCTTTTCTTGAGTTGATCATCAATTCTTGAGTCCGAGTAGGATTGATTGTAGATTGAGATAGAATCGAGAGATTGATTGATATATGTGAATGTTGCGATGAGTTTTGAGTCTATTCGTGCCTTGATATCCACCTTTACTCATCATTCGAGGATGAATGATCCCAAGGGGGAGATGATGTAACATCCTATAAAATTACTGAAACGCCCCTAAAATGTAATCTGCGTATAACGCGTCTTTCAAAGCTCCGATGGAAAATCTGAGACCAGATTTACGATTAGCGCGAAAAATCAAATGGGAAAAAGGGCTCAACCTGATTTTAGAGCAATTAGGTTGGAAAATAATTTTTGCTAATTAATTTCGGGACAGTGTTTGTGCGCGACGCGCCTAGGACGCGGACCAACACTTGTCTTTTTTAGAAACATATTTCTATAGGATTGAAAAATCGGTTGAAAAGCGATTTATGAAAATTTATACATAAAACATACTTAAAAAACGTGTTTCATGTGTATTTTTCCTGGAAATTAGTTTTTCAACGTGTCCAAAAAACACATGTCCGTGCCTCTAGCGCGATGCGGACATGGTGTTACGGGATGGAATTTTTTCTTTATTTTGGGAAGGGTATTTTGGTAAAATTCCAACCTCTCTCAAGTCCTATAAACGATTATAAGATCTTTTTTGTGAAATAAGGGTTTCTAAACTCATTTTTCAGCCTCTAAAGGTGAGAGTTCTAAGAGAGAGCAAGAAAAGAGAAGCTTGAGATCTTGAGGATTGAGGTCAAATTCTTGCTAGAATTCGCATTGTTTTCATCTCAGGTATGTAAGGCTAAACTAAAAGCATGAGATGTTCTCCCATGTGTTCCACGGATGGTCTTAGATGAAAGTTGAAAGTTCTTGAGTGTACATATATGATTCTTGATTATTTTCTTGAGAAATTATATTTATTATATGTATTTTCATACGTTGATGATCATCATGAACTTGTTTTCTTGAATTGAATATTTTTCATGAGATATCATATAAACCCTATATGTTATTTTGTGAAAGTATGCATGAATTAACCTACAGATGGAGTCTAGAGCGTTCACTTGGGTATGTTGATTGAAATCTTGACATGAGTGTGAGGTTGAGTTGTTGAGCTTGATGATCCTATGAGTCTTCATAATTGAGTTATTGAGTCTTGTCTAAATGACTTCTTCTAAACTATGGTCTGAGACTTTGAGTTCTTATATGAGAATTGAGTTATTAAGATGGTTAAAGTCCCTAAAATCAATAAATAATATAGAGTTTGAGTTAATGAGATAATGAGAGTCTCTACAAGGTTAATTTGAGATAACTGAATTGAGATGAGGGGTGGACGAAGTCCGTTAGAGTCGGTCAAGTCCTTATCTTGAGGGCAAAGTCCATTAGAGTCGGACGAGTTCTCATTTGAAGGCTAAGTCCGTTAGAGTCGGACAAGTTCTCACATAAGGGATAATTTTGTTAGAGTCGGACAAGTTCTCATTCTATGGATTAAGTCTGTTAGAGTCGGGCAGGTCCACTTTATTGTCTTGAAATAATAGGACTTGGTCAATTGATTTTCCTAAATTGAGTAATCTGAGTTGAGATGAGTCTGATTTGAACAATAGGTTGATGGGTTGATGGATCACTTGTCTACTCTTTATTCTTGCTTTAGATAGACATTTGACATGTTGATTTTTACTATGGTTGATGTTGATTATTATTTCTATATTATTCTACCTAATTTGATTTCATTCAGCTATTTTACATACCAGTACATTCCACGTACTGACATCCCCCTCTGGGACTGCATCGTTTCATGATGTAGATACATGATTTGGAGATCGTCAACAGGCGCATCATTGAGGATTTGAGACGTGCAGCTGATGGGTGAGCCTCCCTTACTTTGGAGGATTCATTATATTTATTTCATCTTGCCTTAGATTGAGAAACTTATTAGCTTTATTTTGATTGAGGAAGCCATGGGTCTATCATTGGCACCACGTGATACTCATAGAGGCTTCATATACTAGAGTCAGATGTTGATGTAAGATAATGAGCTAGTTCTTTCTACTAGCCTTTTATTATAAGATTATTTTAAGACTAGGTGATGATGTGCCCATTTATTCCCTTATGTCTTCCGCTATTAGTAGAATGTATGTATAAATGAATGTGATGAGGCCAAGTGATTTGCTTGGGGACTAGAAATAGTCTTTGAGTACCAGTTACGCTTAGGGTACCCTCTCATGGCGTGACACGGCCCATGAAGCTCCACGTGGGTGAGAGTTGTCATGTCACCTTCTTTGCTCCCAAAATTATGGGATTTCAAGCACTCCCCACCACACAGTCCGTGAAGTGTCACACGGACCGTGAGGGTCCAAGTGTGGTGTGCCTTAGCCAAAATTATCACTTTCAAAGTCCAAACACCCAACGTGAGGCCAAGGGACACTTTAGTGGAGGCAACATGGGCCGTGTGACCTCTCACAGACAGTAAGATTTCCCTTGAAGTGTCACCATGGTCCAAAACTTCCTGAAATCAAAATTTTCAAGCTCCAACAAAGTCGTATAATGTCCAGGTCACTACAATTGAGGTAGATTGATAGATGAACATATTGATTCTTTATGCATGTTTTCTTGAGTGTTTTTTTGTAAAATATATATGCCCTACGTATATTCACATATTAATGATCATCATGAACTTGATTTACTGAATAAATGCTTTTATATGAGTTATTTCATAAACTCTATATGTTACTTTGTAAAAGAATGCATGAATGAACTCAGGGATTGAGTCTAGAGTCTTGATTTGAGAATGTTGATTGTGCTTGTGATGTGAGCATGATTAGGGGGTGGGAAAATGGTTCTTCGGCTCGGTGTTGTTGAAATTCGGTACGGGTTTTCGGTATTCGGTTTTTCAAAGATGAGCACCATACTCCGCACCATATTAGATCAATTCAATTTGATTTTTTAAACTTCGGTTCAGTTTATTTTGGTGTTTTTATAAAGGTTTTTGGGTGCTATTAAAAATAAAATAAAAACAATTTTAGTTTGCACTTCATAATACAATCGAATCTCTCCAAATATTTTCAAAATGCATTCAAATGTCTACAAATATTTCAAAATACAAGTAACCAAATTTAAAACACCACAAAATATTAAACATGATCACAATACCCTTCTTCATTGTCTTGAAGTATTGAACACCGCACGAAATATTTCCATTTAAATGAACAAGACATGGTTGAACACTTGAACTTGAAATCTTAAATGAACCTAATTAAAAAGATTAAATCAAAAGGTAGAAACTTAGAATATAATTTTCATGAACAAAAAGATATATCAAACAAATAATGTATTGAAATCTAACCATTATTAGGCATTAGAACACTAGTTGCAAAATAGCAAATTGCTTTCATACATCAACAATGCAAGATTTCCTTCTATTGTTTGTCATTTCTAAAGAATATTTACACAAATGTCAAGCAACATAAATAAGAAGATTACTAGAAAACACAAAAAAATAAAAATATGAAAACTTACCAAGTTCATGTTTCTCAAGATACTCCAAACTTTCTTCCACACAAATAGAATTAGTTTCTTTTCTAAGCCAATCTTGAGCACAAACAGGAGATTGCACACATTTAGGAGTTAAAGAACTTCTAAATCAAGAATACGACCATCGATACTAAATGCACATTTCGATGCCACACTCGAAATGGGAATAGCCAACACATCACGTGCTAACTCTGAAAGAGCAGGAAATCTTGGAGCATTAACTTTCCACCAATTTAAGACATCAAAATCATCATTTTCAGGCTCTTGATCTTCTTTAAAGTGTCTTTCTAACTCTGACTTAGCACCCCCACTTCCACAATCTTTCATTTGTTTCTTCAAGTGAAGCTTAGTTCTTAAAGCTTTTGGTCTCATGCTTTGAGATACAGAACTAGATGTATCAGATTCATTCAATGAAGTAGATCTTGGTAGAGATGATTGATGTTGAGTTCTTTTTGAATATTTTCTTAAATACTCTTCAAACCAAGCTTTCATATAGTCATGCACTCTTTTATCTACTTCTTTTCCTATTTCCTCCCCAAATAGTTCTTCAAGTCCAAAGTTAACATACACAAACTTGTTGCGAGGATCTAACACAGAAGCAATATAAATTTTTGGATTCATCTTATCAGGAGTGCCCCAATATTTCTCGAACTTTTTCATCATCCCCTCGGCCATAATTTTCAAATTAAGATCTTCACTTTCCAAACATGTTTTCAAATATACATCAAGCTCACATATATCTTCAAAATGAACATTAGATGTAACATAATGTGAACCTAAAACCTCTATGGTAAGCTCATAAAAATTTTCAAGAAACTTTATCACATTTCTCACATTTGGGCAATTATCACATTCAAGTGTACCTGCAATACTTCCATCTTCACAAACATGAGTAGATAGATAAGATTTAAAATTCTCATCAAAAAGATCAAATCTATCAAAGGCCTTCTCAAAATGTTGTGTCGTTTCTAACATCAAGTAAGTGGAATTCCACCTAGTAGGCACATCTAGTGATAATATTTTTCCATTCTATCTTTTGGATTTCACAACATTTTACAAAGTTTTTTATTCTTGCTGGAGATGATGTAACATACTTCTCCATTTGCTTAATACGTTTGACAGAAATATCAATTTCCTTCAAACCTTCTTGCACAATTAGGTTAAGTATGTGAGCCATAATCTCACATGAAGATGTTTACCATCCATCATATTAGTTCCCCACATATCTAACTACTTAGACAATTGTGTAATTGTAAAATCATTTGAAGAAGCATTGTCAACGATAACAAAAAACACATTATTCAAGTTCCATTCAAGCAAGTAATTACCAATAGCCTCCACCATTTGCTCACCTTTATGACTAGAGATAGGACAAGAATTTAGTATTCTCTTATGCAACACGCAATTTTTATCAATAAAGTGAGTAGTCAAACATATATAATTAATCCTCTACATTGATGTTCATGTGTCTGTGGTGAGGAAAATCTTTGGTTGTATTTCTCTAAAAGACTTCTTTAGATCACATCTTAGTTCACTATAAAGATCATAACAATCTCTTGTTACTGTCCTACGGGAAGGAACATGAAATAGAGGTTGAGCTTGATTCATAAACCTTTTAAACCCTTCCTTCTCTACAAAGCTGAAAGGTAATTCATCCACTATTATCATCTCAACTAAAGCCCTCCTAACTACTTCTTGATCAAATTTCCAAAGTGGTGCATTTGTAGATGAAAAATCTAACTTATGTTGATAATCTCTTTCAATCATAGGCTTATAAATGGGGCACTTTCCTAAATGTTGATTCAGTCCAGTTATACCATTGCCAGAAATATTCGCCAAAATTTTGTGACAATACCTACACATCGCTTTATTACCATCACATTTTTCAAAATGAATCCAAACTTTGGATCTTGGTGCAATTTCTTTTCTTTTCTTCTTAGGTTGGATGCCAATGCTATTATTTGCAACAACAAGTAACCTATCACTTGATTCGGCAACACTAACTTTATTTTTATCCATCATCTACAAAAAATAATATTAAATAGTAATTAGTCAACTTCGTAACTGCTATTATAAATAATTTTTATTTTTATAAATATAAAATTTAAGTTAAAATTATAAAATTTTATCAACTTCGTAACTGCTGCTTTGTAACTTGTTGGAGACATTTAATTAGCTTGACTTCGGGTCTCATAACCAAGAATTTATTTAGTAAAACACTTACTTCCATTTGAATGTATGTATTAGTTTGACCTATTAATTAGTCAAAAATAATATACCTGTGTTGTCGCCTGTTGTCGTCTGATGTCTCGAGGCTCGACCGTCGTCACTTTTCAATTTTTGGTTTTTTAGAGTGGGAGAAAGCCAAAGTTTTCTTATAATCTCTAAATCTTACGTGAACATGGGAAAGGCTTCTATGTGTTCTTTTTGAGCATGGGAAAGGCTTTTATGAAGTATGAAGCTCCTTTTGTGAAAGTGGAAACTGGAAAGGAATTAAGGAATTAATAATGGCTTGACAGCTTGTGCTTTGTTTCTTGTTAAAGACAAAGGCCAAAGATGTAAAGCATGGGAAAGTAATAATGGAAAGTGTTGAAGGCAATACTAGTAAAAATGAGTTTGGGTTTAAAAATATATATTAAAATTTAATATAATAAAATTTTGGTTTTTTGATGCACCACGGTGTCAGATCCTGACACCGAGAACCGAACTGAAGAACCGAAATTTCAAAAAAAAAAAAAAGAGAACCGAAATTGCACCAAAAAATCAAAGAACCGACATCGAAAAATTGAATTAGCTTGGTTCGATTCGATTTTCTGATTTTTTTTTGCCTACCCCTAAGCATGATGATAGGTAAACTTGATGGTCCTATGATTATTTATAATTGAACTCTAAATATTGGTCTAACTGATTTACTTCTTAATGATTGGTCTAAGCTCTTTGAAGGATACGATTGAGAATTGGTTAGACGGTTGATAGGCCAAAAGACTCGATTGTGATAAAACTGATGGAATGATGAGAGTCCTTATGTGACTAGTCGATATGATTGATCGAGATGGATTTTGTGTTATATGAATTGAGTCATGGAAGGAGTATCGAGTAACGAAATGAGTAAGAGTAAGTTCAACTCAAACTCATTAACTATGTTGCCAAACATAGGTAAGGATTGAACCATTAAATCGAATGTTCCCTCTTGATTGGAAGTCCTGAAATAATAGCAGACTTGATTAGCCAGATCCATTATGGATCCATTTCATTCTTTACCTGGCAAGTACGGAACAGCTGCGACAACATCAGCAAGATTATTGTACAATCACTGGCTCATAAGTGATTGTTATCGGATAAGAGAAACTCCAAAATAAGTTCTATACTGATAGTACTCTAACTTGATTGGATTGATTTGAATTGTAATGATTGGTCATTGTCTACTCTTTATTCTTGCTTTAGATAGACATTTGACATCTTGATTGAGCATTTCTAAGTTATTATTATTCTATCTATATCTATTTCACTCAACTATTTTACATACTCGTACATTCCATGTAGTGGGGCCTGCATCTTTTCATGATGCAGAGACAAATACCAAAGATAATCAACAGGCGCTCCATTAAAGATCTTCTCCTTATTCCAGTTGATTGGTGAGTCCTCCTCTAGTTCGGGGATGCATATTACTTCATTTAGCTTTAAAGTCAACTTTTAGACTTGTTTATTTTGATTTGAGGTAGTCGTACTGTCATGGTACCATCTAGATAGCTTAGATAGAGGCTTCATAGACTAAATTTAAGCTTGATGACTTGGATATTGTCTGACTAGTTTCTTTCATACTAGTCCTATTGATTTGTTTTTATTACCTTTAAATTAAATTGTCCACCATTATTTATCTTTAGTCTTCTACTGATATGATAAATATTGATTGAATGAATGCAATGAGGCCAAGTGGTTCTCTTGGGGACTAGCAATAGTCTCTGAGTACCGGTCACGTCTAGGGTACCCTGCGGGGCACAACCTGTACAGTGGACTGAGGCACTCTATAGGTGGGCCCAGACTGAATCCATCAGATAGTCTCCTCCAAAATAGGAACTC
>JAABOM020000007.1:8060080-8090871 GCA_011800125.2 Solanum clarkiae
CTCTGACAAAGTGACAATCAATCTCAATGTGCTTGGTCCTTTCATGAAACACTGGATTTGATGCAATATGAGGGGCCGCTTGATTATTACACCCAAGTTTCATCTGATCAACTTCACCAAATTTTAGCTCCCTCAATAACTGTTTGACCCAAATAAGCTCGCAAGTTGCTACAACCATTGATCGATATTTTGCCTCTGCACTTGACCGAGCAACCACATTCTGTTTTTTGCTCTTCCACGACACCAAGTTACCTCCTACTAATACACAATATCTGGATGTAGACATTATATTAGAGGGTGATCCTTCCCGATCGGCATCTGTATATCCCGTGATATGCTCATGACCTATATCTTCAAAGAGCATTCCTTTTCCGAGTGCTGACTTTATATATCGTGGAATACGAACAACTGCATCCCAGTGACTATCACAAGGGGAAGTCATAAACTGACTTACAATACTCACAGGGAATGAAATGTCAGGTCTAGTCACTGTGAGATAATTCAACTTTCCCACTAGTCGTTTGTACTTTTCAGGATTATTGAGTGGCTCCCCCTTTCTAGGAAGCAGTTTAACATTTGGATCCATAGGAGTGTCAACGGGTCTACATCCCATCATCCCTGTCTCCTCAAGAATGTCTAAGGCATACTTGCATTGAGAAATAACAATACCTGACCCAGACTGAGCAACCTCAATACCTCAAAAATACTTTAATCTGCCAAGGTCTTTAGTCTGAAAATGCTTAAAGAGATGTTGCTTCAAACTAGTGATACCATCTTTATCACTGCCAGTGATAACAATATCATCAACATAAACAACCAAATAGATACATAAATTTGGTGAAGGATGCCGATAAAATACAAAGTGATTAGCCCCACAACGAGTCATGCCGAACTCATGAATTACTGTGCTGAACTTTCCAAACCAGGCTCGAGGAGATTCTTTCATACCATAGAGTGACTTGCGTAATCGGGATACAAGTCTATTAGACTCCTCCTGAGCAACAAAACCCAGTGGTTGCTCCATATAGACTTATTCCGCAAGATCACCATGTAGAAAAGCATCCTTAACATCCAACTGATGAAGAGGCCAATGACGAACAATAGCCATAGATAGAAGAATACAGACAAATGCCATTTTAGCCACGGGAGCAAACGTATCAGTAAAATCTAGCCCAAATATGTGAGTATATCCTTTGGCAACAAGGCGAGCCTTAAGTCGATCAACCTGATCATCTGGACCAACTTTTACTGCATAAACCCAATGGTGACCAACATTGGGTTTACCTGTAGGAAGGGGGACAAGTTCCCAAGTATCACTCGTATGTAAAGCAGACATCTCATCAATCATAGCCTGCCTTCTCCCGAATGAGAAAGTGCTACATTTGTAGTCTTAGGATTGGAAATAGAGGACAAAGACGATACAAAAGCATAGTAAGATGATGTGAGACGATGATAACTCAAGAAAGTATAATGTGGGTTAGCATTTCGAGTGGACCGTATACCTTTTTGAAGTGCACTCGATTGGCTAGGAGTAGGGGAGTCCGCAGTAGGAGCAGGGTCTGGCGCATGACTTGAATCATCTAGAACTGGTGCTGGACGTGGACGACGATGATAAGTCAAGAGAGGTGGAGGTTTGTTGGGTTTTGGTAGAGGTGGCACTACAATTGGAGATTCCTCAAAGGTCGGTGCAGGTAGGACCTGAGGTAGAGGTAAGACCTCAGAGATATTAAGACGATTAGATGATGTATAGTAAGGTTGAGATTCAAAGAATGTGACATCAGCGGACATAAGATACCGATTAAGGTCAGGGGAATAACAACGATACTCTTTTTAAACTCAAGAGTAACCAAGAAAGACAAATTTGAGAGCACGAGGGGCTAATTTATCTTTTCCTGGAGCTAAGTTATGAACAAAGTATGTGCTCCCAAAGACACGAGGAGGTATAGAATGGAGATGTGACAAAGGAAACAATATGGAATGTGGAACCTGATTGTGAATAGAAGATGAGGGCATTCTATTAATTAAATAACAAGATGCAAGGACAACATCAACCCAAAAACATAGTGGAACATGGGACTCAATGAGAAGAGTGCGAGCAGTTTCAATAAGATGCCTATTCTTTCGTTCTTCTACACCATTCTGCTGAGGGGTGTACGGACAAGATGTCTGGTGAATAATTCCTTGGTGGGTCACAAACTCATGAAATTGAGAGGACATGTATTCTAATACATTATCACTATGAAGAGTATGAGAAACACCAAACTTGTTTTGTATTTCAGCAAAAAAACTTTTAAATATAAGAAATAACTCTGAAGGATCTTTCATTAAGAAAACCTAAGTACACCTTGAATAATCATCAATGAAAGTAACAAAATAATGAAATCCTAAGGTTGAACTAACTCGACTAGGATCCCAAATATTAGAATGAACTAAAGAAAAAATAGACTCGGAATGACCTTCAGTACTACGTGAAAATGTAGCACGACTGTGTTTCCCAAGTTGACACGATTCACAATCTAATGAGGATAAAATAGACAAACTAGGGACCATCTTTTGCAGTTTAGATAAACTAGGATGACCTAGACGTTTGTGAATTAGGTCTGGAGGATCTGTGACGGAGCATGCTGTGAAGGAATTTGAAGAGGTTAGATAGTAAAGGCCTTGTGATTCATGTCCAGTGCCAATTATTTGTCTCGTATTGCAGTCCTACATAAGGAAAAAATCATCAAAAAAATAAATGCCACAATGTAACTTCCACGTCAAACGACTAACAGATGCCAAATTAAAAGGAGAACTAGGAACATAAAGAACAAAATCTAAGGTGACAAAAGGTAAGGGTTGGGCTTTTACAATTCCTTTTGGTTTTGTTTGGATCCCATTGGCTAAAGTAATAGCAGGAAGAGATTGTGAGTAAACAATATCAAACAAAAGCGATTTGTTACCAGAAATATGATCAGAAGCCGGAGTCCATAACCCATGATCCAAGAGTACAAGAATGTGAAACACAAGCAAAAGAATTACCTGCAACAGGAACAGTAGGTGGAGGAACCGATGCTGCTTGTGGAGACAGTTGCTTACTTGCTCGATACTGAAGGAACTCCTTATATTCCTTTATAACAATAGGATCATAACTGGGTGGTAGACCATACCAAGTATAACAGATGTCCCGATTGTGTCCAGACTTGTGGCAATAACTACACTCAGGACGATATCTTCTGGAACGACTTTTGGAGCCAAACATATCAAACCCAAAAGGCATCTTTTGAAAAAACTGGTCACAAAAAAATAATAAAAATATATGGGTCTGCCTCGGAATGCAGAGGCGACCTCACTGAGGGAAAAAAAAGGTTAAAAAAAAATTGGCTGGAAAACACGAAAAAGTTGCTGAAAAGTGCTGGAAATCGCGAGAACCCTAATTCCAGTGATCGGAACTGGAAAAAAATGATTGGGGTTGGGTCGGAATTGCTAGCTGACCCCAGCAAAAGAAAAAAAATCAAAAGAAAACCCAGCGGAGAAGCCACATGCGTCGGCGCGTGACCCAGATCTCGTCGGAAAATAGTCACGTTCATGTGGCGTGTGAGGACGCGCGGATGACTGTTTTCTGGTGGTTCTGGTTGGGGTTTGGTCGCCTGATCTTCCCCATCTTGGTGAGGGTGTTGATTTTCGCACAACACCCACAGGAAGGAACGTGATACAAAATAGCCACTGGTACAGTGATTTTTTTCTCACCGATGCTTTGATATAATGTGAGAAATATGGGAAAAAATATTATTGAATTGTGTGTTTGCATTATTACATAAAAACCCTATTTATAGATACTACAACCTAATTCAAAACCAACTAGGAAACAACATACTATTCCTACTCCAATTCTATATAGAACTATATATTCCTATTTCTATTCTAACACAACCCATGCTAGAACCAGTGGGTTTGGTGACATCTAGTCCTATTAAACGGGGTTCACCATTGAAACATAGTCGGATTAGCGAATGTTTTTCTATAGAAATAGTGTGTAATTTTTCCATCTTTACGGTGTATATTGTCTTTCTTTATGTGTGATTGTTTGCCCTGAAATTATTGTTTGATTGGCTGAGTATGGTGCTGCAGGAGCACAAACTATAGATTCACAATCTAACATTGTTCTTGGAGTAGTCCCATTTCAATTTTTGTGAAATTTGTGAGTTCCATAGCTTGGGTAGGCCAAGGATTCTTGCAGACGATAATAAAAATGATATTTTGAATAGGTGATTCCTTCCTATCTGCCTAAGTCTTGGTAGGTAGAGTTACTCGGTATATATGCCGGTGAGAAATGGTAGGTGGTAGTCGAGGTGCAAGCATGATGTTAGACACAATCATTATAAAAAAAATGTCATCATGAGTTGAGTTGAATGCATGGTTGGCTAGTTATCTGCTATTAAGGGGTGCTTTGGGTGGAATAATATCAACATAAAGAATCATCTAAATCTTAATCCCGTACAAGCTGAGGTAGGCTATCCTCTATGTCCATTCTGTTCTATTCATCCCCATTTCATCCCAATAGCTCGAAATAATTGATTCCTATAGCCAATCTAGCTTGTGTGGTAAGGTTTGCGTACATTCTACCCTCTCCAGACCCCACTTGTGGGATTCCACTGGGTAGTTGTTGAACCTAGCTTGTGTGGGACTAAGGCATAGAAGTAGTTGATTGTAAGGAACACTACAGAAGCTTAAAAATTAAAGTTTCTCTAAATGTCACGTGTATCTCTACATTGATGTAAGAATTCCCTTGAACTAAAAGGAGTCTAAGCAAGTTATGTCAATTATGTAGCTCAAGTAGGGGCGTGTGTGTTTTTGGGGGGGGGGGCGGGGTTTCGTGGGCTCACGTGAACCCATGCTCCTATTCCTAGATCATGTATAGTAGTGTTATATTATTTTAAAAATACTTAAGTACAGATGTGTGGACCCAGATTCAAAGTATCACATGAAGCAATAATGTTTTGGTGCATCTTTCTACTTAAAATTAGAAATTTAAATCTTATATCTAACTTATTCTTTTCCTTTTAAAAATTGGGTAACACACTAACACTTCTTTAAGTGGTCATTGGTAACACTTTTAGCGTTTCAATAAATTTATATGTACATATACATATACATATATATGTATATATACATATATATATATAGATTGTATATATATGTATAAATATGTGTGTATATATATATTTGAAATTTCTATTTCTTTTTAGTGCTGCATTTTTTTTTATACAATTAAACGAAATGTGTATATTAAAATTACTATTTCTATGTATAAAAATTAATTTTGGACCTATAATTTTAAAAGTTTAACAGACTTAATATAATAACCTAAGGGTCAAAACTAAGCAAATTTATATTTTAGATGCACCTTTTCGGAATAGTGCACTCATCCTCTTGAAATCTTGGATACGCCTCTAATATGAGACATTTCTTTCATTATGGTTTTTTTCCTTACCAAGAAGCATTGGTTCCACGAAAGATTACTTCTATGGAGATATTCTCTTCTATGTAATTTTAGGTATACGCATATGTTATTAGTAGCTTCAGTTGCCTTTGGATAAACTGGAGAAAAATTGTTTAGAGGATAAAATTGTACATCTATGTCCATTGTCATTCTAAGAGGATGTCTCATGCTGACGATTAACATTGAGGTTTGATTTGAGCAGCAATTCTTGTTCCTATGAAGTTTGTCTTTGGATGAGTCAGATTTTATGGTTGCTAGTGTTTTGTGATCATTGTCCAATCTCTTCCTTACAAGTGCTTATTGTTTTTGTAATATAATTGTTGGTCTAATCACTTTTCAATTTTGCAGGTACATTTCTAATTCTTTGGTAATGAATAGACCCAAAGGACACTAACTGCTACTTTAACGTCAAAGTCAGCAGCTATTACATGAAAACCTGCATACGGGTCAACAATGAAGCGTTTTGTTTATATTGATGATGATGATTTGTCAAATAATATTTACTGTGACAACCGGATCTCAAACAGAAAATATACTGTATGGAATTTTCTTCCAAAGAACTTGTGGGAACAATTCAGGTAACTTTCTAATTTATTACATAGAAGTTCTGCATTTTATATTAGACTGAACTTGCAGCTTTGAGATTTTTCCATTTTGGTTTTGTCGCGAATATTTCCCTCTCAATAATGATTATGCTAAGACAAAACTTCATTTTATCCTCAGTAGACAACATAATTTCTCGAGGGCACATGAGAGATTCTCTTATTTTACTTTCCTGCTTTACTTTTTCTGTTTTGGATAACCCGCTGGCTAATGTAGAAACTTAGAGGCAACTTGCAAAGTTGAGATAGATAGAACAAGATGCTGAGGGGCTTTCTGTTGGGAAGAGGAAGGATGAGAGAGTTTGAAATAGAGGGAGATGATGGTCTCATAAGAGTAACTTTACTTTCAATTGGCACACTTGGGGAGGTTGTTGTGGATATTCATCCAAGAGGAAAATTACATCATGGAGAAGCAAATAACTGTGAAACGTGGAATAGGGAATAATAGATGGTCCGTAAGTGTAAAGGGGATCAGGCGGAAAACATTTACTCAAAGCATATTGGTTGCACTGTTGGAAAGAGGGCAGGTGTTAATTATGGAATGACGTGTGATGTAGAGAAACTATCTTACAGGAGGCAATACCATGGGCATTAGGGGTGGAAAATTGTAAGAAAGTTTTGGCGTCTGATTACTTGATGAGGATAGTGGGGATTGTGTTGGATATCTATATGAGGAACTAATTTCCTACTAAAACTTGTCACTAATTTTAAGATCCTAAAATACTTTGCATCCCTTGAGTTCTAGGTAGAGACCAACTTGAGTTTGTTTATCTTAGCAACATAGAAAAAGTAAACTACCACTGAGTTATCGTTGGTAAACTTGCCGTAGAAGTCGGTCAATGAAATCTCATGATCATATTGGAATGTCGTGCAATAACAATAGTCGGAGTAGTGGCCCAAAAGAAGTGGTGCTCTGAGAATGGTGGAAATGAGGCGTTGTGTCAATGGAATGGTCATTGCTAAAGAGGTTCTCTATCCCAAACGGTTACTAGAAATAAGCTTGGTGCTGCCAGAAAAGTCTTGGAAAGAGATGCAGTGCTGCCGGAATGATCACCAAGAATAGCTATTGTGGCGTGCTGCTGCTTCAAAGGCTTTACCAACAGTCACAAACAAGAAGAAAGAATTATATGTATGAAAATAACAAAAAAATTTTTGGCTAGGCAGGCAAAATAAGTCTGCCTGCAGGTAGCCTTAAGCTACTCAAGTATCTATTAAGATTGAAAAGGCTCTGAAACCATGTGAAAAGTATGAGAAACTATGTCAGGAATATGAGAGAAAGGTATGTTGATACATTGATGATAGTGACGAGCAAAGTAAAGAAGATTATCCCTCTCAAGGACAATTTAAAAAGATTTTTCCTCTTTTCTTAAATTATCTACCTTACATAAAGATCGAAGAAAGGATGCATTGATAGGTGTGAGATACACATTTAACACTTCACACTGTCTTTAGCATCTAGCATTGAACATTCCAGAGACAATCACATCCCTTATCCCTCTTTGTAAGTGTGATTGTTGCTTTTGCTGTTTTACAGTGTGAACGTCTCTACTTTAGATATTTGATTCTTTGAAAATTTTATCCACTGAATTTTTCTGATAAGGTAAGGTTATATTGAAAAGGTATCAAGCAGTTAAAAAAGGAAACAGGACTCATACAAAGACCAAACAGACAATCTATTACTCCTTGCTACCTAACAATTTTCCTGAAAATCTATGTATTGGTCCATACTTTCTACCAAGTTGCTATTACACCAGAAAAACAAATTATGTGAACATTTATTCTAGACTCTAGAAATGTGAATTCCCTGCCTTTCATAACATGTTTTATTCCTCTCCAGCCATAAGTCCAAGATGCAAAGTAGGATGGCCTTCCAAATCTTCTTTAGCCTTCTGGGAACCTTTTGAAACTTCCAGCTATCTAATGAACTCCATGGTCTTCCAAATCTGCTTTAGCCTTTTGGAAACCCTTTGAAACTTCCAGCTATCTAATAAACTCCTTGCATCTCTAGCCATTACCCATAAGATGCCATATATGTCAAGAAATAGTTCCCAACACTATCTAGAAATCTGCAGTGAAGGAAAAAATGATCTCTACTGAGCCCTGGTCTTCTTCACATAAGTTGCATCTGTTGCATAAAGAGAAACCCCTTTTCTGAAGATTGTTTTGAGTTAGTCATCCTCCCCAGGTTGCAGTCTATCCCGAAAAAGCTACCTTCACTGGAGTTTTTGTTTTCCGAATCATCTTCCAAGGTCAAGTATTGTCCCACTTACCTGACTCTTTCAACAGTACATTGTAGCTTCTTTTAGCTGATTTTTAAAATTTTTGTTGGCTGTCCCTATCAAATAATTCACTTGTCTCTTATCAATTTGGACCGAGTTAAGTTGTTGAAGCATCTGATAGAAGTCCTTTAGTTCTTAATCGTTCAAGCTCCTTCTAAAATTAATCTGCCAGGCTGAATTTGAACTTCGCAATAGTACCACTCTTATTGATGGAACAATTAAACAAGACAGGAATTTATTCTTATGACATTCTCCCCCACCTATACATCAATCCAAAAGTTTATTTTGCAGCCATTCCCAACCTTCAATTTAGATATTTTATAAGCTCCTCCCTGATTCTACAAATATCCTTCCATATCCGCCCTTTAGCATTTAACCGAAGTGAAGGAGAATTCCACGGAACCTTCTTACCATGAATAACATAAATCAACTTCTTCTAGATATCATTACCATTTACAGTCCACACACAACTTCCAAAGCCATTTGAATAACAAGCTCTTATTGTGTAATTTTAAGTTCCTGACCCAGCCATTGAATTAGTATGTTAAAATTGAATTTTGTTGCCACATAAATGAATTAGTTGGGGTTTCAGAAAGTGCTCATTTTTGGTGGCTGCCATCAAGGAGTCTTCATCCATTGCTCTCCTTATATAATCAGAAACATAGTTTGAATCTCCCAATATGTGCAGTGTAAGATGCCTACGAATGTTGGTGTAGCTGGACAGTTGATCAGACCATCAAAGAAATCTGGAAATGACACAAGTATTTTTTTGGTGTATGGACATATAGGAATAGAAGATTTTTTGATGGTTTATCAACTCTAAACTATTCCCTCAAGAGTAGGTGTTTATTATTTGCTCCTTTTAAAAAAGAATGACCTGATTTGACTTGGCATGAAATTTAAGAAAATAAAGAAGACTTTTCAATCTTGTGGTCCTAAATTAAAGTTATGTCAAATGTACAATAATGCTCTTTAATCTTGTGGTCTTAAACGTGCTATGTGGAAAGCCGAAACTAAAATGTTGCTAAAAAAGGAAATGAGTCATTTTGAAATGGAGGGAGTATCTATATAGTTGGAACAACACATCCTCTGTAGATTTCCCTGATCTTAGCTCCTGGTACTAGTATAGTTTTTCCAACTAAGTTTTTTTCACTTACATAACTTTTTATAATGTTATGTATCTACTTGATGCCAGTAATGAAAAATCTTATTACTTCATAAAAGAATGGGCAGTGTAGAAATAGGTGGCTAAGGGATTCGAGGTTTAAGTTCACAGATGAAGTTATGAAACTTTTATTGCATTTCTTTGGGATTTGAGGTATAGGAGGAACTTGCAAGACTGAGGTTCCAGAGTTCCAAATGTTGATGGAGTTGCTCCATAAGCAATATTTTCACAGCTTAGCCATGATATTTGGAGGTGGGCGGAGGGGAACAATGACTTTTTTTCTGTTAAGTCTTTCTATGAGAAGCTTCTGAAGAGAGAGGAGGCAACCTTTCCTTATCTTTCGGTATGGATTCCACGAGTACACAGAAAAATTGTGTTTCTTTACATGGTTAGCAATGAGGGGGGTGATTCTAATGGCGGATTATTTGAGTAAGAGGAAAATGATGTATGTCAACGGTGCTTTATGTGTAAATGCTGGGGAGAAGATTGTCGCCCCACTTGCACTGATGTGGACTATTTGGAAAGAGGCAAATAGGAGAGTTTTTGAGAGAATAGAGAAGAACTTTGTGCACATGTGGAGTAGCCTCTTTTCCCTTATTATGTTTTGGTGCACCCATACTGTTATTTATAGAAGCTTAGGTGTCTTTGAGAACCATGTCTTTTTGATCTTTCTCTACCTTTTGGTATATTTCTTGTATATGGGTATTTATGCCCTGTGTTAATCTTGTGTGTTTTATCTTCCATATCATCTTGTGTTCTGGCCCTTTTCTGGATCTTGCGCATAGTGGGAGCATAGTGTACCGGGCTGCACTTTATCATCTTGGAATACCACAATGCATGGAATTGTTGGCTAGCTGCTCAAGTAGCTGTAGCAAGACTACCCTAGGAACAATCCCCCCACCCACCCCCACCCCCCCCCATGGTTTCTCTAGTGAATGTTGTTCTGCTGATAATCTGTAATGCCCTCAGCTGGTTGTGCCACCCTTCCAATTCCAGTCAGAATAGTTCATCCTAAGATTGTCATTGAACTTAATTCAATGTTTATCTATTTTCCTGCATGTATTCAGCAATTGTAGCCTCTTGGTTCAGCACAATACCATCTATATTGGGAAAAATTTGCTTGCAGGGTTGATGTTCATTCGGGAGTCTATCCTCAATCTCATTCTCTTTGCATCCTCAATTGATAGTTTTACAAGGCTATGAAACCTACACCATGGGGGCACATCTACCTCATCCATTCCAAACTTCATTTTAATCACAGCTCTCCACATAGCAACCTGCTTACCTGCAAGATCTTTTATCAAATTATCTATATATCAGTCAACTGTCCATTCCAAATTAGTTAGGGTTCTGGAAAATGAGTCCTTCTGTACCCATTCTGATGTATTTTTGGCCATTTGATTTACAAGTTGAGGTTCTTTAAATCGTACACTTATCCTCACAACAGCCTTCACATTTCCAATCAGGCTAGAGTTTTTGCTTCCTGGATGCACCACCTCTAGTTTAATTGTGACGGATATGATGAAGCCTTAACCTCAGTTAGTTATTATCATCTATATGAATCCTTTTCTTCCTTTCTGTTTGTTTCTCAGTTAAGTTTGCATTGATTCCGATAAATTATGGGCTATCTAAGACAGCTTTTATCCATGTAATAGATCTGTTTCGTCCTCTTTTAGCATATTCAATCATCTTAGTGCTTTTATGGACCTGTGCAAAGGTCTACATAATACATGGTAAATAATTTCAGGCTATCTACTCTCATTTATCCATTATGTATGCTAGTTACACCCCATGCAAATTTGATTATATCTACCACATTAACTCTCTGCATTCAAAACTCTAGACCATGGTTATAAAAAAATATTGAAAACTCTAGATAATCATTCAGCATTCGTCACTTAATACGTTAAAGTAGTGACCAGTTAGGTATTGTGGATAATTACCTGATTATTTCTTGAAATGCCCCTGAAAAGTTACCACTAATTTATTGTGTTTATGATCTTTCATGGACACCCTTAACATTATGAATGTCGTTGTAGTTTGTCTTTTACTGTTGTCATAGATTATCTGAATAGTATTCATTTAGGCTGGGCTGGACTAGTTTATTCTGATATATAAAGACTAGAGATGGGAACATAAATTATGTGAAAATCATGCAACATGGATTTAGTGATTGCAATCCAAGATTCTTGCATACAAAATTGCATTATGTAATTTGTTGCACCAGTTCACGTTACTAATTCTATTGGTGACATTCTTTTGGTTCTGTGATTATCCCATTCGTTGCCTAGATTGGTTCATGCATTAGCATTTGTAAAAGTAACCAACTCTTTTCTTTTTCTGTTAGCTTGAATTCTAAATATCTATTTCTACTTTTTCCTAACAGCTTTATCTTTTTGTTTCCAGCCGCTTTATGAACCAGTATTTTTTGTTGATTGCTTGCCTTCAACTATGGTCACTCATCACCCCAGTAAATCCTGCTAGTACATGGGGTCCTCTCATCTTTATATTTGCAGTCTCAGCAACAAAGGAGGCATGGGATGATTACAATAGATATCTTTCAGACAAGAAAGCTAATGAGAAAGAAGTTTGGGTTGTGCGGAAGGGCATTAGAAAACATGTATAATATCAGTGTCTACATTCTTTAGTACATTTTTATTCACTTATATCAGAAAACATTTATTTCTTATTTGATTTAATTCAACTTTGGAATTGTCAGAAAACATTTATTCCTGAATTGACCATTGTTCTTTTCTCGTTTGTACGAGCCAAAATAATGGTCACTTCCTTGGGATGGAAATTCTTGTCACATGCAATATTACAGCAAAAGTGACAATGTCCAACCTTAGTTTCTTATCACAAACTTTTGATTGTTCTACTCCCGAATTAAAGTTAAGTTGTTGCTCTCACATACCCCTGCATAATAGTTTGTTCAATTTGGGTGGCGTGCCTTTTCCCTTGGGAGGATAATGTTGACTTCCTCAGAAAATTCTTGCCACATGACATTTGTTCCAGGTCTCTCTATATTCTTAAAACGAGATAATTTTGGGGGATTCAGTAGAAGAGTCGCTAGCATCAATGGATTCAAGGAACAAACTTCCTTTTGAGAACTAGCCAACGCATTGCTGATCATTTTTCCATTTCTTGGTGTCCACTTGTCTATCATGATGGAACATCCATAATTGTTCCATTGTACTTCATCATAGTGCCAAAGTTACATGGTCCAACTTTAGTATTTTAATACAACTTTTTGATTGTTCTATTTCCATAAGTTGAAAATTCAATGTGCACCTTCTTTTATAATCCTCTCCATAGTTTTTTTCTGTAATTGTGACAGTATATTAATTTCAGCACAGAGAAATGCTGATTTCTCTGTAAAAGAGAAATGTATTATACTTTTGGTGTTGAAAGAAATGTCTAAAGGAAGTAGAACAATTAGTTGATCTGTTTGGCTCCCTGTAATTAGCTGTATTGTCTTCCTTTATGTTAAGCAATTTTTGGAGGTCTCCAGCAATATCCTTATCTCTGAGGATTACAACAATACCAATTTCAATTATTATCAGCACAGGGGCAGTACTGAGCAGTATTTACAATTCAAAAAGCCACATGAGTATCCTTTGCCATTTTAAAAGGATTTATTATCCCAATATGTCAAGTAAAGATATAATTTTAACTTTTGGCTGGAGAGAGTGTCAGTTTGCCAGAATTGACTGTATAGGAGAGCTGGGTGTTGCAATTTCTTTTCTCCCACAAAAGTTCTGTACTTGGTAAATATAGTCGAAATGTTATTACCTTTATCATTCTTAAATATGTATTTTATTGACATGGCTGAAGGAGATAAATGTCTGTATTCCTCTATAGGTTAATTTTCTTTTGCCACATGGCAACTCTGTGACATGCATATAGGTGCTGAGCCTTACATGTACTTAGTGAATGTACAGTTCTTTTGCCTGTGTTGCCTTATTTTCATCTGATGTTTACTTGCTAATATATTTTTGTTAGTGTAAACTTCCATATCTGTAGGTGACCAGATGTGTTGGCTTATCACCAGAATATTTTTTTGTTTATGAAGCACAATGTGTTTTTAAAAATAATTCTGAACTGACTATGATGTATTCCATTTCATCATCTCTGTAACTATTTTCTTGTTATATGTTTCAATAGAAGATATTATATCCTACATTGCTTGTATTTACTTGTAGATTCAAGCCCAAGATGTTTGTGTTGGTAACATTGTATGGCTTCGTGAGAATGATGAAGTTCCCTGTGATTTGGTCTTGATTGGTACTTCTGATCCACAAGGTCTTTGTTATGTGGAGGTAAATCATTATGTCTTTGTCAAAGTTTTCTGTCTTGGAATATATTGCACCCCTTTTAAACTATCTAAGTGTTAAGTAGATGTGTTGGATCGAAAGATTCTCTTTATCTAGAATGAACCATGGTTATTATTGCTGGAAAGGTACAACAAGAACCTTGAGAAAAATTAAGCTTGACGCTTTAGATAGATTCCCCCATTGATAAGGTAAATACTTGTATTAATAATGGGAAAATTTCCCTTATACAATCACTATTTAAAAAGTAGAGAATCAGCAACATATATAACTCTCTAAGAACGATGCTCAATCTTCTTTAAATACCAGAACCTCATGGGTTCACCAAAAAGAAACTAGAAATGACAGCCTTCTCCTCTAGCGTACACATTTCACCCATAAAGGCTCTCCTATTTCTTTCCTTCCACTAGACTCAGTGCTAGTGGCACAACATCCCAGACTTTCAACTTCTCTTTCTTCTTCCGACTTCACAACTAGAGAGTGCCTCTGCTGCTATGCTCGGATTGCCCATTGTAAACCATTTCAAAATCTCACACCACAAGTTATTTGCATCGGACAATGTAGTAGTAGGTGGTTCACATTTTCACCAGAACATTTGCACATGAAGCATCAACCGACTTATTGTAACTCGCTGTTTCCTCAATTTTCAGCTGTCGATATTGCTCCTCTCATTGCCAAACAGTTGAAAAAGCGCACCCTCTTTGGTGCCTTAGGAATACAAACCATAAGGGGTCGTTTGGTGTGAAGGATAACATCAAATAGTCTTGGGATTAAATTATAGTGTCACTCAGATTGTTGTTTGGTTGGCAAGTTTGGGATAACTTATCCTAAGATTGATCATTGGCACCGGGATAAGTTATCCCTGCCCTTGGGTGGTACAATAATGCCGGGATAACTTATCCGGGGAGAAAGTAGGTAAATGACAAAGATATCCCTTTAAGCCCTTTTCATACATCACTTTTCACATTCATAAAGAGCATTTTTGTAAACAAATAATTTATTCGTAAAATTTTTATTATGCATATTATTTTGAATACGACAAACTAAACACTCGAAAAGAAATAATCTCATCGTAACTTATTCCATCGTAACCAATCCATCATAACTTATCCTAGCATAACTAATTCCATCGTAACTTTTATTCAAACCAAAGGACTCCTAAGTGTAGAAATTCCGACTCCTCCCTCACCAAGAGCTTGTGATAATATGACTTCAATGAAAATAATCCATCTCTTCCCAACCTCCACCTCATGAGTCCCAACTAACATGAATATACTTGTAAAACATACCGACCAGATTTTGGAATTCAGCTACTTCAGAGTCCTGAAGGTTCTTTTTGACCCTTATTTTCCAAGGGATTCCCCCATCCCATACTTTACGAATTGAACTTTCCAAGGTTCCTACAAAAGTTTGTGTTTTCCCTGGTTAGTGGCAAGGGAAGCTTGCCTGACTCAAGAGAATCTAATTATGCTCTAGATGGCCTTTTTGTGGTTTAGAAACAGAACACAATAGCCGTCTGTTTCTTCATTGTTCTGTTACTGGTCTTCTGGTCACAACTTTTTCTTAATATTGTGGGCCTCCAATGGTGTATGCCTTCCAATACTAGTGACCTGCTAAAAAGTTGGAATTGCATCGGGGTGTAGTCAGACCGAAGATATGGTGGAGATTGGTTCCTGTTTGTATATGGTGGACAGTTTGGAAAGAAAGACATTTAAGAATTTTGAAGGAAGGAGTTGCTCTTTACAGAATCTTAAGATGAAGTACTTTCTTCTTTTTCATTTTTGGTGAAAAGAGTGTTTTGTAGGGGAGACAGTATCCAGATTTGATAGGTGCTCTGTAACTGGTAGGATTTCATATATGGATCTGCTATCCTTTCTGTCTGTATTTATGGTTTTGCCACTGTCCTAGTGCCTTTTTCTTTAATACTCAAGTTACCATTCTCAAAAATAAATTGTTATCTACTTCTGGTTTGAGATATTGTAAAATATTTGGGAATGTGAGTCTCAAAGTCTCAACATCTTCAGTATGCAGATGATACTTTAGTTTTTTGTGATGCTGATGAAGGTCAATTGTTGATCCTGATCTTAATCCTGGTGTTATTTGAAGGTGTCTCTAGGCTGCACATAATTGGAGGAAGAGTCTGTTGTTCCCTATTACTGAGTTTACCTAAATGGAGGAGTTGTCTAGGATTTTGGGAGGGGAAGTAGGAGCCTAGCTACCACCTATCTTGGAATGCCTTTGGGAGCCAAATCAATTCCATGAACATTTGGAGCTCTGTGATGAAAAATGTGAAAAAAAGTTGTATAGATGGAAGTCACAGTATTTATCATTAGGAGGCAAGAGTTGCCCTTATAAATTCAGTGTTGGATGCTCTTCCCTGCTGCATGATTTCTATCTTCCGAGTCCCAGATGGTATCATACAAAGGTTGGACAAGGTTAGGAAAAATTTTCTTGAAAAGGGAATAAGGAAACTGATTCAACAGTCCGTCATCCAGTCAATTGGAACAAAGTACTTTTTGGGAAAAAGGCGGGGGGGGGGGGGGGGGGGGGGGGGGGGGGGGGGGGGGGGGGGGGGTTGGCATTAGAAATCTCAAGATACAGATTAAGGCTCTCAGATTGAAATGGCTATGGAGATATTCACAAGAACCTCAAGCATATTGGAGTAAGGTCATAAAAATCAAATATGCTGAGGAGGATAGGTGGATGACAAAGGTAGTCAATAGCTCAATACCCCATATGGGTTTAGTGTGTGGAGATCAATTAGAGTACTCTGACCTTTTATGAAGAACCACATCAGTGTTAAAGTTGGAAGCGGTTAGGGTGGCAATTGGGCGGGTTGGGTCAAATTTGAGCGGGTTATAATGGGTCAAGACCCAACCCAACCCAAATTTGCTTGGGTCTAAATGGGTTAGGTCAAAACGGATTGAGTGATGGGTTATAGAGTGGGTCAAGACCCAACCCGATCCAACTTTTACTAAGTTTTTACTTACTTTATTTATTCTTTTTCAATATTTTGGTACTTAATTGAATTACAGTGTTCTTTATTTTGGCTATATAAAACATATCAAATTAAAAAAAAAGTGTGTTAAAAATATTTTGACAAGATCTCTCTCGAGTCAATTCGGGTTGAATATAAACCCAATTTTAAATGGGTTGAAATGGACTGGGTTGAGATGGTTTGAGCTAATAAATGGGTGGGCTATTAACCTGCCCAGACTTCAATGGGTTGGGCGGTTTGAACGGGTTGGATTTAATTTTGTCACCCCTAGAAACAGTCATAAGCCTTCTTTTTGGAAGGACAATTGGTTGAGATCAGATAGCTTACAGGTTTTGTTCCCTCATTTAGCTGGGTTGGTAGTACAACAGGAGGTAAGTGTGGCTGACACATGGACACAACAAGGCTGGAACAGTCATATCAGAAGAAATTTCAATAATTGGGAAATTGAATCAGTGATTGAGTTTTCCAGAATGTTGGAGGAATTTAAAGGTACTAGTGAAGAAGAAGACAGACTTTGGTGGAAGTTAGATGGCAAAAGTAGATTCAAGGTGAACTCTGCTTACTAGTTTTTGAACCAAAGAAATCAACAGACACAACATTGGCCATGGAAGCATATATGGAAGGTCAAAATCCCTTTTACAGTAGTTTGTTTTTCTTGGTTATTGGCAAGAGAGGTTGTTTTGATACAGGAGAACATCAAGAAGAGGAATTGTCCTTATGTTCCAGACGTTACCTTTGTGGTGAAAATGTTGAGACGGCCATCTGTTTCTACATTGCAGGATAACTACGCAGTTGTGGAGTTTTGTTAGCCTTAGGGGCATTAGTTGGGTCATGCCTGACAAAATAACTCATTTGCTATATAGTTGGGAGGAAGCAGGAGTAGGAGCTGCAGACAGAGACGGAGGATTGCCCCAGCTTGTATTTGGTGGACAATGTGGAATAAAAGGAATTCAAGATGTTTTGAGAGCAAAATTGTGGTCTACAAATGAGCAAACTAAATTCTATTGGACTTTTTTCCTTTCTGGTGTAAACAAATATACCTAGAGGACACTGTCTCAATTATAAACATCATAGGATCTTGTGAGAACTTGGGTCAGCTATATGTCCTTTTGATTTTTGCTGTAAATATGTTTCCAGTGCAACCCATGTACTGGCTTATCAATTTACACAAATGTTACCTTCTCAAAAAAAAAAAAAAAAAACCTTATTCTGCATACTACTTGAAACTCCAAAAGTTAACTCTACTTCCATCCCCTAACCTGAAAGTTATGTTGCCACAAAGTTTTCCTATCCTTTCATAATGCTCCTCCAAAGTTCACAATTAACTAAAAGTGTGACAGGTTTAGTCCTCCCCCGGTTCAACAACATCAAAGTTTTCTACTATCACCTTCCACAAATCATGTTCCTCAAGCCTAAGAGCCCGTTTGGCTTAACTGAAAAATTGGTCAAACCTGCTTTAAGCTTTTTTTAGCTTATAAAAGTGTTTGACAATTTTTAAAATAGCTTAAAAAAAGTTAAAATTTGCTTAAAATAAGTTAAAATTTAAAAGCAGCATCCCCCCAACTTTATTAAATTTTTAGCTTAAAAGTTGTTATAGTTTGACCAAAAAAATTACCTTTTTACCCTAAATATTTTTTCATATTCCCAAAATATCCTTAACTAGGCAATCCTAACTACTCTCTGCCTTCTCATTATGTCAATTCAAACCTCAGTCCAACACTCTTCTCGCCGCGCTCTCTCTAGATAGCTTGGGTTCTCTTCCTCTGTTGCCATTAATGTAAGTTTCACTATTTCTTTTAATTTTTCATTAGTTTTTACTGCAAAATTGTTACTAGTACAACTCTTCTTCTTGTTTAAAGAATTGGGTACTGCAAAAAATTCATCTTAAATTGTGTATATTAAATTTACTTAAATAATAAATTTATATCGATATTAAATTAAAATATAAGTTTATTTTACTTTACTTTTTTAACAGTAAAATCGTAAAGTAATTAATTTTTATAATGTTAACAGCTTGAAGGATAATTCAAACATTTTTAATTAAAAAAATGCTTAACAACACTTATGTGCCAAAAACATCAACAATTTTTTTTCCTGCTTTAGTACTTTTATCGAAATCCATAACTGCTTATTTTTCAAATAAATATCAGCACTTTACAAAATGCTTTTAAAGTATTTTTTAAAAGTTATTTTTTTTCAGCTAAGCCAAACGGGCTCTAAATCTCCATAATCATTTTCCTAATAGGGCCATGTTGAGAAGTTAGGAATCATTTACGCCAAGAGCCATAGTCCTTCATAGATGTAACATCCTCCCAGCTAACTAAGAGGGTGTTTGGATAGGCTTATTTTTAGGTGCTTTTGGCTTTTAAGCACTTTTTAATTTTTAGAAGTGTTTGGCAAAGGAACAAAGTGCTTAAACGCACTTTACTTTAGGCTTAAAAAGTACCCCCCCCCTCCCCCAAAAAAAAAAAGGAAAAAAAGCCTGAAGTAGGTAGCTACTTGTTTTTGGCTTTTAAGTCACTTAAAAAAAGCTTATCCAAACACTCCCCAAGTGAACTTTCCTATACTCATTTGCTGAATAACATAAAAAGCTTCTATGGAGACTTTCTACCTTGTGAGATTGGCCAATGCATGAAACAATGGCATAAAGTGTGTAGGGATGTTCCACATGGAGCTCCTAGTTAATACCTCTTCTTCCTTCTCTACTAGTACCTCTTTTGCTGTCTCGTTAGCCTATTCTCTACTCTCTCAAGTACGGCCTCCTCACTCTTTGCTCTTTATTGGAAGTGCCTAGGGATATAACATAGTTGGAAGACAACGGACCTTGCCAGAAACACCCGTGGCAGGTATCCAACATTGTTCAACATATTTACTAAGATGGTCTCCCACTTCTCGACGTTAATCTTGAGGTCTGTACTTCTTGGAACCAAATAAGAACTTGTCTAAGGTATTCCAAGTGACTACTTATTAAAAAAAGATCAATCCAATTGATTAATGTTTGTGTCATGGAAAATCAAAGAGTAATCTATGAACAAGAGATGTGAAAACCGCGCTATATATTGTCCCTCAGTTGCTATGGAAAACCCCCTAAAGCAACCATCTCCCGTAACTCTATCCATCATTCTACTCAAAGCTTCCATTATCAAGTTGAATACATGGGGGATATTGGGTCCTCTTGTATCTAGATCTTCACGATGCTAAAGAAACCAGATGGGCTACCATTCACTAGGACTAAAATCAAATATTAACATGTGGAACTTGATCATTATAAAATCCAGGAACTCCCAATTTACATGATCATAAGCTTTCTTAAAATTCAGCTTGCACAAGATCCCCAACTCTCACTGCTTCCTTATTGAGTCAATGACTTCATTTCCACCAAAGCCACATTAAGAATTTTGACTCCTTCACCCCGAGAGATAGACCCTGTCTCGTCCAACACCTTCTTTAGTATTAGAAACATTTGAGAGTATATATTTTAGAGGCTTCCCACTACATTGTAGGCTTGTAGTCCTTGCTATTCGTTGTTCTCTCCTTTTCAAGTATGATATCTATGAAGGATGTGTTGAGATTTATCTCAAAATCTTCTTATATTTCCACAAAGATGGTCCTAAAAATATTTAAACTTTGACAAAACTTGTAATGTTGGGGGGCCTAGATGGGAATTCAACTTTGGTGAGTCAAGGGGGTTAACGACATCCACTCCTCTTAAATAGAGTCAAACTCAATAGCTTTGTGTCATGACCCGCCACTTGATCTTCTTGAAGGGGGAAGAATCTAGAGTTTTAGAGTAGTTTATAGAAGGCTCTCGAATCTTGTAGATGGCCCTTGAAAGTCCTTAGAAATATCTAGACTTGTGGAGCTTTCTAGATTAGGGACTAAAGTGTAAATTGTGAGGGACTTGTATAGTAAAGATTATTTACACTTTGACCTCAAGTAGGTAGCATAGATAAAAGGGGTCATTCACTTAACCAACCATCTAGAAATTATAAAGCAATCTTCGATAAGCAATACAAGTTTTCTTTCTAAAAGCTCTGTTGTCTTCTCATATCTAGCATTCCCTTAGCGATCAGGACAAATAGGCTTACTTGTACTTGTAAGATTGTGAAAGATTCTTGAGCAAGTTGACAAGTGTCGCATGGGAGTCTTAGTGAAAGTCTAAGTCCGTGATAGTGTGGTATCAGAGCAAGGTTTCTACTAAGGGAATATGGCAAATGAGGAGACTTTAACACCATGAGACCAGATGTTGTAAAGAAATCACGAAAGGGCAAGAAGAACTCTAAGAAGAATAAGGAGCTGCTGATTGAACCTACGCCAAGTGATGTCCTAACATCCCACTCACTCTCGGCCATTAAACTGAGTGACGATGAACGAGGCGAGGAACCTGTAAACATCACGCCCTACATGGAGTGGATCGCGAGGGTAGATACTGCCAAACAAGTTGTGGAGGTCTTGGGCAAACACTTGAACCAGTTTGACGACAAGTTCAAGACCTTAGAGGAATTCACCCTTGGTGAGAACGACAACATTCGGAAGGAATTGGACGGGCAACCGGCTGCAAAGTACGAGGTGAAAGAAGATATCACTTCCTTGAAGTGCTGACTCATGGACACATTGAGCAGGATGGAGGCCATGAGTACCAGTATGGAGGCCATGAGTGCCAGGGTGAAGGCACTTGAGGAAGGCATGGAGGAGGGGAGATGTGCTATGTGTACTGGAGTCAGGGAGGCCAGGATCGAGGCTCCCAAGTCGCCGGTGTTCTTAGGCGCTTGTGATGCGCAAGAGGTGGAGAACTTCCTATGGCACTTGGAGAACTACTTCAAGTGCAACAAGGTGAAAAGTGATGAAACGAAGATCAACACTGTAGTGATGAAACGAAGATCAACACTGTCGTGCTATATCTGAAGGAGATGGCTATGTTATGGTGGAAACGCAAGGAGTCAGAGAGAGGAAAGGGGCTATGCACCATCAGTACATGGGAGCAATTTCGGAACGAGTTCAAGAAGGCCTTCTTCCCCAACAACGTTATCTACGAGGAGAAGCGCAAGTTTAGGGAGCTGAAGCAGATGGGTAGCATAAAGGCCTATGCGAAGGAGTTCATTACCCTCACGCTCCAGATTCCCAACCTCACTGATGAAGACATGATGTTCCACTTTATGGACGACCTACAAAATTGGGCCAAGACGGAATTGGAGCGCAGACAGGTGACCACCATCGGTGAGGACATCACCCAAGGAGAGGCCCTTATCGACTTTAAGCATGACAAGAACAAGGCAAAGGAAACAAAGAATAGTCACGCCAAAGGTGGGAGAGGTCGTAGCAAAAGCAAAGAGCAACACCTACCCAAGAGCCAAGATAGAGCCGACGAAGAAGTTTGGGCATTAGGGCTATGCAGAGAAGGAGCAGTCGTCGTAGGGAAGCGACTGCTACAAATGCGGAGGCCCACACGGCTATGCCATGTGCCTACAAATAAAGAACCTTGGTGCCATACTACGGGAGCACAAGGAGAAGGAGATGCTAGACCAAGGGCAAAGCTCGGGCACTATCCAAGTGGGCATGATTGGGTTATGTGGTGCCATTGTCAAACAACCAGGGAAGCAGGAGAACTACTCAACACAATATGTGGACATAGTCATAAATGGAAAACCATCCTTGGCAAATCATTCCGCGCCGTGGTAGACATGGGCGCGGAGGCCAACATCATGACTAAGTCAGTGGGAGCTAAGTTGGGGCTAAGCTATAGTTCGAGTGACACACGCCTTAAGACAGTCAATGCCCCACCAGTCCTGTATGTGGAATAGCACATGATGTAGACATCACATTAGGCAAATGGCAAGGTAAGACTAACTTTACCGTTGCCCCCTTGGACATATTTGATATAATCCTTAGGCAAGAGTTCTTCCGGAGGTGCCACACAATGATCGACCCCTACCTCCAACAACTACTTGTTATAGAGTGAGAAGGGTCCTGCATGGTGCCATTAGTCAAAGTACCAAAGTCGAAAGGCGTAGCCGACTTATCGGCCATGCAACTTATCAAAGGCCTAAAAAAAGGGGAGCTGACATACTTGGCCGCCATCACGAGTTTGAGTGAAGAAGATGGTGCTAGAGAGACCTTGCCACCCTACATGGAGAAGGTGCTAGAAGAGAACAATCTTGTCTTCTCAAGATTGTAAAGCAATCTTCCATAAGCAATACAAGTTTTCTTTCTAAAAGCTCTCGTCTTCTCATATCTAGTGTTCCGTTAGCGATCAGGACAAATAGGGTTGCTTGTACTTGTAAGATCGTGAAAGATTCGTGAGCAAGTTGACAAATGCCGCACGAGAGTCTTAGTGAGAGTCTCAGTCCATGACACTTGGATAAGTTACCCAGTGTTGCATGGATATTCTTGATTTTTGTTACTCATATGTAATCATCTCTTGAAATACAAACCTAGTAGAATTTAGTCTTATTTGTTCTTATCGGTTAAGTAACTTAGGCGCAGGTTTATATGCAAAACGTACATCTGTCAGCAGACTCCACATCAGCCTTTTGCTTCTCTAGATTCACTGTGATTTAACAAGTGAAACTTCTGAGCCCCCTTCCTAGTTGTCTAACAATTAAACTTGCGGATCTCTCTTGCCATTATCCTCTATTGTTCAAACATGTTATGCTCTACACATCTCCGTGCATATTGTTTGGCTTTTCTCTTCTTTTTAGAACAGTAACTATGCGACTCACTTCAATTTTTTGTAATCTGGTCTGGCGTGTAAACATAAGAAAATTAGAGGATGTATCTTCAACAATTCGTAAGATGATGTATATTTCAAAATTCAGTCCCTGCTTCAGATTGTCATTGGCTGCGAAATAAATATATTGAAGCAAGCTGGTTGCTAAATACTTGTGGAACTTAATTGGCCCAATCAGTTGTGAGCTCTTTGCTTTCAATTGCTTGGTGCACACAAATTGTGGATTCTCCATTGTATACTCTGGGATCAAATCAAAACATTTCTTCTTTGCATCTTTTATTGATGAGTGTACTCTATTAATCTTCTGTTTATAGGTTTGATGTCTTTTTCCTAATGGATGGACCTATGCTTGAGTCTTCCTGTTCAATACACTCTGATGGTTAACTCAGTCCAAACTTACTTATATGCTACATATTTGCTATTTCATATTACAGACAGCTGCCCTTGATGGTGAAACTGATCTTAAGACGAGGGTGGTTGCTTCTGCTTGTATGGGAATAGATTCTGAATTATTGCACAAAATCAAGGTAAAATGTAACTTCTTCACATTGAAGCGAAATAATCAATTAGTGTTTGTTCTGGTGAAAATGCCCTTTTTGTGCATTCTACATGTTTACATTCTTTTATAGGGTGTGATTGAGTGTCCCGTTCCAGATAAAGACATCAGAAGGTTTGATGCAAACATGAGACTATTTCCTCCGTTCCTGGATAATGATATATGCCCTTTGACTATTAAAAATACAATTCTCCAATCATGCTATTTGAGGAACACTGAATGGGCTTGTGGTGTTGCTGTTTATACAGGCAAGTTTTCATATTAATATGATGAGGGAACATGGATTTTTTACTTCATATTTTCTTCCCTTTGTTGTTCGTCTCTTTTTTGTCAATATATCCTTGATTGGTGAAGGAATAGTTTATTAATAATGCAATTTAATGATGTTTGATAGAAGAATTAATATCAGACCAATATGCGTATTTTGAAGCTTGGTGACTCTACTCATTAACACCAGGCTGACAATCGACTAATAGAAGTGAAACCTGTGCAGTTTCTAGGTTAAGGTTAATATATTACAGCCTACAGGACTGTGGTTGGGGTTGTCTCTTTGCTGCTTATATGCACAAGTTTTTTGAAAGGTCGTAGTGACCAAATATTGATTTTTCTTTATGTTTTACTCCCTCCATTTCAATTTATATGCCTTTTCTTTTTGGTCTGTTTTAGAAAGAATGCCATTTTTATATTTAGTAACTCTTTAAATCTAACTTTCTGCATGACATATTCAATACCACTAGATGCAAAGGGTATTTTTATACATTACACACATGTTTAGTTTTAGACCACATGATTCCAACCAAACATGCCAGACAATGTAATTACATCCAATTAAACAAAATTCGATTCCTAGAGTGACTTTCCAAACTTGCCCCTAAGTACAAAAAACTTGTAGAACTAAGGAGCTAAAAAAATTCAGGTAGTGATTTAAGTTATTACAGGGGAAGATTTGGCTAAATAAAAAGGTTAACCAAACAACTAGCTTAATTTTACAAATTGGAGTTGAAACCCTAACGAAAAATCTCTTGTTTCTTTATTCCAACTACACTAAAAAATATAGGATGGGATTTTCGGCGGACTGTCATAGAGCTCCAACTAGTGTAAGCCTCTCTGATATTGAAGGGCATAGACCAGCTTTTTACCAAAAAGGGCTAAGGAACATGTTCCAAAAGTCTGTTGCAAAAGGGCAGTTAAGCATAAGGTTGTTGATGCTTTCTGATGTTGACTGATAGTCTGACACATGTAAGTTGCAACACCTATTGACCAGTTGGGATCTTCTTCGCATAAGATTGTCTTGAGTGGCCATGCTCCTTTTAAGACACACGGTCATACACTTTCTCTGTGTTTAACCTGCATAAGACACCTGCATCATTACCTCTTAAGTCTGAAATCAACACACTCACTGACAATCAATGCATCATCCATAATCTGCCTCACTTGTTACTTCTTTGTGTAGCTATGACAAGGCAATCATTTCCCAGTGTTGAATAAATTGCTTTATCCCAATTTAAATACTTATTACAATTTTTTTTTTCCATTCTGATGAAAATCTGGTAAATTGCCCCAAGTCTTGCTATTCAGTTGTCATATACAGGGAAATGATTCCACTAAGATTTATTTTTATATTGTACAACTTGTTTCTATCATCTCCTGTCCTCATAAAGTCCTAAAATATGCACTAGAGCTATCATCTAAATTATCAGAAATGATAACCTGAGGTACCTCATTTGTCTTCTTTGCAAAAATATATTCATGACCTCGCTCTTTCTTTCAGGAAATGAAACAAAGCTTGGCATGAGTAGGGGCATACCAGAACCAAAGCTTACAGCCATGGATGCCATGATTGACAAGTTGACGGGTGCAATATTTGTTTTTCAGATAGTTGTTGTTATTGTTCTGGGTATTGCAGGGAATGTCTGGAAAGATACAGAAGCACGCAAGGTTCATGTCTTATCCTACATGCTAATGATATTATTAATATCATCTTTTAAATTTCGAGTTAATGATCAAGTCTATGTAGGGTGTTTTTGAACCTCTATTGGTTAAAAGTTTTATATGCTCTAATTGAAAAACAAATTTATATACCCAAGGGTGTGATCTAATCATCAATAAAGTGGGAGGTTCCAGGTTCAAATCCTAGCAGAGACAAAACACTAGGTGATTTCTTCGCATTTGTCCTAGCATTAGTGAATAGAGTTACTTGTTGCTGGTGGGAGGTGATAGGTATTCCGTGGAATTAATCAAGGTTCGCGCAAGCTAGTCCGGACACCTCAGTAAAGGAGTCAAATATGATGGTAGGTCCATATTCGAGGAAAATTGGTAACTGTATGCTAGTTCTACCTTCCCTTCAACAAGAGTTATAACGTTTAATCTGTTACAAGGTGCACCAGGTGTAATGAATCTACCATTAGCTACAAGATCCATCAAGGTCTACTCCCAAACTATATTTTTCTTTAAATGCTGGTCAATACTCGTATGAAACATTTCAAAACGGTAGATGGAATCTCAGTTCTTATCAAATCATACTTATCAACTTAGCAAAAATCGCTCTTCACAATTTCTATTTTTCAAGGGACGATAAAAATCAGTAAGACAATGGTAATCACATCTCAAGGTGGAAAAACATGTCTAATAATGGTGGTATATTTTAAGTGTGGTATACGTCTGAAGTAGAAAGGTTTTTGTGTTCCATATGGATCTTGTCAATGCACATGTTGTGTTCCAGTGGAGTAGAAAGTTCTTTTTTCTTTTACATATATATCGAGACATAATATAATTAGGTAACTAAAAGTGTATTTTTTCTAACCACTTAACATTTAGATGAGATGGCCATACGCTTTCTGTATGGTATTAGAGCAGGCAAGAAGTCCTCGGGTCAGATCTCATGGCCACCCAAAAAGCAAAACATATTTCCACATATTTGCCCTATTCAAAAAATCAGGTCCATACATGAGAGGGCGTTGCGATATAATTTTCTATCTATACCAATTTATGCGACACTGGTTGACTGGGAACAGATTTGAAAAAAGAGATAAAGACTTCGAAACTTGTGGTCTAATGTGCCTTAGACATTTGTGGGACAAAAGTCATCTCATTAAGAATAAAATGAGAATTTTAAAGTTAAATTATGTTTTAATATATAAAGGTGACATTCTTTTTGAGATCAACTAAAAAATATGCCATATAAATTAGGAAGGAGGATAATTATGTAATATAAAAGTATGCGCTCTCTCTATCAACTTAAGCTTTTGCATGAGATGGTCACCCACTTCGACATTTTTGTCTATAAAAAGAGATTGTATAATGTGTTTTACTGCTTGGATTGTTTTCTCTCAGATTAGTTTTTCCCCTTTCTGTCTTTGCTTTTTCTCTGTTGATTGTTGAGCACTCAAGTAGCAAGCTCTTGAGATCTATCAGATCCTTGTTTGGTGTGCATTTTCGTGTGTCTGATTGCAGGTTTTTATTCATCTTGTAGCTATGGTATGTCCAATATCCAAATGAAGGTCCATGGTATGAGTTACTGGTCATCCCTCTTCGCTTTGAGCTTCTTTGTTCCATCATGATTCCCATTTCAATAAAGGTATGTGGTGAAATATCCTTCACACTATGGTTGGTCGCATTATGATATTTTCTTTTCATATTCTAGAGTAATTTTATATTTTGTAGCAGCCATTTATTAAAGAAGATCTATTGATAGAACCTAGAACAGCGTATTCGGATTCCCCTTGGATAGTCATATCAAGATGTATTTTACATTTGAATTTCAGTGTGATTCTTCTAAGTTGTATTAAGTGAAGATGGCATGATGTTGATTTAGTGTATTGCAATAATTTATCTCCTTCCTTCATATTCAGATTAAAAAGTAAATTTGTGCCGTAAAATTGATTGGTGCACATCTTAAAAACTAAATTTGTTTATATTGTTCAGTTTCACCGGTAGCCTGAACTATAAATTTTAACAAATAGGGTTCCAGGATGATAGTGGCTGTAAAAGTGGCTTTATAAGTTCAATTTTTCACTCTTTTTACTCCCTTAAATCATATTAGTATTATTGTATATATTGGTGCAATTGTACAAGAACAAGGGTGATATTCAAAACTGTAACAATTACAGGGGTATCAAGTTGTTAAGCCACTCTATGAAGGTCTGGGAGTGAGTGGTGGAGATGAGGGTGAGAAAAGGAGTGTCTATTTCAGAGAATCATTTATGCTGGGACAGTCGACTACTGAAGCAATCGATCTTGTTCAGAGATTAGTGGAGAAATATAGGGAGAGAAAGAGGGACCTTCATATGATGTTCATTGAACTTGAGATGGCCTATGACAAAGTTTCGAGGGATGTGTTATGGAGATGTTTAAAGGCGAAAGGTATTCCAATAGTGTATGTTAGGGTGATAAAGGACATGTATGACAGAGTCAAATCTCGGGTAAGAACGGTGGGAGGAGATTTAGAGTATTTTCCTTTTGAGATAGGACTTCACTAAAGATCTGTGTTGAGCCCTTTTTCTTTTTGCCTTAATAATGGATGAGCTGGCACGATCTATCCAAGAGGAGGTGTCATGGTGTCTGCTATTTGCAGATAACATAGTATTGATTGATGAGACTCGAGCTAAAGTTAATGATAAATTGGAGGTTTGGAGATATACTTTGGAATCCGAAGGATTCAAATTGAGCAGGACCAAAACAGAATACTTGGAGCGCAAATTTAGTGTTGCGAGAGATGAAACAGACATTAAAGTGACACTTGCCACTCAACCTATTCCAAAGAGAGAGAACTTTAACTGCCTAGGGTCTATCATCTAGAGTAGTGGTGATTGGTGCAGCATGGATGAAATGGAGGCTTTCGTCTGCAGTTTTGTGTGATAAAAATATACCTCCTTAACTTAAAGACAAGTTTTATAGAATTGTGGTTAGACCATCTCTGCTATATAGGGTGGAATGTTGCCAATTAAAAACTCACATGTCCAGAAGATGCAGGTCGTAGAGATGAGGATGTTGAGATGAATGTGTGCACATACCAGGAGTGATAAGATTAGGAATGAGACCATCTGGGAGAAGTTAGAGGTGGCCCCTGTGGCTGATAAGATGAGGGAAGCGAGACTGGGATGATTTGGACATGTGCAGAGAAGAAGTACTAATGCCCCTGTTAGGAGGTGTGAGAGGTTTGCTTTAGAGGTTACACGGAGGGGTAGAGGTAGACTGAAGAAGTATTAGAGGGAGGTGATCAGACAAGATATGATGGAACTTCATCTCACAGAAGACATGACCTTAGGTAGAAAGGAGTGGAGGTTGTGTATTAGGGTAGAAGGCTAATAGGCTAGTAAGGGTAGGTTGATGTATGACCTTAAGATATAGTAGGTTAGTAGGAGTAGTCGTGCCTTTATATCCTGTGTTGTCATTATTCATTTTATATTTGTTACTTTATCATATTTACATACTATCATTTGCTTTTTATTATTAGTCGTTTTCCTTTTTTCCATATTTAGTATCTTCTGCTTATGGGGCTTGATTTTTGAGAGAAGGCTTTTCCAGAAGCAGTCTCTCTATCTCTGTGAGGTAGTGGTAAGGTCTGCGTACATTTTACCCTTTCCAGACCTCATTTGTGAGATTCCACTGAGTATGTTGTTATTTATTGAAGACACGGGGCTCTTGAATTTACAACTAGAAGGGGGAGTTTTACCTGCTTCAAAGGAGACAATAGCAATGCTGCTTCTAGAGTTGATAGGATTTTGATATTTATTTTTTTTCGAAGAGGTAATCCACACTAGGGAAGCCCAGTGCGACGTGCTTGACCCTGAAGGCAAACTCGTCGTTTTCGCTGGCAAGGGGTTTCGAACTTGAGATCTCCAACATGGAAGTCTCAAGCCCATACCACTGGCCACCCCAAGGGTACGATAGGATTCTGATATCCAAGGTGTGCGTTGACAATTTCAGCAAAATTAAACAAGTTGTGCTGTAGAGATTATGCTCAGATCACAATCCAATAGCACTAAAATAAGGAGCCTGGGATCATGTGAGAATTATTTGAAAAGAATATTATTGAATTGTTGTATCTATATTATTATATTGAGACCCTATTAGTAGATACTATATTAGAGTCCTTTTCCAACTAGGATACTATAATACAATCCTTTTCTAAGTAGGATTCTATATACTATTGTTATTCTTATTCCTATTCTAAGTAGAATTGTATTTACGTATTCCTATTCTAATAGATCATAACAAATCTTATTTCAAGTTTGACAACTGGTGGTTGTATACTGAGGGTTTCGTGGAAAGAGTCACAGGGTGGTGGGAGTTTTTGTCTTCAATGGGAAACCTGATTACATCCTGCGATGTAAATTAAAGGCTTTAAAAGGCAAATTGAAGGAGTGGAGCAACACAAGCTTCTAAAATCTAAGGAAGCAGAAGGTCCAAATACTGAGCGAGTTAGCCATCCTAGATACAGTAATGGAGAACAGGACTCTAACAGAATCAGAGGCAGCTTTGCAGGCATCTCTTTTTGTAGAGAAAAATAAAGAAAAAAGAACACAAATGATTTACGAGGTTCAGCAAGTGGTGCCTACGTCCTCGGGCTAAGCTCTCTCTCTACTGTATTTAGAGAGGTATGGCATTAGGTCAATATATACAGGAGCTTGGGGCTCTATACAAGGCAGC
>JAABOM020000007.1:8090971-8106126 GCA_011800125.2 Solanum clarkiae
TATCAATTAAAATGTTGATAACTTTAAAATTTAATAATAATTTTTTACTTTAACAAACTTAAATTAAAATTTTATTTTAAAGCTAAATAAGATGCATGAAAGTTTTATTTCTAAGCTAAATGAGATGAAAATTTTATTTAAAGCTAAATAAGATGGACATTTTATTTTTAAGTTGAATAAGATTAGGTTTAATTATAAAACATATGACATAATCATGGAAAATGCATGCACAAAATTATTTATGTTAAATAAGATGAAAATTTTATTTTAAGAATGAATAGCTAGAGGCTGTAAAGAGAATATTAAAAAAAAAATAAAAAATAAACGAGGTGAAGGATATTTTTGTAAACAAACAACTTACAACAACAACAACATGCCCAGTAGTGTAAACAAACAACTTATTTTTAAAAATTATGCAATAAATAGTATTATGATTATGACAAACCAAACAAGCTATAAAAACTACTCTCAACATAAATAATCCCATCATAACTTATCCCAGCATAACTTATTCCAGTATAACTATTCCCATCATAACTTGTATCTAAACCAAACGACCCCTGAGGGTACCAACGGAAGTAAGACTTCCTTTTGGGAAGATAAATGGCTGGGACATATTAGTTTAAAAAACCTTTTCCCTGAGTTGTATGTTTGGCAGTACATCAACAAATGAGTGTAGCTGATAGTTTGGCACAACAAGAATGGAACATCCCGTTTAGAAGATATTTTAATGACTAGAAATTGAAACTGACAGAATTTTTCAAAGCTTTGGAATGGTCCAAAGGGACAAAGGATGAGGTTGATAGACCTTGGTGGACCAAAGACAGCAAAGGTATGTTTAAGGTGAATTCAGCATACAAGTTTTTGGACCAAGGTGGACGACAACCACCATAATGGCCATGGAAACAGATCTGGAAAACAAAAATCCCCTTCAAGGTGGCATGTTTAACTTTGGGTACTAGCAAGAGAAGCCGTCCTGCTCCAAGAAAATCTCAAGAAGAGGAAGTTCTCTCTATGCTCCAGATGTTATTTTTGTGGAGAAGATGTTGAGACAATCAGCTATCTATTTTTATGATGCAAGATAACAACCCAACTTTGGAGGATTTTTATCAGTCTCGGGGGTGTTGTTTGGACCAATTCTTACAGAATCAGCCACCTTATCTAATCTGGGAAAAAATGGGTGTGGGAGCTTCAGACAGAGACAAATGGAGGATTGTTCCACCCTGTATCTGGTGGAAAATCTGGAGAAAGAACAATATTAGATGTTTTGAGAGCAAAAGTTGTGATCTTCATAAGATCAAACTGAACTGTATCAGACTTTTTGTTTCTGGTGTAAATAGATGTACTTATAGGATACTGAGTCAATTATTGAGATCCTTGGCTTTTGTTAGATTTTAGATTCAGATATCCTTTCTTGTAGATAAGTTGTAATTATGGTTTTCAGTGCAACCCATGTACTGGTTTTAGTCAATACATACACGTGTTACCTTTCTCAAAAATACATATATTAAGGTATATTTGTCAACTAAAATAGTCCCTCATTGAACCAATAAACAAGCTAAGGTAACTGTTGTAACTGAAAATGCTAGGCAATATGCAACTGTGCAAGGACAGGCATGATAATGCTTCAAAATAAAATTACAAGGTCAATTTTTTATGTGCTAAGAAGTTTAGCTTTTTCCCTTTTGATTACCAAGTCTATGGCTTGAACATATGTTTGTTCTTTTTCGATAGGTATCATTGGATCTTGTAAAAAGCTTGTACGCCAAATTTATTGATTGGGACAAAGAGATGGTTGATCCGGAAACTGGTACTCCATCCCATGCGACAAAGTAAGAAATATTTTCTTGGTTTTAAGTTTGTCTGCGAAAATATTCAGAATTCATTTGTTTGTGTATGTTCTTTTTCTTTTTGTGGCAGCACAGCAATTAGTGAGGATTTGGGGCAAGTAGAATATATATTGACTGATAAAACTGGGACACTTACTGAAAACAAGATGATCTTTAGAAGATGTTGTATAAGTGGAACCTTCTATGGCAATGAGAATGGTGATGGTTTAAATGGTAAGGCCTTAGTTATATTTAACGTGAGTTCTCTATTATTGACTTATGCAATTTCAACTTCTTCTGGTTTTAATTATTTACATACCGCAGGGACATAGGTACAGATACAGGGCCTCGATAACTTCGAATACGCCTTATGTGAATTTAATTACCCTCTTTAATGAGCTTCGTATACCAATCCAAATGCTTTTCAGCTTTCCGATGTCCTTTTTGAGATTCTACTGTGGTGTTTGAAGGTGCTTATATATTGGAAGGAGAATTGATTTTAGACTATTCTTCAAATGAATTGGAGCAGGGACTAATACTGATTACGATACAAGGTCCTTAGTGTAGGGTAATCATAAGAATTATAGATCTACTTTTATATTATTGTACATCCACCTCTATTTAGCATTTTGCTTGGTTATCTTATGGATATGCCTGAAGATAAGCTATATTTCGCTTCTTCTGCTTTCTTCACTCCTCCTTTAAACTTGGTTACATTAAAGATTATAAAGTAAAAATAGTTACCATTGTTTCTGAAAGCTCTGATGTAGTACCAAAAAGATATATTTCTGTTGGTATTGGGTTTTTAGTTCAGCTTCAGAGTGATTCATGCATTCTCTACTTTGTTTCTTTGAAAAAAGTATGGGAAGTGGTTGCTCGACGGCTTCTCGCTTTTCTCACTACTATGCTGCTTTCCTGATGCATAAAAGTTCAGGAAAAGGTTTCTTCAAGCCTTTACCTTCCCTTCCACACATGCTTGAGAACTCCTCAAGTGGGTACTTTGCAGATTATCATTGCAGGGATTGCTAAAACAAACACGCCGCACACTTGTTGGATTCTAAAACTTAGGATTTTAATAGTTGCATCCTTGTTTTAGAATGATGACTTGGAATAATATTTGTTACTAATTTGTGGAGCCTATGATTATAAGTTAAGCAGTTTATCAGGTAGTTCTCTCAATTTAACTTATTATCTTCTCTGCCATTGGCTTATCTACATCATCTACTCTTCTCATATGAGTAAGTTTCTTTCGTATCTAACAACATTCTCAACCTATAGTTGAATGTTGCTATTTTCCACTTGCATATTATATCTATATAATGCTTTTGATTCCATCTGGAAGATTTAACTGCTCTCTCTTATGTCATGTAAGTCTGTTGATCAACACAATTTTAAATTTTCAAACTTGGGAAAGACTACAACGTCTTTTGCATAAAATGATCTCTCTTCTATTGCATCATCTTCAACTTAATTTGACCTTTTTTTGTCTGATTTTCCTTTTTCTCTGGGTTGGGAACTAATGCGTTCTCCATATCCTTTTTCCTTCTTAATAAAAAGAAGCATAAACAAACTTAGTCTTCCGTGCAGATCCAGAATTGCTTCAAGCTGTTGCCGCTGGTTCTCCAGATGCTATTCGGTTTCTTATAGTCATGGCAATATGTAACACTGTGGTCCCTGTACAAAGGTATATGGTTTGTTTCTGATCTTGAAGTATCAAATTTTTAATAATCTAGGATGACCATTATAGGTGTCTGTTGTCTTCTCTAGTAGTATTCTGTTTTTCTGGTGCCTTAAAATTTTTAGTAACTTCTTTTTGTTACTTCAATATTTTGTTCTTTTACTGCCTATAGCAAAGCTGGAGCAGTTTTATACAAGGCACAATCACAAGATGAAGAAGCGCTTGTGCGTGCTGCTGCTCGCTTGAATATGGTCTTCGTTGAAAAGAAAGGGAATGTTCTTGGTATGTGTTAGTGGCTGAGGAAAGACAGTATACTATTTGCATATTAGATACAATTGTAATGTTGTTTTCTCTTGGAACCTTTTCTTACATGCAGATATCAATTTTAATGCTTCACTGGTCCAGTATGAAGTATTGGATACCCTAGAGTTCACTTCTGAGAGAAAAAGGATGTCTGTTGTGGTCAGGGACTGTCAAAATGGAAATATCATACTTTTGTCAAAAGGAGCAGATGAGGCTATTCTGCCTCATGCACATGCTGGTGATAACTCCTTACCCAGTAATACAGTATTCCATAATTTAGCAGAAGATAAGTCTGCATCTCTGTGAATGTTGATTTTCATGTCCTGTTAAGGATTAGTTAAAAAATTATCTGCAATTTCTTCTCATATGGCACATAGAAGAACAAGAATTATCATGCCTTACCTTGAACTAGCTGGAGTCGGCTATATGATTTACAACCATTTTTCTCTATTTGGACCAGGTCTATTTCAAGTACTTAATAGCTTGGGGCTCTTTGACACTCTGGCATAGGGTCTCTAAGTATTTATTAAAATGACTCATGCCAATCACCGGATCTTTTGTTAGTTTATCAATCTAAATCTTAATCACAACTTATTAGTATCACCTTTATGAATCTTTTGCTTTTATTGTAATATATCTTTTGCATACTAAGTCTGCATGAATTCAGGATGGTAGGTCTTTTGACACATCTTCCTTCAATGTGATTCTAGGAGAGCTTTGAGAGAGATCTTGTACATTTGAGAAATAGCCTCTTTTCACTTATTGGTTTTTTGGTGACCCCCCAGAGCTTCCTTTATGTATAGATGATTGGGTGGCATTCATAGTAAACTATTTCTTGTTGTAGGGTTTTCTTTTTCTTTTGATATACTTCTGGTATGCGGGCACCTTTTTGCGCTACTTTTAATGAAATATATTACTTTAATTAAAAAGTCTTTCGTAATGAATATTTAAAATAGTTTTTCTGTTAAATAATCCTAATTGTAAAATGTATACTTGACTTTTGTCATAATTTGACACTCAGAAGCACTTTCAAAATGATTGGCCAAACACAATCTGTATATCAAATAATGAAAAGCACTTCTAAATCGAATTTGGCCAAAAACAAATTGCTTCCCTCCAAAAGTACTTTTTTGGAAAGCTATCATTGTAAGGATCTAGTATCTTCAAATAGAATTCCTCTCCTTCCAAACTGTCCATCAAATTGGTGCAATGCATTTCATTGCAACTGCTCCATCTGGTTGGTTAGGAGTTAAAAACTATGGTATATGCATATTTTAAGTCTCAAGATTGAGTCGGAAGTTGCATTGTTTTGTAAATACTTTGGTGATGTCTTGCTGCATTATTCTGAGTATGTATGCTAAATCAATCTAATTTTGATTATATTTACCCTTAAAAGATATGCAATTTGTATAATTGCTATGTCGTCCTGCTGCTCAATTGTGAATGCTTCCTATATATTAATGAAAAGAATATATACCAGGACAGCAAACACGGATCTTTGCTGAAGCTGTGGAACAATATGCTCAGCTTGGTCTACGGACGTTATGTTTGGCATGGCGTGATTTAGAAGAAGAAGAATATCATCAATGGGCATTATTGTTTAAAGAGGCTAATAGTTCATTGGTCGATAGAGAGGTGAGAAATCATCTCTATGGTTTATGCCTGCTCCTATTGACTTTTTTCTTTCAGCAAAGCTTAGATCACCCGTGTTGTGTATCCCTTGTGCTCTGGCTCTCTGTTGGGTGTTTCTGACGTTTTCAGTCGACTGACTGATCTTATACTTGTATGCCGCAGTGGAGAGTAGCTGAAGTCTGCCAAAGGATAGAGCATGGCTTTGAGATTATTGGAGTTGCAGCAATTGAAGATCGGCTACAGGTGAGACCCTCTTTTCTTTAAAAAAAAAAAAAATTCTTGATAAGGCTTGCTTGCCGTCCTGGCATGATTCTTGCATTTTGGGAAAGATGCTCCTTTTAGATTTATGTTTTATTTTCTCTTGGTCAATGGATTTCACAATCTTACTGTTCACTTATACACACACACACATATTTGTCTAGGATGCTGTACCTGAAACAATTGAGACACTTAGGAAGGCAGGAATAAACTTTTGGATGCTGACTGGCGACAAACAGAATACAGCAATACAGATTGCACGTTCATGTAATTTTGTTTCTCCTGGTATGCCCTGTTGACTTTTTTCTCCTTCTGTTTCTTTTTTTCTTTTCATTTTGTGTTTTCTTGTACAGTGTATCCAACTATTTTACTTGATAGCTCAAATGCCTGACCTTCTCTAGAAAAGATAAGAGACAGTTCTAAAGTTATGCTCAACAAAAGTGGCAGTATGACTTACGAGTTACTCTTCAGTTAAAGAACTTTAGCTGCTTCCCATATTTGTGATTCACGAATTCCTCCAATCAACTGCTTGTACCTTGTGCTTGCTGCCATTATAGGAAATTACACAACGTGTCCCCCAAGTGTAGTGGTCTTGATTTTTTGTGCCCCATAAGAAGTGTCTTTAAAGAATGGCTTTCCTAGTACTTAAAGTAGAGTAAAAGTAAATTGCTGCCCCTCTATACCTCAAATGCTTTTAAACAACTCTCCATGCTCAATTGCCTTCCAATTTTTTATTTTTCTTTTTTTTTTTTGCTTTCTCTTTTTCTAGTTCTTTTTCTTTTTTCTCAGCTTTTATTAATCTTTTTTTCATTTTTCTGTTTCTTTATTGTTTTAATTTATTATTTTTTACTCCCTCTATCTCATTTTATGTGGCACACTTTTCTTTTTGATCATTCCAAAAAATAATATCACCTTACTCTAATTGGAAACAATTTACCTTTAAAATTCCTTTTTTACCCTTAATGAAATGATTTTTAGCCACACAAATATCTAAGAATGATTTTAGACCACAAGTTTTCAAAGTCTTCCTTTTTTCTTAAACACCGTGCCAAGTCAAAGGGTGCCACATAAAATGGGACGGAAGGAGTATTTTCTCTATTTTCTTAAAAAAATTCACTCTCTCTTTTTCTTCTTTTAATCCATGGGATTTAACTTGTAGTTTGAAAGTCCATGGGATAATAAGTCTTATCTCTAAGGTAATAGTTATAAAATATCTCATAAATCGAGACCTCTTGCCCATGGAGCATATCTTATTCTTTGGAAGTCCTTCGGCTAAGTCTTGCCTATAAGATAGGAGTTATGGAGCATATGATAAATTAAGAAAAGTCTTGCTCATGGGTAAGACTTATTCTTTAGAAGACTTGGGGCTAAGTCTTGCCTCTAAGGCAAGAGTAATAATGAACATCTAAATAATGAAGACACAATATGGTAGTGTCAAGTTTTGTCCATGGTGTGCAACTTGTTGTTTTGAAGTTTTTAGTCTAAGTCCTTGTCATGACCGGAACCTAGGGCTTAGTCGTGACACGGCGAATGAGGAACCCGAAGGCGCCTCATTCAAGCCTCTTGTTCATATCATAAGCATACATAATAAAATAAAACATAATAAGAAGTAAAGCAAGCGAAAAGCATAAGTCTTAGACTAAACTAAACATAGGAATCCATAATCTCCCATTAAAGGGACTTACATCATGCATCCAAACATGCCTCTACATAGAGAAATCTTGGCGGGTTATGGAACATACTACTAGTGCACCCTCAATAAAAGAAAGAAAATACTAGTGTCAACAAATGACATAAGCATGAACATAAAAGTTTATCCCTAAAGCATGGGAACTCACCAAGTCTTCAATAGCACAAGCCCGAGTCTAGCCATAATAATGAGAAGTAGTCTCGTCGTCCATTCCTACATGGTTAGATCATGTAGGCAAAGAGTATGTGTTAGTTCATGGAATATACTAAGTATGTAGGTATGCAATGCATCAAGAAACATCATAACATATTAGCAATATGCATAGATATAACAAAGGAATAAGGACAAGATATGAATGAGCAATGCATCCTAAAAATCATGAATGGAAGCATCATAAAACGTTTCATAACCCGGTACACATACATATGTGGGAATAGGATGATAACTAATAATAAGACCATGCGGACTATTACATGGAATTCTGATGTTCCTTCTACATCGAGGAAAGAGGAGCCTACTTGCCAAGGTAGACTCGACCCCACCCTATGGGCTCAATCCCAGGACGGAGAGTATCTTAAGTTTGTGGATCCACTAACTTAATACCTTATAGGCACATAATCATACTCCTACGGTGGCATGTAGTTATGAGACACGAGGATTTATATAAGGACCCTTGGGGATAGTCTCCCTCACTCAAGGTCATTCAATGAGTCATATCCCATGGAATACATAATCATGCAACATAAGTAGACATTATCATAGTTCATACTTTATCAAAATCATACTTTCATAACTTGTAAAATAGATACAATGACCAAGTAAGCACTTTCACGTCATAGGAATAGTCCATCTACATATCTTGCATAAAGCGTGGGTATACTCCTCATCTTATCATCATTGCATCACATTAGGGTCTTAGGTCCCCCTAATAATCATGATCATAACACACTTTCATACTTTTATAATTGGAGTCTTATCCATGAAGACATAACTTACATGGGAAAAATAGGGCAGACTATAGGTTCATGAACAATTGAAGTTAAAATCACGTACTTGAATAAAAATCATGTGAGATCAATGCAATTGAAGTCAATTAAAATCATAAATAAAGGAAACCATATTAATTTCATAAGCCCTAATCAACACAGACTTGAAATCCTTAGTAAATCAATTGAAAATCACATAATTCATGAAATTCATTGTAATTCATGCATAATAGAGTAATTAAATCATGAAATAACCATACTTCAAGCATTGAAGTATAAATCATGAAAACCCATAAAAATTCATGCTTGAACTTGAGGAAAAAGGAGAGTTTGAATTGGGCTTCATGGATGAAACTAGGCCATGGATGAAGCCCTACATACCCCAATGGAGAAATCTAAAAAATTTAGATGAATTGGCCTTGAAAATGAAAATCTTAGGAACCCCAAGCTTCAATGGTGGAAATCCTTCGAGAGAGAAAGACTTAGAATTCTTAGAGTGAGTTTGAGAGTGAATGAGTCTGAGGGTAGTTTTGTTAGGATTAAGATGGTTAGGGTAGTTACTAGGATCACAACGATGTAGTTTAGGGGTTAAACGAGTAGAAAATGACGAAATAGCCTTTCATTTAAAATCTGAAGGACCCATGTACACGTCCAATCTATGAGTCCTAGATTGGAGTACGACTCGTAACTTGGGGGTTTTGTCCTGTTGACATTGGTTTTTGAAAATAGTCTCTGTATCTAGATCTGCAAGACCATTTCTACGACTCGTAATTTCCTTTAGGGGTCGTACTTAACCTTCGTAGATGCCTTCCACTACTTAGCAAAGTTCTCCATCCTGCAGGGCCCAACTACGAACACGAATTACGGTCCATAAAAAGTACTATGGTTTGAATGTCGGCCTCGTCCTTTCCCTCCACACTTAGGCAAATTTCAAGTTCCCGGTGCTCTATCCATCACCACTTGTTTATGAGTTGTAGTTCCAAATACGGCCCGTACTATGGCTTCGTAAAATTAACTCCTAGGTTCAAATTTTTCACCAAGTCATGGACCAAACCATGGAGCTTGTCTATGACCTGTGGAACAAACCATGAGCAGTAGATGGGTTCGTAGTGTCAATTCAAAACCAAATTCCTGGAACTTTCCCAAATTCCAACTTTCCAACTTATGGGTGTTACAATCCTTTTCATTAAGGAAATAATTATAGAACATCTCGTAAGCTAAACATAGTGAAATAATGTAAATTATATGTCTCATATATAATTTAAACCATCGAGTTATGTTTTGCTTAAGACAAAAGTTATTGTACTCCCCATAAGTTTGACTTGGTGAAAATAGTGTAAATTGTTGTCATGAGGTACAATTTGGTATTTAAAAGTTCTTGGGCTAAGTTTTTCCGCTAAGTCAAGAGTAATAGAGCATTTCATGCATCAAGGCACAATGTGGTTGTGTTAAGTTTTGCCCATAGGAAGTAGTTTGTTATTTTGAAGTTCTTGGTCTAAGTCTTGCCTCTAAGGTAAGAGTTATAGAGCATCTTATAAGTTAGACATAGTGAAATAGTGTAAACTAGACATGGTAAAAAAGTGTAAACTATTGCCCATGAGGTATATGCTAATTTTTTAACCCTTGAGATATATTTTGCCTTTTGGCAAAAATTATTGCGTTCCCAATAAGCTAGACTTAATAAAAATGGTGTAAGATATCACCCATGAGGCACAACTTGTTCTTTGAAGTCCTTGGACTAAGTCTTGCATCTAAAGGCAACAGTTATAGAGCGTCTAATAAATCAAGACATAATGGAGCAATGAGAGTGTTCATGATTTGGATAAAAACCAAAAAATCGAACCAAACCAATAAAATAAAATAATTTTATTTGGGTTTGTTTTAGTTTTTTAAAAATTGATAATGTTTGGTTTGTGTTTGGATTTGTTCGAAAAACTGAAGAAATAACCAAACCGAACCGACAAATTATATACATATATTTAATAATTATACATACATAATGCATTATTTATAAAAACAATTTTAAAGATTTTGTATACATTTTCATCAAATTTTATTTTTTAATCTATTTATGAAAGCATAAATATTCAAGACGAGAATATTTATTTTATTGATTTCATGTATATGAATGTCTATGATAATTCTTGGTGGGACTAGGAATATCACTATCTCTTTCTTCTAGGCCAAAATGGTGAATTTTGAAACTTTGGTCACAATACATTTAGTGATTGAAAGTTCTATAATATTAGTAGTCCTAACTATTTTTCATTTCAAATAGATTGTTGTCACTTTTTCTCCATTTTGAATGTATCATAGCTTTTATTTTCGCATATGGTTAATAATCGAATAATCGAATCGAACCAAACCAAACCAAACCAAACCAAAATTGATAATAATCAAACTGATAAATGTATATTATAATTGGTTTGGTTTAGTTTTGAAAATTTAAAAACTGATTAAAGTTGGTTTAGTTTTGGTTTTGACCAATACCCGACCCAAACTGACCCGTGAACACTCCTATGGAGCAGTGTCAAGTCTTGCCCATAGGGCTTGACTTGTTATTTGGAAGTTCTTGGGCTAACAAGTCTTATTCTAGGGCAATAGTTATAGAGTATCTCATAAATCAAGATACAGTGTGATGTGTGATATTGTCAAGTTTTGCCGATGGGGTTTAACTTGTTGTTTGGAAGTCCTTGAGTTAAGAGGTAAGAGCTATAGAGGATACGTTAAATCAAGATACAATGTAGAAGTGTCAAGTGTTGCCCATTTGGCGTAACTTGTGAAAATTTTGCTGTAAGTCTTGCCTCTAAGGCAAAAGTTACAGAGTATCTTATAAATCAAGACACAAGAAGACAATGTCAATTCTTGCCGATAGGACGTAATTTGTTCTTTGAAAGTCTTTGGGCTAAGTGTTGCTTCTATGGCAAGACTTATAGCGTATCTCGTGAAATTTCAAACAATATACACACACACACACACATAATTTTTATATAATAAATTTAAAATAGTAAATATGAAAAAGATTGTCTTGAACCTTGGCAATTAAACCTAGGATAAATTTATTTAAAAGTAGTAAAAATGTATAAAATGGATGGTCATTTTTAGTTCCATAATTGGAAAAAGAAAGAAAGGAAAAATGAAAAGAAAGAAAAAATAAAGATAATTTAAAAAAAAAAAAAAGAAAAAGGAAAAAAAACCATAAGAAAAAATAAAGAAAGACAGAAACAAGAAGGAACAAAATAAATAAATAAATAAAGATATAAATAAATAAAGAAATGTAGCTTCTTTAGTTTCATTTAGTTATCAAAATACAAGCTTCCTTTATTTTGTATGGTTTTAAGAACAATTTTGTCCAAGGAATTTTCATAAATGAATGGAGGATATTTTTACCAGATTTTTCTTATGGGGGACAAAATACCAAGATCAGCCCTTATGAGGGCCATTTATAGGCTTAACTTCATGCATTATCATGAAGGATTAGTTTGAGTCCAGGGGACGGTTTCTGTAGTGAGTTAGGAAAGAATGGGAAGTTATGGGTACCACGGTGGTTGGTCCTTGATTTCCTTATATGATCTTGACAATCCTTCCCTCATGAGCTTGTTTTCAGGGTTGAGTTAGGCCCAAGGTATATTTCTTTAAGGGGATCCTTATACAGTTATACACATGTACAGTTCAAACAAGTAGTTAACAACTTGCATAGCCCTATCATTATCTACACTTGGAATAGCCGACATATATATTTGTATCAAATTCTAATAAGCCAAACATTTTTCAATGTTATTTTCTTAACTTCTTTGCCGAGCCACCACATATTTCTTTCATTTTTCCATTCCCCATTTTTCAAATCTATGTAACATGATGTATAACAATATGTGTGTGTATATATATGTATATATATTTTATACACTATTATACGATATATACACATATACGTTTGTATACATAATTAGACAATGCATATACATCTTTATATACTATTATACATTACATGCACATTGTGTACTCATGCTATAAATAGTGTATATTTTCTGTAAAACCATGTGTCTACCTTGTATAACAGGTTATGTACTATTATACAGTGTGGATTCACTACTTGTACAAATTTAACATTACAAAACTGCCATCCATCTACCATACGTCAAAAAATCTCAACTGAATGAACAAGAAACCAGAGAAGAAAAACAAAATCAGAAACAAACTGAAAAGGACAACATTCTGCAAATTTTATTAGAATTTTCTTTTTTTAATCAATTTACACACCTTTTTCCAGTTCTGTTTAGGACCTACAATTTACAGCATGTATTATCACATGTAATGTGGGTCACTTGGGCCATTACAACAACTATTGATTTGATTTTAAGAAACAAATTTGACATTAAAAAGAGTAGAGTTCAGAGGAAAGAAGAAACTAGGTAATGAGAGATGTGCTGCATAATCAAATATGATATTTTAGTCGAATTTATCTTGCTGAAAGATGCACAGAACACCATTGAAGGCCTTGAAGAAACTTGATGAAATTCAAATGAGTGTCTTTGATTTCAATGAGTTTAGCACAAAATAATATTTGGGGTTTGATCCTATTGGAGCTTATGGTTGAAATTTTAGTACTTTTGGAGGATATTTGTTGGAGAAGAAATGAGAGAGAAAGAAGAAGAAAGAGATGAGCGTATGTGAGAGAGCAGACAGATGGCTGGGAAAGAGAAAAGTAGGTTTTGACTGGGGTTGATATTTTTTAGATGCATATAAATTGGGCTAAACCTGGTAATAATAAAGGAGTTGGGCTAATTTTTATAACCTAGATGGCTGAACAGCCCTTACCATAATTATCTCTTTCTTTAAGACATGGACTCTTCATTGTAGAGTTGGAAGTTGAATTCTGATGCCACTAAAGATGAGGAGCCATGTTGCTCGGACTTTTCAAAAATAATGATGGGTGTGTGTTGGATACTCCAAGAATAGTGTATTTTTGGTGGATCCAACACGGGTGAGGCAACATTTTTCGGAGAGTTTGAGCAACATAGATGAGGACAATATATAAGATTCCCTACAGTGACGCTGATGAATTGTTGCACTAGAGTCCTAGTTGATACCAAATAAAATAGAGGCACCAAGTGACATTTTGAGATTCCTGGAACTCGTGTGTAAATGTCACAAACTTGGCCTCTGGCACTTAATTACAGCCATCTTAGTGGAGCAATATGGAAATAAAGATATATCTTAGAGCATATATAGAAGAACAGATAAAACAGATGGATAATTAAATAAATAACCCCACAGTTAAAAAGAGATGGATAAGATATTTGAGAGACAAAGTGACAGTTCGAGAACAATTGACAGGTTTCCTATTATCAGAAACTTGAACCCCTGAATCATAATTACAGCCGTCTTAGTAGAGCATATATGGTGATAAAGATGTGATCACTGATCTGGTCTTAAGTTACAAACTGTTCCCTGATGGTGCATGCGAACCCACAAATCTGTCCTAGCTAGGGCTGAGAATTAACTTGATGTGTGGGTATTACTCCGGTGGGAGAAATAGACAACCTTGAAGAAAGTAACACATGTATTCGATGTTGGATTTGTCGTGGGAACTTACATGGGCCTCCTGCTAGGCTCCTCGAATAGGGATTGTGCAATGTGGAATTCAGTAATGAAAAGAGCTGACAAAAGACTAGGGGCGACTTGTTACCTTTCTCCAAAAAAAGGCCCCGGGGGGTGGGATTTTCGAAGAGATTTATTTTAAGGGGGGAAGGAGCATTGATAGAGAGCATGCTGGAAAGCATACCCGTGTCTTACTTGTTGCTTATGGAAGCACCAGTTGTAGTAACAAAAGAGCTGTTAAGGCTCCAAAAGGACTCCCATTGGACACAGGGGAGGTGGGAAAAAAGTTACATTTGGTAAACTGGAAAGTGGCCACATCCTGGATAAGATTAGGATGGTTTTAAGGTAAACTATTTGAGGCTCTTCAACAAAGCACGTTAAGGAAATGAAATGTGGGCAGTATTTATCGACAGAGAAAAGGGTGGCCGGGGTGGTGGATGTGGGCAATAAGGAACATGCTATTTAAAGAACAATTATTGTGGACAGGTATGGGATCAAAGAGAGTTGATGGAGCTCAAAGAGCATCGCGATGCCTCTATGAATGTTGTTTATGGTGGAACATAGTGATGGGATGGATAGATTTCTAAGTGGAAAGTGGTTACGAGTGTTCGGGAAAGCAAGTGGTTCATTGCTAGCGATGGGAGCCAGTTACGGTTCGCATACTAGAAGCAATGAAGGTGAAAAGAAGCGGTCACTTTAAAGGCTGAAGCAATGAAGCACTGAAGCAAGGCGAAGCGCAAGAAGCGACGCTTAATTATTTTTAAGTCTTAATAGTCGATGAAAGGTGAAAAAAAAGGGCCGTAACTTTTATTTCAAGAGACCCAACTCACATAGGATTTGCATACCTCCCTGGACCCCACTTGTGGGACTTCACTGGGTATGTTGTTGTTTGGCCATGAAAATTCTATATTCAACTTGAAGTTGTATTTTCAATTTTGGAAATCACCTTAAAAGCTGTTTTGCCACTCACTTTTCACTTTTGAAGTTGCATTTTAGTACATTTAAGCATGAACATTATCCCAAATACTTGTTGCAAAAAGTATAACCGAACACAGCTCCATCTTCAATTCCAACTCCACAAATTCCAAATTAAGTGAAAATATTTGAAATCTATGGCCAAACATGTACTAAAATAAATATTAACAACATAATCCCTGCTTTATAATACGTTCAATACG
>JAABOM020000007.1:8113854-8125921 GCA_011800125.2 Solanum clarkiae
CCAAGCAATCACAAGGGAATTCTCTGATCTCCAGGAGTTCATCTTTGGGTCTCCGACTCCCGGTTTTTTCGTCTCTCTGGTCAGATGTCCCAGCTTTCCACGACCATCAATTGCAAGCTTTACTGATTGTGCCCATTCCAGATGGTTCTTCCCATTTAATCGATGAGAAGTTAACTGGAAAGGCATGTGAGAAGCAGTGCCTCCTTGTGTCATCAGATTTTCTGCAGCAGCTTCTAGAGAAGAACTTTTGAATGCTGTTGATGTTTCAGAAAGATACTCTCCACGAAAGGTTGTTTCATCCATATGATATTAAGGGAAAAAAAATCCCGCTCTGATACCATGAAAGTTATGATACTACAGAAAAGTATATATCATTCATAGTTTTGTACAATATTTATAAGAGAACAAGTAACAACATAATCTAAACTAATCAATCCCTAATTCTTAGGAATCCCTTGAATCAAGGGATTTCATCTAAACTTATTTCCTATAATAACATATTCTACTCCATATTTACAATGGCCATATCTACAGTAGCAGATTACAATCAATCTGCCAGCTTATTTGTGGAGCAGATTATAGTCATATCTGCCAACTCAGTTGACACTCCCAAGGGGGAAAAGTATGCATTCTCTTACTTTTTGTACATATATAAGTGAATAGTAGATTTTCACGAAAGATTGCTGGCATGCCTTTCATAGGTAGTAGGAGTAAAAAACCTATGAGACCCCCTTGTTCTATTCTTTTTCCTAAAGGGCAATAGATTACTATACTAGTGCATGCAAGCTGAAATGGATCTGCATATCGATCAGTTTCAAAATTCTTCATTATCGGCATAAGCATTATCTAAATCAACTCCAAAACGACACCAAGTGCTAGTTCAGAACCTCGCACTGAGCACATGACTTATTTTTCAATTAGGCAAGGTGTCAAAGACAGTCCAAGTATATAAATGATTTAGACACATTTCATGTTGCACCATAAAGCTAAAGATTGAAAATAATTAAATCATGAGTATCTTCTGATTTTTTCTTCAGACCATCAATTCTTCCTTTCCTACCAAATTGTCCCTAATATGCTCAACGAAACAAATTCCCATAGCACTGTGAGCTGCTGCTTCTTATTCTGCTATCCAGATAGTAATAGCCTCCACAAGCTGTTTGTCGTTCCCCTTCCACTCCAGAAGGGTTAAAACATGCACCATATAAGTCAAAGTTCAACGCAATGTAAAAACAATTGAGGCCTTCAATGACTTTTCAAGCATGTAGAATTCACCGGATGTGGCTTTTCCTGTGTTAGACACACTTCGTGCATGATAGAGCAGGACTTGGCTGCTTTTGTAATAAGTCCTGCCAGTTTCGATATCTATGATAGAGCAGGACTTGTTACAAGTGTAGCCAATTTTTTCTTTCTAATAAGTTTCTGGTTATGAGAAGAGCTCTTTCATCTCTTGAGTTGCCAACTAGCTGATCTAATCTTTCTAGCTCCAATTCATGGAAGTTCATCTTGAATCTAAGGTCTCATTTTGTTGTCTACTCTTACCAGAGATGGTTGCTACAGTGCATGCAGCAAGACAATGAAGAACAGGGAAAACATCTAACAGACAATTTGCACTTGGCAGGCACTTGCAATTTCTGAACAAGCATCAGTAGGATACTTTTCCAGCCAGATATAGACCATTTTTTCCCTATCTCCAAATTCAGTTTTACCAGAAAACAATCATTCTTAACTTTCTTTTGTTTTTTTTGCCTTCATGCCTTTTCATGAGATGATGTTACAGCCTTAACAACAGGGTCACTCATACCATATCCTTGCTTCAGTAACTCTTTTACAAAAATTGTTTTACTCCCACCTCCATGGCGATGTTAAATAAAATACATCCTGCTATGCAGTCTCAGTTTTCATAGCACACCTTCCTTTCTGGATGTTGTCAGCATATACCACTTCACAAAAGAATGAAAACTGCTGTTGTTTTTATGCTAGAATTGTGAAAAAGTCATTTTTTTCTCTAGGGGTGATGTTCGAGCCAACTTTCCGTGTCTCGATTAGTCCTTCCTTTGGGTACATCTCAATTTACATCATTTTGCAAATGACAAGAAAATATGTTTGTTATATTGAACAAAAAAAATTCTAACCAAACTCTACTAAATTTAGTAATGTATCAAATTCAATCTTCAATGCAATATCAAATTTTAAACAAATGACATTGCTTATCTTGAACCAAGCATCAGGCTAGAAGCAATGTTAGGAAGACAAAGGATCAGATAATTGAGGCATCTAACCTAAAGCTAGATTTAGAGGGTATACAATTGAATGACTACTTTAAGGATAGTAGTTCCTCGATGGTTAATAGCAGTGTTATCAAAAGGCGCTCGCCTCTGCGCCTAAGGCTCAAGATGAGGAGGCGAGGCGATGGCATGTCGCCTTTTACAGTGAAGGAGAAGTGCAGCTATGAAAGGCGACATAAGATGAGGAAAAGGCGATAGGCTCACAGGCGAAGCGAGGCGCATAGGCGTCGCCTTTCCGAATGTTTTTTTTAGAAAGACTAGATTTAATGATTTTAAAAAATCTTAGGGTTTAATATGATGACCCGACTCTTTTATTTTGACTTTCTGCCGTGACGCGACTCTCTTCAGCAGTTCAGCCTTCAAGTTTGTCTCTTCCAGTTCATCTTTCGCCTCTTCCAGTTCGTCCAAACTCCAGCAAGCTCGCCTCTTCCAGTTCTTTCAAGTAAGCTTCTTCTGTTCTTCTTCCTTATTTTTTCTTCTTTCTTCTCCAGTACCAGAATCCAGAGGCATTTTCTTTCTTTTTTTCCCCTTCTTCAGTTCTTATCTTCTTCTTTTTTCTTCAGTTCTGCCCAGAATCCAGAATACTGCAGTTCCAATTTCTGCAGTTCTGCCCAGTGCCCAACTGCCCGTATTTAAAAAAAAGTTTGTAATCTTCTTTATTAATACAATTGTGTTGTATACTAATTTATATTAATTTGTCGGTAGTGGTAAGGTCTGCATATATTCTACCCTCCCCAGACCCCACTTGTGGGATTCCACTGGGTATGTTGTTGTTGTTGTTGTTTTCCATGAATAGTGTGATTGACTAATATATGTTATTGTGTTGTATACTAATATATGTTATTGCTATTGAGATTTTGGATATTTATATATGCAATTAAATATTTTAAGATTTTGGTATAAATTGGCCTCTTAATTCAAAAAGGCAAGCGCCTCGCCGCGTGGCAAGGCAGAGCCTTGTTGCCTTTCGCCGTCCAAAACACTGGTTAATAGAATGTCATGATAGATGAAAATGTTACAACTAGAACCAAACTAGATGGCTAAAATGAAGATGTGCTGTCTAGGTGTTATGTGATATAAGGTTATCTACCATAATGAAAGGAACATTATTTAACTGTTATAAGACTAGCAATGTTATGTAAGAGTGAATCTCTTGCCGCTAAACAGTTTATCCACAAGTTAAGTGCAGAGAAATGCGGGCACCAAGATAGATGTAGTCATACATGATTAGGCAATTTTTAAAAATTACATTTGGAAGAAGGTATAAGTAGCATATATCGGGGATAGATTGAGAGAAGATCGCTTTCGATTGTTTGGTCATGATCTACATTGACCCGATGCACTAGTTAGGTATGGAACCATGGTGAGTGAATGTGCTAAAAAGGGATGACGAAGATCACTTAAAAGTAAGTTGTGTTTGCAGTCCTACAATCTTTTACTATACATGTAGACCTAGTGACAAATAGGACATAACGAAAGAAAAAGATTTATATGGGGATACAAATTAGTTGAGGATATATATTTGTGATGTTTGCATGTGCACTTTAGGACTTATGTTTTTAGGTGTCTTACTAGGCGTTTGGCCGTGCAATTTGGAGTTCAAATTGGATGTTTTGATTTTAAATTAACATTTTTTTGGACATTTGAACAAAAGTTCAATTTCTAATTGTGATTTCATATCTCGAGTTCTCCTAAAAGTAGGATTTCAAATCCAAGTTTGTGGTTTCTATCTTTTTTTAATCTAACATTTGACCCAAAAGTGTATATTTTGCAAAAAAGGATCCATAATTTTAAATTTGTCAGAAAAAAAAAATTTACATGATCTGATGGGAAGATTATATTAAAACAGAGTTAGTTACTACTTCCTCAGTCTCATTTTATGTGGCTCCTTTTTAGTCCGTCCCAAGAAGAATGTACATTAGTATAATCAGAAATAATTTAACTTTAAAATTTTCTTTTTACCCTTAAGAAAATGTATCTCAACCATATAAATATCTAAGAATTGTTTTAGACGACAAGTTTTAAAAGTCTTCATTTTTTTCTTAAACATCGTGCTAAGTCAAAGGGTGTCACATAAAATTGGATGGAGGGAGTACTATTCTTGATTTATTGGACCAATGAATTTATTTGAAATTATGTGTACTTTGAAAATTTGTAATATCATGTATTGCAAACATTTATTTACAAGAGAAACATGGAGGTATGCTATTTATTAATGTGGTGCCTTAGGATATTCCAATACCATGTTTCTTAACTATGATTTGCTCATTTCAAAAGACTATATAAGAGTTGAGAAGGTTTTGATATTTTTCACAAACATTGGGGTTTTCATGTTTATAAGAAAAAAATACAACTTTTCAGACCCAAATTGCACGTTCAAACAAAATTTTAATGACTTCATATCATGGCCAAACGGGCTCTGTCTTGTCAGAGATTTATATGCCTCTACAAAATATAGTGGTTTGTATATATGTGTCTGTGCATTGGCGCACGTGTGTGATGAGCTTAAATGGAGTGACATGGTCAGTGTGTATTCATACAACTAGTCTCCACTTACTTGGGATTGAGGTATAGTTGTTGTGGTGTTGAAAGGTTTAACTTAAATTTTTTAATGGTTTCTATGTGTGTGTGTCTGATGAGCTTAAATGGAGTGACATGGTCAGTGTGTATTCATAGTCTCCACTTACTTGGGACTGAGGTATAGCTGTTGTTGTGTTGAAAGGTTTAACTTGCATTTTCTTATGGTTTCTATTTCAAGAAAAACTTTTATAGACTGATAAGATAACTTTGAACTTTATATTTTAATCTTCATTTTAAAATTGTAAGAGCTCCTTTTATATATTAAGATATTGGCGTGTTTGACTTGTTGAGATTTGTGAAAGATGTCATAAATGCAAGTAATACCTGTGGATATCTAGGGGAATCAGTCAGGTAACATTGGTAGATTAATAAATTATCATTCAAGTCATTGTTGGAGATTGATGCTTATTCAACATGTTAAAGTGCTGTAGGCAATCAAAAAGATATTGGGAAAAACTTCTCTCTCTTGTCATCTGAGTTCTAATTATCTCGTGAGAAGTATTTGCTGTCATGTGTGTTGGTTCCCATGTGTCTACCATCTCCTTGTCTCAAAGACCCTTCAAACTCAATGCTGATGCACTGCTCTTTGACATACATATGCTTTACCTGTTTGTTTTTGTTATTACATTTGATTGTATAAGACAATCTCAACTTGTATCGTTAATTTCAGTGGTGCTGTTCTATCTCAGGATAATTCAGTATTTTCCATTTTACTGCAATATTTCCTGCATTTATTAGATTTATAATATATATGCTCCTGCTGAAGTTCATCTGCCTTTTTGTTGGGCAACACTAAAACAAGAAGGGCATTTGTAGGCATTGATATTGTGGCATTCACCGAACTCCATATTTTTTTAATGTGTGTTTCTCCTCGCCTGCAGAATTCAGGTTCTTGAAACGACTGATACTTGTCCATGGCCGTTACTCTTATAATAGGACAGCATTTCTTTCCCAATATTCCTTCTACAAATCCCTCCTCATATGCTTCATCCAGATTTTGTAAGTGCTAGACTTTGTCTTTTGTTGAGTGCATTTCTTTTTAATGAAATTGCCTTCACCAATGGCACATAGCCTTGTTGAGTGCCTTGCCACAGCTTTGATTACTCATCTTGTACTAACATTATCACACATACCAGCTTCTCATTCATTTCAGGTGTTTCTGGAACAAGCCTTTTCAATTCTGTTAGTTTGATGGCTTATAATGTTTTCTACACAAGTGTTCCTGTTCTAGTCAGTGTCCTTGACAAAGATCTCAGTGAAAGAACAGTAATGCAGCATCCACAAATACTGTTCTATTGCCAAGCAGGAAGGTTTGAGATTCATGCTCATTGAGTCTTCTGTATCTTAGTACTCTACTTGCTTTTTCATCTGTTTCAAAAGTCGCTGTTGGCTTATAGTTTTAATTTGGTGGAACTTAGTTTATTGGATTGTTTCTATATATTAAACCCAAAACTCCTGTTAGATGGCCAGTGGCCCAAATAAAGAACGGATCAGTTACATTTTTCATATGATCATAAAGATGGAGTGGAAGTTCGAACAAAGTTCTTTTTGTAGTACTAGCCTGTCTTTTATTTTTTCTGAAATTGAGTGAAAAAAATATAAAATAATTATTGATTTAATTTTCATGTTATTTGATATAGTACTAACTTCACTGTTTCGTTTGACTCAAATTTTAACAGGCTTCTTAATCCTAGCACATTTGCTGGATGGTTTGGCCGGTCTCTCTTTCATGTGAGTACTATTTGGTTCAAATTTCTAATGTCATTTAGCAGAGTCCTTAGAACTGCACATCTACACTTCTCTAGCATTGGATTTGCGTCTCTGAAGATTTCGCTTAATACTCCCTCCGTCTTCTCCTTTTTAGTCCGTCCAAAAAAATATGTCAACTTACTATTATTAGAAATAATTTAACTTCAAAATTCCCCCGTGAGAAATATTGAAGAAGAATATTATTGAATTGTTGTCTCTACATTATTACATTGAGACCCTATTTGTAGATACTATATCAGACTCCTTTTCCAAGTAGGATACTATAATTCAATCCTTTTCCAAGTAAGATTCTATATACTATTGGTATTCCTATTCCTATTCTAAGTAGGATTGTAGATATTATTTTTATTCCTATCCCTATTCTAACATCCTTTTTTACCCTTAATGAAATGATTTATAGCCACACAAATATCAAAGGATTGATTTAGATCACAAGTTTCAAAAGTCTTTCTTTTCTTCTTAAATTCCGTACCAAGTCAAATGGTGCCACATAAAATGGGACGGAGGGAGTAGTTGGTTTTGTACTCTGTTATCTGGTTCTAGTAGTCTACGGTAAATCTAGTTTTCATATATATATATATATATATATATATAATATAATATATATATATATATATATCCGTAATGATTGGAGGTGCTTTTTTCAGGCTATTGTTGTCTTTGTCATCACCATACATGCATATGCTTTTGAGAAAAGTGAGATGGAAGAAGCATCCATGGTGGCACTTTCTGGGTGTATTTGGTTGCAGGCATTTGTTGTAGCACTGGAAACAAAGTAAGTTTCTGTTCTAAATTTCACTACTTTATCCACAGATTTTAGGTCCCAGAGCTTGAGTAGGAAAGAGGATACTGGCTGTCACAGGTTGACAGATAAGTGAGAAAGGATCCTTTAGAGTGTTGAATTTGATTGGTCCTTGGTTTCTGGCTGGTTTTCAAGCCCATGTCAGTCTTGTGTCAGCAGCCTAGGGGTGTGTTTTAAATCCTCAATTTCTTCCTAATAAACAGAACAACATAGAAAGTGACACAGAGAGGGGAAACTGTTTTACGATCATCATTGCTACCCTACAATTTCTGGTCGGAAGTTTGTGATGCTGCTTTTTGTGATGAACCTACCCAAGTTAAGCTAACTTTACAATGTTACAAAGAACTTCAAGACATTATAGCTGTCCTTGGATTGGATGAGTTATCCGATAAAGATTGTTTACTTGTTGCAAGAGCGCGAACATTGAGGAAATAAGAGAAGAGGTTCATGGATGACTTAGATGATTGGATGAATACAGGACACACCTGTTTATAGGTGCTAACCGCAATAAACATAATGTTAATTTAATGTGGGATAATAATTTACTTAAGAACGTGACATTCCAAATATTTTAACTCTTAACGTTTTAACATATCTTCTACATAGTGTTGCGACATATTTCCATACATAGTGCTGGAAAGTTACTGGGAAGGTTTTGATTGTAGAAACTTGTTGGAAAAGTTTTTTTGCCTGATCTCACTGAAAATGTTTCAGCTGTTAGATTATGTGGGACAAATTTCTAGTCAAAATATTTTCGAAATAGTGGCTGGGGAAATGCAGATGCTTTTGTAATAGTTATCCAAGAGAGATGTGGTGCCACTGGAGAAGAAACACGAGAAAAAAGTGTAGTTATGGCGATACAAAGGAACTAAGAATACTTAAATTAAGAAAAAAAATATGAATTAAAATATTGGTTTTTAGTTTCAGAGTCAGATTTTGCGACAAAGTTCTCTAAACTTCAAACTTTTAGTTCCCACTCTCTAATATAAGTATCCATAGTGTGTTAGACTGTCACAACAATTTCTAGTCAGTTCTATTCAAGATAGACCATCACTTAAGCAAGGTGGATCACTCAATACCTACACTGCACTTACTCTCTCATAGTATTCCTCAAAGCATGCCCCCTTAACAATACTGATGGTGACTTGTATGGAAAGGGGAAAGGGTGAAGCTGGTGGCTGTGGCCGAAATTTGAAGTGGCAAGGATGAAGACTGATTGTCTGCTTATCATTCTTCTGCTCCATCCATGGCGAAGGGAAACATATCTCAAGTAACACAAAAGGACAATGAAGAAGGCTGCGATTTCAACCTCGACAGAGAAGAAACCATTGAAAGAGTCCTACTCCTTCTGAACCACAATGCCCGGACAACATGCAACTCTCAATTCATGGAAAAAAAACCTATTGAAGATGTTGTCACCATCAGCACCCAATCTGAAGAACATGAGTAGGGCTCAGATTTGGACATCCCAATCTAGATACACCAAAACATCATTAAAATCGGCAAGCAATTTGGAATTGATTTTCAGGGCTTTGAGGAGGCGGCTCAGCAATTACTCATGAAGATATCAAAAGGAGAAAGCTAGCAAGGGGAAGGCCAACACGATGCTGGTACTCACACCAAAGATAAAAGGTGCTAAGGAACTGAACAGTCTAGAGTTTGGCCATTATTTGAAAAGCTATGTTACCAGGAGTGGATGTGTGTGTGTGGGGGGGGGGGTTTCACTTAATCTCATGGAATGTCAGAGCATTGAATGATGAAAGGAAGAGGAGAATAATCAAGAGTTGCATCAACACTTGGAAGGCAGATGTTTACTGCTTCCAGGAAACTAAAGTTGAAGGTGATATTAGTGGTTTAGTTAAAGATCTTTGGGCCAAGAGATGGGTCGATCACATCCAACTGGAAGCCAGTGGTACCAAGGGAAGAATTCTTCTAATGTGGGATAAAAGAATCTGGGATGGAGAGTGTAGCAGTTTGGGATCTCACTCCATCACATGTAAACTCACTGGCAAGACACAGGATCTCACTTGGCCCTTAATAGGAGTATATGCACCAAACGATAGAAAGACTAGAGACAAAGTCTTGGAGGAAGTTGGTGCTGCTAGAGGTCTATTTTCAGGTCCTTGGATATTATGTGGAGATTTCAACAGAGACAGATTCCCATCAGAAAAGAAGAATAGCAATAGAATTAACAAATCAATGACTGACTTCTCTGATTTCATTCAAGACATGAATTTGCTAGACATGCAACTGACAGGTGGGAAATTTACTTTGAGAAAAAAGTGACAGACATGACATTGTGTCAAGGTTGGATAGATTTTTTTATCTCTGATGAATGGGATGAAAGATTCAGGAATATCGAACAATCAATTCTTGAAAGAGTGACCTCTGACCACTCACCTTTATCACTACAATGCATTAATTGGGAACCATCCAAATCATATTTCAAATTCGAAAATTGGTGGTTGCAAACTGAAGGGTTCAAAGAAAGAGTCAAGGAATGGTGGGATTCTTTCAACTGTAACTACATTTTGGCTTACAAACTGAAAGCCAAACTCAGAGACTGGAGTAAAACTTTAGAAGGAAACTTGGAGAAGTAGATGTTTGACACACTCGATCAATTATCAGAACTTGATGAGATCCAGGATTTCAGGAGTTTAACAGAGGAGGAAATAAGAAATAAAATTTCCTTAACTATGGACTTTGAGGAGATTGCAAAGGAGGAGGAGGTGGCTTGGAGACAGAGATCAAGAGCATTTTGGTTGAAACATGGTGACAACAACACCAAGTTCTTTCATAAAATAGCAAATGCACATAGAAGATATAATAATACTGACTTGTTGGGAGTTGATGGTGAGTCCATATGGAATCCTGCTGATAAAAAAGGAGATCATCTCTTTTTTATCAGAACCTTTATCCAGAGACAGAAGACTGGAGACCCCATAATAATATGAGAGTTTGCCCCACCATCTCCATAGAAGATAATCTGATGATGCTACAAAGCCCATTTGAAGAGCAAGAGATGTGTTCTAGTGTCCAAGCGTGTAAGGGATAAAGTAGGGGTGGCAAAATTAAACCCAACCCGTTTAACCCTCCCAACCCGTTGAAATTAACCCACCCATTTATTAGCTCAACCCATCTTTTAAAATTGGGTTGATATTCAACTCGAATTGACTCGAGAGAGATCTTGTCAAAATATTTTTAAAACACTTTTTTTAAATTTTTATATGTTTATATAGCCAAAATAAAGAAAAATATCATTTAATTAAGTATTAAAATATTGAACAAGAACAAATAAAGTAAGTAAAACTTAGTAAAAGTTGGGTCTGGTTGGATCTTGACCCGCTCTATAACCCATTACTCAACCCGTTTTGATCCAACCCATTTTGACCCAAGCACGACGCGTTTGTTGTTTTGATCCATTATAACCCGCTCAAATTTGACCTAACCCGCCCAATTGCCACCCCTAGGATAAAGCACCTGGTCCAGATGGTTTCACAATGGCCTTTTCCAAACACTGCTGGAAAGTAGTGAACACTGAGGTCATTACTACTATTCAAAATTTCCATGAAAGAGATATTTGAAAGAAGTTTTAATGCTACATATGTTGCCTTGATTTCCAAGGAGGTGGGACCTAAAGAATTGAAAGATTTCAGGCCTATCAGCCTTATAGGCAATATCTACAAGATTATCTCAAAGTTGTTGCCACAAAGACTCAACAAATGTGATGCACAAGCTGGTGGATGATCAACAGGCAGTCTTTATAAAAGGGAGACAAATCATGGATGCTATCCTTATAGCAAATGAATGTGTTGACTCAAGAATCATAAACAAAGAACCTGGTAGCCTTTGCAAACTAGATATACAAAAGGCTTTTGACCATCTAAAATCGAATTTCCTACTTATAACTATGATGAAAATGGGTTTTGGAGAAAAATGAATCAACTGGATCCATTATTGCATCAGCACCATCAAGTTCTCAATCCTAGTCAATGGTTCACCTGCTGGATTCTTTTCTTCCCAGAGAGGACTTAGGCAAGGGGACCCATTGTCCCTTGTTTTGGTTCATCATTGCTATGGAGAGTTTAAATGATATGATGAAAACTTCCCAATCAAACAACTAGATAACAAGTTTTAGAGTAGTTTCAAGAGCTGTCAACAACCTTGAAATCACTCATTTACAATTCGCTGATGATACTTTAGCTTTCTATGGAGCTGACAGAGGACAATTAAAATTTTTGAGGGTAATTTTCATTCTATTTGACGCTATATCCAGGCTTCACATTAACCAGAGTAAGAGTTTCCTATATCCCATTAACGAGGTCCTTGACATTCACAACTTGGCTAATATTCTGGGAGGAAGAACTGGTGTGCTGCCAACCATTTACCTTGGGATGCTCCTCAGTGCCAGAATCAATTCCAAAGATATCTGGAATGGAGTCATAGAGAAGTGTGAGAAAAAGTTAATTAACTGGAAGAGTCAACATGTAGAGAAAAATAAGGAAAAAAGAACACAAATGATCTACGAGGTTCGACAAGTGGTGCCTACGTCCTCGGGCTAAACTCTCTCTCTACTGTATTTAGAGAGGTATGACATTAGGTCAATATATACAGGAGCTTGGGGCTC
>JAABOM020000007.1:8126021-8143890 GCA_011800125.2 Solanum clarkiae
AATATATACAGGAGCTTGGGGCTCTATACAAGACAGCTGAATATTTACAGAATATCTGATTGGCATCGTATCCCTATAATTGATCCTATAATTCTAAAATCCCTATAATTTAAGGATTCTAACACAACACTTATCCTTGGGTGGTAGATTAACCTTGATTAACAGCGTGATGTATGCATTACCAATGTATATGATGTCCATTTTTTGTGTTTCAATGAACGTGGTGGACAGAATAGATGCTCTTAGAAGAAACTTCCTTTGTCAAGGCAACTCTGATACTAGGAAGATGCATTGAGTCAAATGGAAGTCCGTGATCATCAGCAAGAAGTATGGTGGTATGGGAATCAGGAACTTGATAACTCAGAACCATAGTCTTTTGATGAAATGGCTATGGAGGTTTGCCTCAAATGATCAATCACTCTGGGAGAAGGTAATTACTCAAAAGTATGAAATGGATGGGGAATGGACAACCAAGTCAGTCACCACACCTTATGGAGTCACTCTATGGAGGTCTTTCAGAAATCTGGGGACAAAATTCATGAGTAAGTGCAGTCATCATGTGGGAACTGGATTGAAAACATATTTCTGGTTAAGCAGATGGTTAGGTCAATATCCACTAAAGCAACTCTTCCCGACCATCTTCAGCCTGAATCAACAAGAAGACACCACTGTAGGATAAGTTTGGGATGCTCATGGCAAAAATCTAAGTTTCAGAAGACTCCTTAATGATTGGGAGATAGATGATTTGGCAGAATTCTACAACACTCTCAATCTATTCAAAGACCTCTCCGTTCAACCTTTCATGGCAAGTAGGTAAGCGAGGGGGATTTTCAGTCAAGTCAGCTTGCAAGGAATTCAATCATTTAAACAAGAAGATTAATTGTTGGCCATGGAAACTAATCTAGAAAGTCCAAATCCCTCGTAAAGAGGCTTGTTTCACTTGGCTCATTGCTAGGAAATTGGTCCTATCTCATGAAGGACTCAAGAAAAGGGGCTTCCACCTGTTCTCTAAAATGTTAATGTGCGGAAAAGAATCAGAGACAACCAACCATCTTTTTTTACAATGCAAGATGCCCGGACAACTTTGGAGGATTTTCCTTAATTTAAAAGGGATCATGTGGGTGATGCCAAGAGATACACTTGGAAGTGCTGGAAAAAATGTAGTAGTCAGTCAAAACAGAAAGAATGACGGAAGCATGCGTGCATTTGGTGTACAGTTTGGAAAGAGAGAAATCAAAGATGTTTTGAATATAATCACAGCTCTATCTGGAAGACAGAGAAACTTTTATTGATGTTCTAGGATCTCTGTAAGTAGGTTATAACTTAGTACATCTTCCTATATTCCCTTGTAAGTATGGACAGCTGTAATCTTTATGCAGCAAATAGTTATACAAAAAATGTTACCTTCTCAAAAAAAATTTTATATTACTATTTTGATGAGTTCTCTAGATGGGTGGTCTCTTCCCTTTTTTCTTGTGGTCTACTGTTTCGTCTTTCCCCAACTTTGCCTCTAGAAATTAGGATAGTCATGTGACGCTAATTTTTGATTGGAAAAGTATTCTGAATTGGTTGGTGGTGAGTGTAAGAACTAACTTCATAAAATAAGGATCCAATTGGCACAACTTGAGGACTTAGATCACAACAGCACTCCTAAATTTGATACCCTAAACGTGATTTATCTAAACTCAAAATGAAGTTTTGCCTGTGAAAGAGAGAGTTTGGCCGATAGCCATGGAAAGCAGAAGTAGGTGCATTTCTTGATAGTATTTTTTTTCACCTCCCCAGGGAGCTACTATATAGATTTTTGTTTAGTTGGACAACATGTTTGTATATTAGTGCTTGCAATGCATGGTAGTATGCAATATTGGTTAAAATCTCTGGAGAACTAAATTTGCCTCAATGTTTGCAGTTCTTTCACAATATTGCAACACATTGCCATATGGGGAAATCTTGTTGCTTTTTATGTCATTAATTGGATTTTCAGTGCCTTCCCATCCTCCGGCCTGTATACAATAATGTTTCGCTTATGTAGACAGCCGTCATACTGGATTACTATATCTGTAAGTGAACTTTTTCTATCTTCTTTTTTCATGTAGTGTTCCAATCCTTTATTGGTATCATGATGTTTTTGAAGTGATTGTCTATTGTTTACAGTTCAAAACTTTTTCTTTTATTGGGCAAGTAATTTAGATGTTATTTAACTCTGGTTTGTATACTTCTTGATTCGAAGCTCTCTTTGGATTGGTTTTACTTTTATAACCATGACAAGTATGCTTAACAAAAACACAGTTACGGAGTCGAGAAATGCTTCAGAATAGTTAGTCCATCCAGGTTTTTATAGTAGAATTTTGTCTGGGCAGAAAGCTTTACGAGATGACTACCTATTACACCAGCAGTTGGAAGACATATTTGTAGTTGGGTTCTTCATTAGATTGGAGAACCTAGGAGTTGATTTCAAATTGTTGCATGAACAAATTCTTTAAAACTTCAAAATGTAATTGATAGGCTGAGTTTAAAATAATTTAATGTCTGAGAAGAATGTATCATGTTACTTGGGACAGTTGTAGTTAGCCTTCAGATTGTTCTGGCATGATATCATTCTATTCATCATCTTTCCTTGTTAATCCAAAAATATGTAGGTCTAATTAGGAATTTCATGAATAGTGATGCTGTGATTTTGTAAATCGTTATGTCGATCCATTGTAGTAGATCACCAATGCTAGAAAGTGTAATACCTTGTGAAAGTCAATTCTCCTGCAAATTGATTACAAATTGACTGAAAAGTATTGTATAATCTACTCATTTCTATATGTTAAAGGTTATAAGGTGCTTATAATTGTTATATGAAATGCTTTGTTGCATCTAATTAGAGGAATTAGTTTTTGATTCCCTCTTTTAGTGAATCACACTTCGACAGAACTAATTCTGGCTTACCTTCCCATTTCAGATCATTGTTGCAGCTGGCATGGGTCCAGTGCTAGCTTTGAAGTACTTCAGGTATACCTACAGATCTAGTAAAATTAACATACTTCAGCAAGCTGAACGTATGGGAGGGCCTATATTGTCCCTGGGTAATATCGAGTCTCAATCGAGATCTTTGGATAAAGACGTTTCACCTTTATCAATTTCTCAACCAAAGAACCGTACGTCAGTCTATGAACCACTGCTCTCAGATTCTCCTAGCGCTACAAGACGTTCTTTTGGACCAGGGGCTCCATTTGATTTCTTTCAGTCCCAAGCCCGATTATCATCAAATTATACGAGAAACTGCAAGGATAACTAATATTAGCAGTTCATCTGGAAGGACTTGTGGAATTATGCATATCACATGTAGAAAAGATACTACACTGAGGACACTAACTGCTGATCCGTTCTTTTCAACTGACCAGCGTCTCAATTCTGTTTTCTATGTTGTGTGTTAGAGTTGCATCAAATTGCCAATATCATGCTCAGGGGCCACTGTATTTTGGCAGCTTATGCTGTAAAGATCAGGACGTATTATTGTTCCCAGGGTATGAAGATGCAACAGCGTAGCACACTATGGATTCTTGTTTATTGGAGGAAACAGTGAACATTTCACAGATTCTGACACCCCATTTTCAGGGTTATATCAAATATACATAAACTACTCAATCGAATGGAGCCAGAGATATCCATCACAGAAATATACCCAGCATCATTTTCACATTTTTGTTTCTCATGGATTGATGCTATTGGCTAGGTTTGTAAAATTTTAAGGACAGCGATGGGCTGGAAACCTCGATTTTAGAAACAAAGTTCCTGTATATCAATCACAGCGGTTTTAAGCCGGACTGGAGACCGTAATGTTGACACAGAGATCTTCCACAGTTGTTGAATTGTGTTTTATCTTTGCATAGATGTTCCGTGTGACTTGTTGATAATCTTTGTGACATTATACTACTTAACTATAATGGGATGGAAAGTCAATATAGACGTAATTACAAGAATTGTTGGATGTTTTATTTCTTATTGCTACCATTTTTCTTAAGTAATTAATTATGGAATTTTAGTTGCTGTAAGATTTCAATATTTTGTTTGAGGGTACTTAAAGCTTTATGATGATTGAAATTTATGAGATGCTTTCATTTGTTATAAAATAGCAGAAATGGAAGCTTAAAGTGAGAAAAGAAGACTAATATTTTATTTTATTTCATCTTTTATGTAGAGAATTATTAGCTGTACAGGCAGATATAATAGCTATTCTTATGTACATACATTCACACAGTAATATTTCATGATACTACCTCATGGATGAACCAATAACGACATACCAATGAATCCCATAAAATATGATTTGAAGTAGGTAGAGTGTATGCAAACTTTACCACTACTTTATGGATATAGAGAAATTATTTTCGGAAGGCTTTCGGCTTTAGAGATCATTAAAAGAACTGACGAGAAAAATTATATTGTAAGAAGTATACTAACAGAGTATTCAAATATATTTTTTACTAATTTAGAGTTAAATGTATTTTTTAATTATTTTTATTCATTTCTTTAAAAAACATAATCTATGAGACCAATAGGGTATCAATATATTTCCTGAGTATCACAGAGGATTGAGCTCATTCTATGTGAGACCGATATATACATATACTACTGGAGTATCACGAAGGATTGTTTCATAGTATTCTTGTTGACATCATGCTAATATCGTGCTGAGATCAACATGACTTCATGGGCGAAATAAAAAGGGGAAAGTGGGGGAAATAAAAAGAGGAAAGTGGGGGAAAGAAGGTAAATTGTTTGGGTTATGAGTTTATTAAGGGTAAATAGTTTGGATTTGGTCCATTAAGGAAAAATAATTTCACATTAGGTCTATTTTGTTTAGTTTTTTCAATATTTTTTTCTTTCATGAGTACTTATTTTATTTAAAGTTTTATTGTAAAAGTATTGATATTATCTTATCATATTGCAAACAACAAATTTTGATATATATGCACAATAAAAGTGTCAAAATAATTGAACTTGTAAAAAGAGGGAGGAAGAAGAAAATGATTTTCTTTTCATTCCAACAAAAAAGAAAAGGAGTCACGAGAAATAAACACATGTTTTAGAAGCTTATTTGCTATCTGATCTTTCGATTCGTCGCTCGAGAGACGTAAAGAAGATGATGAGTTGTTTTTTTTTTTTTTGGAGCTCTTTAAAACGTGGGAGAAAATTAATGTTTTTCTTTTTTTGCTCGGTTGCGAGGTGGAGCACCCTCTTGTTGACCACCTTGTGCTCCTTGACCTCCATGGCACCATGTCCTTGAGGATTACCGTCTCTACCTTTATTTTGAGCATTTGGACAATCTGCAATCTTGTGGTCCCTCTTGCCACATCCAAAGCAAGCACCCACATCCTGATAGCACCTACTACCATGGTTCTTTCCACACCTTCCACACGTAGAAAATACTGATCCACTATTACTACCTTGAGCTTTAGAGTTTAACACCATATCATTGATGTACCTTTGGTTTTGAGTATTTAATGACCCTTGACCTTGAAATTTGTGGCCTTGTTGGAAGCGACCACCTCCACCACCCCTAGCATCTTGGAACCCACATTCATAATAAGCCCTCTTGGACTCCCCACACTTCCTCTTCCTAAGCTTCTCTTCCTCAAGTTGCTCAGCATATGTCGTGAGTCGAGATATGTCCATCTCCCCTATGAGCATGGCAGTGCAGCCCTCTTCATTGACCAAATCAGACACCCCTAACACAAACTTGTTCATTCTTGTCGAGGATCGACAACCAAGTGAGGAGCATGCTTTGAGAGTTTTTGAATTTGCGGGAATACTCCCTCACACTTATGGAGCCTTATTTGAGATTCATAAATTCCATCATCTTTGCCTCCCTTAGCTTCATAAGGAAGAAGCTATCAAGGAAGGTAGCTTTGAATTCCGCCCATGGAATAGGCTCATCGTTTACCCTCTTCTTCCATTGTATCAAGACCCAGACATAGGGCTTAGCCATGATACGACAAATGTGACACCTGAAGGTATCTCATCCAAGCCTCATGTTCATATTATAAACATTCATAAGGTAAAGTAAGCATGCATAAGAGAATAAGCAAGCGGAATGTATCAAAACAGAAAATTCAAAGTTCCCCTTAGGGGAATTTACATCAATTTATAGTGTCCAAAACATGCCTCCATATCATAAGATCTTGCCAGGGTCTAGAACATAGCCTTTAGCTCACTCTCAAGACATTCATCAAAGAAAAGAAAGAAAGTCTTGATAGAAAAACATCATAAAAGGGCTTGTTTTTGGAGCATGAGAACTCACCAACAATCTTCAAAAGCTCATTCTGAATCTAGCCACGAAATGGAATAGTTGACTCATCATCTGTACGTCCTTACATGGTTAGACCATGTAGGCAAGAAAGTATGCGTCAGTTCATGGAATGTACTAAGTGTGTAGGTATGCCATGTATCAAAGAACATCACAATATAATATCTTATGCATAATCATAATCATAACCAATAGAGTGAGGACACAATATGCAAGAGCAATGCAAGTTTAAAACCATGAGAAGAAGCATCATTAAAATCCTTTCGTAATCCTAGCTTACATATGTGGAAATAAGACCCTAACTAACATATAAGACCATGAGGACTATTAACTTGGAATCTTGATGTTCCCTCTACACCAAGCAAAGAGAAGTCTACTTTGTTAATAGACTCGAGATCCTTACCCTATAGGCTCTATCCTATAATGATGAGAACCCAACATCTCACCGCACCTTTTAGGCTCTATTCTCGCATGGTGAGTGTCCATTAAACTCTATATGGATCTATTAGCATATCTTTAAGTCATATAAATATGAACATCATTCCTATGATGGAAAATAGTTATGGGACTATGAAATCTACCAAAACTCTCTCGGTGCTAACTCATATCCCATGGAATACATAAATCATGCATATACATAGCTTTCAATATAATTTATAATTTATTAAAATAATGCTTTCATAGCTTGAAAAATAGTCATCATAATCTTTCGTGAAAGTATCTCATGTCATAAGAATTGAAATGACCACAAAAAGTGCCTGAAAATGTGCCTCGAAAGTATCTAAAATTATAATTTTCATATATCTCAAAATTCATGTGTTATTTTGAAAATTCGACTTCATATTCTTGATCAGGGGGCAAAATTGAGTGGGAAATATGTTCAACACCAATTTTAGAGCAACCGTAGCAAAATTCAAAAATTTCAACTTTTGCAAATTCTAGTGTCCAGGCACTACGCTGGCGCGATGCGCCAGTGTGTTATTTCTGCAGCTTTTTTGAGTTCGGTTCAAGGCTTTTGGGTCTTGGGCCTAAGTGTTCCCATGCGTGAAAATAACTACACTTAGCCTTATTTCACCCTCATAACATTCAAGACATTCCCAAATACTCTCTCAAACACTTAGACAATATTTCATCTCCAAATTTCAAGTCCCAAAACTCATCTGGATCTTAAGGTTCTCATTCAAGCTTCAAGTCTCCATCTCTAATCTTCTTCAAGGATTCTCTAAAGTCAAGGTATGCGGGTTTTCTTTTATGGGTTCCTTCCACCCATGATTAAGCTTCCTTTTACTTAAAATTTGCATGATTTAAAGTTGATTTATTCATGAGTCTTACTTATTATGAATTTCACTGCACACTATGTTGGGGTTTCATGAAAGTATGATTGTTTTAGCATGTTCTGAGCTATGTATCTAAGATTTATGGTGAGATTTGATGAAGACTTTTGATGTATGTTGCTTAAGGGTGTTACTAAATATTTATTGATGGTTTTACATTGAATTTTCTAGCATGATTTCAATCTTGAATTGCATGGTTTTACACTAGCACTACACACCCGCTAAGTATTTGATAAAATGTCCGGTTATAATTTTCTTAAGGAATTGAAGGTCCAATGCATGTATTATAAGTTGAATGACTATATGATGATGAAAGGAATGTATGTATATGATATTATTTCTATAATGTTGGGAATTGACCAAGCCTCACTCAGGAGGTTGTAGGCTCGGGTTACCTTGTTGAGGGATTTCTATCTTGATCGTCTCGTTCGGGAGGTGATACGCCTATGCAACCATGTCGAGGGGTTTGTACCTTGATAGACACATTGGGGTTTTGTACTCCATCAATCATGTTGGGGGGTTTGTACCTCATCAACCAATTAAGGGGTTCGTACATCATTCACCTCTTCGAGGGATGGTACGCCTTGGATATTCACTAATAATGGTGTTTCCTCATATATTATGCTCTATAACCATGATTTTACTTCAATCATCACTCATACATGCCATATTGCTATATGCTTATTTATTGTCTATGTTATGCATTTTGTTCATGGTGCTTATCCCTTGTTGCATTGCACCCTACATACTTAGTACATTCAAATGTACGAACACATACTCTATGCCTATATGATGTCACCATGTAGGAACCGGAGCCCCGCTTGATCATCCTCCTCCACGTGGCTAGTACGATCTCTCTAAAGCTAGTTAGTTGGTCCTTCATTTCGGGGATGATGTTTATAATCTCATACTATGTTCTAAGACTATCTTTCATTTATGTATATGTTGACTATGTGGATGAGCCTGGTAGCTTGTCTTGGCCCCCCGCTAAGTATCTAAGTTTTAGAGGTGTTATTGGACATGTTTTGTATTATGCTTTGAGCTTTGACTCCCTCTTGACTCTTGATGATTATGATACGAAGGTTGTCCCTTAGCCCCGTTTGTCCCTATTTACCATCTCTTGTTGTATTTTATTGCCTCCGCGACCAAGGATGTGTAATGATATGTTAAAAGGCTTGCTTGGGGTCCCTTCGGGTTTCCCATGCATCGTGTCATGTCTAGGCCCTAAACTTGGGATATGACAAACTTGGTATCAGAGAACTAGGTTGTTAGGTCCTCGACATCCAACACACCGCGTGGAGTAGAGTCTTATTCATGGTTGTTAAGCGCGCCACGACTATGAATAGGAGGCTATGAGGCGTTCTAAAAAAATGTTTCACTTCTTCATGATCTATGTCGTGCGATAGAGTTAGGTCCCCTAGGGCTTATTGCTAACCCCTAACCATTACATTTCAGGATATGTCTCAAGCTACTCAGGCCGGTGATATATCGAATGCGGAGGTTCAGAATGCTCTATGGGTGTTGGCCAAAGCGGTGACAAAATTGACGACTCACCTTAATCAGCAAGTGAGTGCTCCTGAGAGTTCAAACGGTAAGAGAAGGGATAGGGAGGCCAAGAGGGTCTGTTTTGAAGGAAAGTTCCAAAGTCTCAAAGATAGAGGTGATGCTATGTGTCTAACATGTGGTAAGGTGCATAGAGGCCTATGTTTGAGGGGCACTAATGCTTGCTTCGGTTCCGGTGAAGAGGGGCATAAGAGGAGGGATTATCCTCGTAAATGCAATAAGAGTAAAGGGGGTGATGATAGGGTGACTCATCTTGGATGCCCAAAATGTGGGAGGAATCATAGTGGTGCATGTTGGAGGAACAGGGGTGCATGCTTTGGGTGTGGTGAGATTGGCCACAAAATTCTTGAATGTCCACATGCTCACAACAAAGGTAAGGATGGCCGACCATAATGGCAAGGTGGTCATGTTGATCAAGAGGGTCAAGGAGGGGATGAGGTGCCCGACATTGCTATCAGTATGTTGAAATTTCCTTTTGCTTTAATGCGTATGCCTTGATGGGCCCGGGTGCCACTATCTCTTTTATTATTCTTTCTTGTTGCTAGTGGGCTTTAAGTGTGCCCCGAATTGTTATGTGAAACTTTGGTGTCTACCCTTTCATTGAGTGTATTATTGCTAGAACATTCATAGATGTTGTTCCGTGTTCATATTGCATTAGGTCTTGCCTTGTGAATTGTTGGGTTGATGTGGTAATTTTTGATGCCATACTTAGGGTGGATTAGTTGCGTGAGATGTGGTATCTCCTTTGATTGTAGGGCCCGTAGAGTTAGATTTCAATTCCCTAATAAACCTGTCTTTGAGTGGGAGCTTGTAAGGTGGTTGTAAAGGGTAAGTCCGTTTCTTGTCATAAGGTATAATTGATCTCTAAGGGTTGCAATTATCATCTTGTAAGAGCTAAGGACATTGAACCTAGGTTATTTCCATTGAGTTGTTTTTAGTGATCAACGAGTTAGTGAATGTCCCTTCTGATATTTTGAATTTGGAGTGGTCTCTTTTGGTTTGACTTATGCATTAGTAATGTCTATATGTCTCGTGAATAGGGTCTTTAATCCCTACCTTATTATGTTGTGGTGGACTCTAGTGATGAAGTATTCATCTATTTAGAGCTTGTGAACCATTTTTGGGTAGTGTTGCAAATCTTGGGAAAGAGGAGTTGTGTGTTAAGTATGAGAAGTGTGAATTTGGTTAAAGAAGGTTACCTTCTTAGGTCATGTGGTGTCGGAGTATGGTATTAAAGTTGATCCTAAAAAGATGAATATGATTAGAAATTGGCCTAGACCATTGATCCCATTAGACATTAGAAGTTTCTTGGGCTTAGCTGGTTATTATCGGAGGTTTGTGGATGAGTTTTCTTCTATTGCTTTTCCTATGACTTAGTTGGACCCCAGGTAAGGTTAATTTGAGTGGACCGATGAGTGTGAGTGGAGTTTCTAAAACCTTGAAGGTTAAGCTTGTGTATGCTCCTATCTTGGCTCTATCGGAAGGGTTGGAGGGGTTGTTGTGTACTGTTATGCCTCAAGAATTGGTTGGGTGGTGTTTTGATGCTAAATGGTATGATGATAGTCTATGCTTCTAGACAACTTAAGATGCTTGGAAAGAACTATCCTACCCATGATCTTGAGTTAGCTGTCGTGGTCTTTGCTTTGAAAATTTGGTGTCACTATTTGTATAAGGTGCATGTTAATGTGTTCACTGATCATAAGAGCTTCCAATATGTGTTCATTCAAAAGATCTTAATTTGAGGCAAGGAAGGTGGTTAGGACTTCTTAAGGACTATAATATGAGTGTGCATATCATCCCGGTAAGGCTAATGTTGTGGCAGATGCTTTGGGTAGGGTGTCTATGGGTAGCCTAGCTCATGTTCATGGTGGTGACAAAGAGGTGGCTAGGGAGATCCATCAGTTGGATAGATTGGGAGTTAGGTTGGAAGAGGTTGATAATGGTGGTGTCATTGTTGTTGATGGTTCTAGACCTTCATTAGTTGAGGAGGTGAAAGCTCAGCAAGATCTTGACCCCGCTTTGTTGGAAATGAAGGCATTGGTGAAGGGTGGTAAGGTAGAGGTTTTCTCCCAAGGAGGAGATGGTACCCTTAGATACCAAGGTAGGTTATGTGTGCCTTGTATTGATGGCTTGAGATGAAAGATTCTTGATGAGGCTCATGGTTCTTCCTATTCCACTTACCCCGATTCTACTAAGATATAGAGATTCGAAAAAGGTGCATTGGTTAGGAGATATGAAGAGAGACGTTGCCAAATTTGTATCCGGTTGTCATAGTTTCCAACAAGTCAAAGCCAAACATTCAAGGTCGGGTGGCCTAACCCAAGACATAGATATTCCTACTTAGAAGTGGGAAGATATTAATATGGGTTTTGTGGTTGGGTTGCCCAAGAATAGAAAAGGAATTTTCATTCTATTTGGGTTGTAGTTGATAGGATGACAAAATCGGCTCACTTTCCACCGGTTAAGACTACATATAGGGTTGAAAATTATGCTAGGTTGTACATTTATTACTTGGTGAGGCTGCATGGGGTACCTTCATCATATCGGATCATGCTGCACAATTCATTTCACACTTTTAGAGGTCCTTCCAAGGAGGTCTTGGAACCAAGGTAAAGCTTAGTACGACCTTTCACCCCCAAACGGATGGCCAAGATGAAAAAACTATCCAAACACTTGAGTACATGCTTAGGGCTTATGTAACGGAGCTTAAGGGTAGTTGGGATGATTATCTTTCACTGATTGAGTTTGCATATAACAATAGCTATCATTCTAGTATTGGTATGGCACCTTTTAAGACTCTCTGTGGTAGACATTGTAGACCACCGGTTTGGTGGTTTGAGGTAGGAGAGGTGGCTTTGATGAGTCTGTATCTGGTTATGAAGGCTCTTGAGAAGGTTAGAATGATTAGAGGAAGGTTGGAAACAACCCAAGTCGTCAAAAATCCTATGCCGATGTGATAAGGAGAGACCTTGAATTTAAGGTTGGTGACTGGATCTATTTGAAGGTTTCACCCATGAAGGGTGTGGTTCATTTTGGTAAGAAGGGTAAGTTAAGCCTAAGATATGGGGGTCCTTATAGAGTCTTAAGGAGGATTGGTACACTTGCATACGAATTGGATTTGCCTATGAGTAGGGATATGGTTCGTCCGGCTCTTCATGCATCTAGATTGAGGAGATGAGTCGTTGACTCAAGTGCTCTAGAACTTTTAAAGTTATGGGTATTGTGGAGGATAAGTTGTCTTAGGAGGAGATCCCGAAGGAGATATTGGATGGATGGATTGGAAGAGTTGACTAATAAGGATGTGGTGTTCATCAAGGCACCTTGGAAAAACTGTCCAGCCGATGGTTTCTCTCGGGGAGCTGGAGCGGGCATGGAGAAGCGATATCCAAACCTCTTTCACTTTATTCAAGCTTGTGATAATGCTTCAAGTCCTTTTATTTTATGAATCCAAATCTTACGTTTCAGCTCCTATGTTATTTGTATGCATTCATGTCTATGTTGACAAGTTCAGGATAATTTTGACACTCATGTCGAGATTTTAAAAATGGTGTTTTAAATGTGTTGTTGCATTCTTGTTGGGGCTGATTCCTTCATGATTACTCTTCTTATGTATGTTTCTTTGACATTTGAGAATAAATGTTTCCAAAGGAGAGATGTTGAAACGACCCTAAAAAGTACCTGAAAATGTGCCTTTGGAAGTGCCCAGAATCGTAATTTTTATGTATTTCAAAATTTGTGCATTATTTCAAAAATCTGACTTCATATTCATGATCAGGGGGCAAAATTGAGTAGGAGATGGGTTTAACCCCAATTTTAGAGCAACCGTAGCAAAATTCAAAAATCCCAAGTTTTACAAATTCCAGTGTCTAGGCACGATGCTGGTGCGACACGCTAGTGTGTTATTTCGTGTAGTCTTTTTGAGTTCGGTTCAAGGCTTTTGGGTCTTAGGCCTAAGTGTTCCCATGCATGAAAATACTTATACTTAGCCTTATTTCACCCTCGTAACATTCAAGACATTTCTAAATACTGTCTCAAACACTTAGCCAATATGTCATCTCCAAATTTCAAGTCCCAAAACTCATCCAGATATTAAGGTTCTCATTCAAGCTTCAAGTCTCCATCTCTAATCTTCTTTAAGGATTCACCAAAGTCAAGGTATGTGGGTTTTCTTTCATGGATTCCTTTCACCCATGATGCTCAAGCTTCCTTTTACTTAAAATTTGAATGATTTAAAGTTGATTTATTATGAGTCTTACTTATTATGAATTTCACTGCACACTATGTTGGGGTTTCATGAAAGTATGGTTGTTTTATCATGTTCTGAGCTATGAATCTAAAATCTATGGTGGGATTTGATGAAGGATTTTGGTGTATATTGCTTGAGGGTATTACTAAGTATCTATTGATGGTTTTACATTAAATTTTCTAGCATAATTTCACTCTTGAATTGCTTGGTTTTACACTAGCACTACACTCCCCCCCCCCAAGTGTTTGATAAAATATCCGGTTATGATTTTCTTGAGAAATTGAAGGTTCAATGCATGTCTTATAAGTTGAATGATTATGTGATGATGAAAGGAATGTATGTATATGATGTTATCTCTATAGTGTTGGGAGTTGACCAAGCTTCACTCGAGAGGTTGTAGGCCCGGGTAACCTTGTTGAGGGGGTTTTTACCTCGATCACCTTGCTCGGGAGGTGGTAAATCCGTGCAACCATATCGAGGGGTTTATACCTTGATAACCACGTTATGGGGTTTATACTCCATCAACCATGTTGAGGGTTTGTACCTCATCAACCGATTGAGGGGTCCTCATTCACCTCTCCGAGGGGGTGGTAGGCCTTGGATATTCCCTAATAATGGTCTTTCCTCACACATGTATTATGCTATATATAAGCATGATTTTACTTCAAGCATTATTCATACATGTCATATTATTATATGCTTATTCGTTGTCTATGTTATGCATTTTGTTCATGGTGCTTATCCCTTGTTGCATTGCACCCTATATACTTACTACATTCAAACGTACTAATTCATACTCTATGCCTACATGATATCACCATGTAGGAACCAGAGCCCTTCTTGATCATCCTCCTCCATGTGGCTAGTACGATCTCTCTAAAGCTAGTTAGTGGGTCCTCCATTTTGAGGACGATGTTTATAATCTCATACTATGTTCTAAGACTATCTCTCTTTTATGTAAATGTTGACTATGAGGGTGAATCCGGTAGCTTGTCTTGGCCCCCCTCTAAGTATCTAAGTTTTGGAGGTGTTGTCGTTTGTCCCTATTTACTATCTCTCGCTATATTTTATTGCCTCTGCGACCAAGGATGTGTAATGATATGTTAAGAGGTTTGCTTGGGATCCCTTTGGATTCCCCATGCACTGTGTCACGTCGAGGCCCTAGACTTGGGTCGTGACAGGAATAGTCAATCTACTTAACCTTTCACATTGTGTGAGTAAACTTCTTGCCTTCTCATCATCATCATCATGAAACATTATGGACTTAATAACTCTCATTATCATAGCATCATTATCATCATAACATCATCATCATTGTCATTAAAAAATGCTTTACATACTTAGGATCATATCTATGAAAAATATAGTTTCATCATAGGAGACTAGGACCATGTGCGGATCCATGAACAATTAAGTCAAAACTATGTAATTTAATGAAATTCATAGAGGAAACATGTAGTTAAAATCAATTTGGTTCATTAGTAAAAGAAGCCACATCGATTCATCAAGCTCTAATCATACATATTTGAAACCATATACTTCTACTTGGAGATCGTAGAAATCATGTAATTCTTCATAATTCATATAGAATATTCATGATTCATGCATTGAGAATCATAGCATAAAAGTCCATAAGAAATCATCATGAAAATTTGGTAAAAAAAGGAGATTATGATTGGGCTTCATGGATGAAACTAGTCCATGAATGAAGCCCTACATTTACCTTCAAGACTTGAAGATGAAATTTTGAAAATGCTTAAGCCAAACCTTCAAACCCTAGCTTCAATGGAATCCTTTTCTAAGAGAGAGAAATTTTAGAATTTGGGAGAGAATTTTAAGAGTGAATGACAGAGAATGAATAGAATTTATAGAAAGTAGGCCGGTTAAGATAGTTAAGGGGCTAAAATGACGTAGTTAAGAGTTAAATGAATTGATAATGTCCAAAAAATCCTTCATTAAAGTTTGTCGGAGCCATCCACAAGACCCATACACGGGATTCGGTTCCACCTATGGCTTGTGCTTTGGCTCGTAGGACTTATGCCATAAAAGTTTAAGCTTCTAGAATTTGACACTTCTCAATCTACAAGTATGCGGGACTACCCATTTTTCCTTTCATGAGTAGTAAGTTCCTTCATTAAAACTCCCCATACTTAAAAAAATTCTATGCTTCAGAGGTTACTTTGATGATGCCATCCACGAGTCATGCTTTCATTAACATCCCAACCTATTAATCATGGAACCATTTCAACAAACTCATAAATTTCCCAACTTTTGGGCCTCTTTCCATGAGACCTTCCCACGACCCATGGTCCAATCCACGAGCTGTGGATTGGCTTCTAACTCCCAACTAGTTCTGACTTTCTTAACTTTCCAGTTCCCAAGTTAACAAACATGCAGGGTGTTACATATTGGGTGAACCATATTTGTGCAAGGCCCCAGATTTGGTAGGCCACTAGTTTCGCTTTCTCTTCTGAGCTTACCCCCATGATGGCTAAGACTTTGTATACCTCATCAATAAATTTTTGAAGATCTTCCTCCACTTTAGAGCCTTGAAACCCTAGAGGAATCGTTCTAGTAAAGTCCCTCACTCTTAAGGCCAGAGTAGGATCATGATGAGCTTGGGCCCCTTGGTTGATTTGGTTGGCTACGGCTTGGGCTAACAAGGCGACAATATTTTGATATTTGGAATGAGAAAATCCCTTTTCTTGGGGAACCTGAGGGGCCTGAGGGGCTTGGTCCCTTTTAGGAATAGGGTCCCTTTGCGGCATGATCTAGAAGGGCAAAATCAATCATTAGATATAAGAAATTCTTAGGACTAGTTATAAGACACGACATAGATCATGAAGAAGTGAGTCATTTCTAAATGCCTCATAGCCTCCTATTTATAGTTGTGACACGCTTCACAACTATGAATAAGACTCTACTTAACGAGGTATATTGGATTTTCAAGGACCATTTATAAACTTAGTGCTCTGATACCAAGCTTGTCATGACCCAAGCCTAGGGCCTAGGTGCGACATAGCATACATAAGCACATCCTTGGTTAAGAAGCATTTTTAACCATCAACAAGTAGTACTAGGGCGATTAGGGACTTAGGACACACTTTATAGGGACAAGGGATAAGGAATTCCCACTGTTCAATCACATCAAGTAAGTCTAAAGGAATAGGGATATGAGATGCACTTTATGGGAAGTAGGGACTTAGGAATTTCACTATCTTGTCAATAACCACAAGCAACAACAAAACATGGGATAAGGACTACGGGATAGTCCCCATAGATACGTAAGTGTTGCATAAGACATACATATCATACCATTAAACAATACCTTTAGTCATGAGTTGAATGAGGGCCAACATATGTCCCAAGTTCACCCTCAAAAGTAAATAACAAAGTAGCAATATTTTAACATAAGCAAGATAGAAAAATAGATGTTGTCCTCGGAATGGAGGACTCACCATAAGCAAGTCTTTAAGAAATCGTACTAGCCACAATGAGATGGATGGATAGGAGCTTTGATCCCTATATGGTTAGATCATATAGGCAAAAAGTATGCGTTAGTACTTTGAATGCTAAGTATATGAGATGCAATACAACAAGGAAGTCATAAGACATAATATTCAAGATGCATAATCATATACAAGGTAGAATAAGCTCAATATGACATGAATGATCAATGTCTTAGTCAAAACATGCATGGAAGGTAACATAATCTCATAACATAGCATACATATGTGCGCAACCTTAACCGAAACTTAAGACCATGTGAATTACTACATGGAATCTCAACTTTTTCTCCACATCAGACCAGGAGTGATCTACTTGCCAAGGTAAATCATACCTCACCTTATGGGAACTTTCACATTTTAGAGAGTGCTTTACAAATGTCTTATAAGGACTTTACCCATTTCAATTAATATATGATAAGGGTCTCGTAAGAACTTTCCTATTTTTATTCTTATTTTGCATGTAACTTATGGGAAATCTACCTTTTTTAGTGAATCATGCAACATGAACTATATGGAATCCATAAGTAAATCACAAGCCTAAGGTGGCAAGTAATTAGGGGATAATGAAAATCTACCAAGGTCCTCTCAGTGCTAAGTCAACATCCGAAGAAATACTTAATACATAATCATAATTATATTATGCATAAGCTTGTAAACCTTAATATCATAATAAGAGCAGCTCATGAGAATCACTGCATCATACCATCATAAAAGGCTCAATAATATTGCATAATTTTCATAACATTTTCATGGATTTATAACATATTTGGTAACCCTTAATCATTCACAATATTCATAATATTGCATACTTATCATGAGAATATATCATTTGAAACCATAATTTAATTAACTCATAATGAGATTCAAAGAGCCATTATAGTTAAGATAGGGCATTCTCCAAAATCCATCAACTCATGCCATT
>JAABOM020000007.1:8182292-8212324 GCA_011800125.2 Solanum clarkiae
CCATTTTTAGTTCGTTTTCTTAGATCAATTGGCCTCTTTTGGGCCAGATTTGACCCAATTGACTCAAGAACCCAATCAGCCTATTCCTTTTTATCAAAAATCATCCAGTAATGCACAAATATATTATATATATGTATATACATATGTGTGGGGGCCATACACCCCCAATTGCCTCATTCTTTCTTTCCTTGCTCCTCCATACCTATGCCCCTCACCCATAACTTCATCTTCTTCAACAACATAATCCGTAAATTCTTCAATGCTCCCTCTGACAAAGCTGATAAATTTTAATGCCCTTTCCTCTTCACGCATGCTCTTTTCATCAGAACCATCGACTACTCAGCAGCTTTCTTGTCCAGAGAGGGATTTTGACATTCAAATTCCAACCCTAAAATCCCCTATTTAAATCCCTTGTTCATCAACATTTAGGGGTAGCTGTCATTACATCAAAAAAGTATTCTTCTTGTTAAGGCCAATTTCTAAGGTTTTCAATCAATTTTCAGAGATTTCCTTTGAGATTAGAAGCTATTAGAAGTCAAAGAAGGGGCCAAACAAAGTTCTCGGGTGGTGAGACTTCCGTTAGCTCCTTCGTCGTCCTAGCTCGCTGCCATCCAAAAGGTAATACCTTAGTCTTGTTCTTCCTCATATTGTTTGAATATGAGTGTTTGACGTTTAAGTTTGCAGGGTTCACGATTCAATGTTGGTTTCACATTTCCCGTTTAGTCCTTGTTGTGTTGGATTTATTTCAAAGTTTTCTGTCAAAATGGTTTCGAATACGCGAGTAGGTGTTGCCTCAGTATTTGCTTCTGTTTCAGATTTTAGCTCTGATTTATAACTAGTCATTTGAGCAAGTTTGAGATGATAAATAAGACCATGAGTTATTGGTTTTTTCTTTGGTTCGACCTGTTTACCGAGGGTTCATTATTAGCTTCTGTCAGTTTTTGAATGAAATGTTTAAATTAGTCTTCAGTTGTCTCACTCTTGAATCTATGTGCAAGAGTTCGCACATTTTAGATATTTCGAATTCCTATTACTATTCGTACTTCCAGTTTTGAGAATATTAGTAACAGCTTTCATCTCATTCTTCTTCACTTATTTGAGTATGCTCATCAGTTTCTGATAAATCCTTATGTTACATCAAAAGTTGTTGAAAAATACAGAAAATCAGATTATATTCCCTGTTTGTTCTTTTGGTTTCAAGATCTATCTACCGTTTGGTCGATAATGCCATGATACTTTAAGTGGCTATGGGTTATGCTTTAACTTCACTCTAGCATGTTAGAATACCTTTATCTTGGAACCTTGATTTTTTTTACCAGTGTAATTAAAGAGATAAAATTGTTTAATTTGGTCATATAATAGCTGATCTATTTTTGTTTTCTCCAACACTAGGAAATTTGTTATCACTACTTGAGTATTTTCCTATTTTACTTTCTAAACTGTTTATGACTTCAAGTGGTTTATTCTGTATAGGAGAACTAGTGATATCAATGTTTCCATATTCTTTTTGTTTAATCTATAAGCTCAAATGGATTCTTTATCCTTTAATTTGGTTATTTCCTATTTGATAGCTGCTAAGTTTCAGAATATAGCTACTGTTTACACTTAAAATGTCCTAGTTCTTCATGTTTGATGGAGTCAATCTAATATATGTCGTGATGCTAACATTTTAAGATACATGTTTAAAGAGGTTTACATTTTTGTGTGTCTCTTACATAAGCTTTTGTTTAAAATGTGATTTATCATTTCATATGTCCCTTGGTTTTGATTAACCACTTCAGCTCTTTATTATGCTTCTTGTTCCTAGTTGTGAAACTAGTTGTTAATGGCTTAGTCATTCCTCGTCTAGTCTTTTCTTCTTCTTTCATTTCAAAGCCCTATGATTCATACTTATTGCTCTACTTATTGTCCGATTGTGCTTTCTTCTTTAGACGTTTGAGGTTATAATATTTTATTTCATGCTCAGTAGGAGTTGAGTTTCATTAATATGTTCCTTGTTAAATATGGTTAAAGGAATCCAACAACATGTAGGCTTTCGAATTTGTTTTCTCATTCCAATAAGCTAGTCTCCTTTCAATCAAACTTCTCTAAGTTTAAATTTTTTGAATTTAAAAAAAGTCTCTTCCGACTAAGTACTTACCATTGTTCAATCAACAAAAGTAATTTTCAATAATAATGAAGATACTCGAATTAATGAAAATAATTTTTTGAGCATGTGAAAAACACCAGTGAAGAATGTTTTTTGTTGAAAATATTTGGTGAAATTTTTGTTGGAATTGTGAGGTTAATGTTTATTTCCTATCCCAAAGGTTTTGAGGTGGGCCTCGTTATTCTCTTAAGAAGAACATATTTCTTTTTGTGATATGTTGAAACATTTTATAAAAAAGAAAAATAGAAGAAGAAGGAATCAACACTTGGCTTTAACTTTTCTTTCACTTGATAATAATGGTAAGAGGAGACAAAAAGAGAGAAAACTTTCCTGCCTATTCCAAGAATTTTCTTCCTTGCTTTTTCTTTTCTCATTGTAGATATCTTTCTTCTTTTCTTTAATATCTGGAAAATTCTTTCATCATTAAATATGGTTTAGTCTTCTTGATTAGAATATTTTGGGATTCAACCGTTTAATATGTAAACTACATATTAGCTCCATGTTAAATCTAACTATTACTTTATCTAAATATTTACTCTCATTTATTTAAGTGAAAATGATTAAATCGGCCTAGTAATTGCATATGTTCTGTCTACTTTTCCTTTTCCAGAAATTTGTTCTTTCAATCATGGCTGGTAGAAATGAGTTTATAGGGATGTTTGAAGTTGGAGTCTTTTCTTTTGATTTTATTTGAAGCATGTAAACTTGCATTGACTACCATTTCTTACTAATTGATAAACATGCTACTCTCGTTAGCCCATTTGTTAGTAGAATTTATTTTAGTACATCACTATGTTTAATCTATGCACCTTTTTGATTATCAAGATGTTAACGACAATTTGTCCTCCTCTATTTTGTGATTATTGTTTAGAAAACTGATATCTTAATCATTAATTTTTTTTCTTTTTCTTCTTACATGTGAATCATTTTGGTGTCCTAAATGGACTCCTATCCTCTTGTTTGCATTTCATTGGCCATGGAGGCTCAACTTCCCTCCTTGAGTCAGCCTCGTCAACTTGCATAGAAAGAAGCAGGCCACAGGGTCTTGAAAGCTGGATTACAGGTTTTTAACACCAAAAGAAAAAAATTGTATACATCCCTATACATGGGTATATAGTCTTTGTATACAGGAGATATATATCAGTATACACTAAGTGTATTTAGAAATTAGGAAAGGACTTGAAATTGGGCCTGTCAAGCCCAAATTATTATTTTAATTATTTTCTTGTATTTTGTTACTTATTTTGAAGTATTTGCTACTTTTCTAACCCTAACTTCAATTTAGCGTTATTTGTTCTAATCTAATTAAATTCCACAGCATATTGAAACCATTTATGTTATTTTTCATCATTTTATTTTCATATAAAAAAGGGGGTGTTTTACTTTAGATTTTTAATTATTCTTAAATGCTTGTGCAATTTCATTTGTCTGAATGAATTAAGTCTTAAAAAAATAATATGATTTTGGCATTTTAGTCTAATTAGTCAAAGAATGAGGTTTAGCCTGTTTTTTAATTACTTAGAAATATTCAAATATGTTTTAGGTTTCTTTTAATCCATTTAAATCAAACTTTCAAAGCTAGTCAAAATTTCCTAATCTCCAGATAACAACGAGTTAGCGGTCATTTCGAGTGCGTGAAACCTTCTCGAAATGGAAATGTGAACCTGAACCCTTTTCTCTAGATTTTAAAAGAATTTTTTTGTTTAAGGTTTTTTAAAATGATTTAATGATTCTCTTGATTTTTTCTAAAAATTAAGTCGCGACTCTATTTTAATTTTAAAAATTTGGTTTTACTTAAAATAATTAAGTAATAAATTGAATTTTCGAAATCTAAATCATTTTTCCTTATGACAGAAATGGTGACTCTACTAGAGACTTTAATTAAGTTCTAACCATTAGATTAGGTTGTTTGGCTAACTATTCAGTTTGTAATATTTAGTAATTTTAATTTTCTTATTTACTTTATTTGTTTAATTCGAATAAAAACTGTCATTCCGCGCATACTTCCTCAAATTTTGGAAACTTTACACTATCACATATACTCACGAGGTGTGCTTTGTGCACGCGCAAATTTCTTTCAAAAAATCCAAAATTTAGGAGAGGTTGCATATGCGCGGAGTGTCCAGATCTTTTTCCATGTGGCCGCAAAGCCTCCTCACTCGAGTTGTTCGCTTGAAAACTACTGTCTAGTAAGCCAAATCTTAGAAATCATAGGATAGAGCTATACCACCCCTATTGATTTAGGTCAAGCGTGCATATTATCTTAGGTGGGTTGATGTTCAGCATCAACTCCATATTTAGGAAATCCACCCATACGTCGACGGGTTTCACAACCCAACGACCAACAAAGAATATTCTGCGCAACGTGATCATGATAGACAGATCCAGTCTGGTTTTTCCATAATGAGTTTAGAGATTGGTTTTTATTTTATTTTTATTTTGTATTGTAGGATGGATTTCATCCCACCAATTCCCCAAATTAGAATGATTAAAGGTATCCTATACAAGTTGAAAGCATGGCGGGGAGATTTCAGCCTTGGTGAAAAACTAACTATTTATAAAGAGAGTGGGGTTCCTCACTAAGTTATTCAGTATCTCTCCCGACAAGCACGTAATTAGAGCATTGATTTCATTTTGGGATCCCGACCATGTCGTATTTATGTTTAGAGATTTTTAGTTAATGCCTACATTGGAGGAAATAAGTTATTTCACTAGTTTGAAATATCAAAGGAAATGTCAAATTGTTCTACATAGTCAATTAGGAAGAAAATTTCTTCGTTACTTAGGATTGAAGAATACCAAAAATTGGGGATGCTCTAAAAATAATTGGATTTCCTTAGATTATTTGTACGAGAGATATGATCATCTAGATAGCTACAAATTGTTCAAAAAGGAATTCTCTTTCACTTCTGGCCATTGGCAAGCTAGGCAACATATCGCATTTGCAATGGCTTTACTTAGGACTTTGGTGTTTCCAAGAGAACATGGAAATATCAGTACTTGCATATGTTTTGTGGCTAAAGCACTTTTTGAGGGAGTCAATGGCAAAGAACTTACCTTAGTACCTATGATTTTAGAAGAAATACTTCAAGCTCTCAGGGAATGTAAAAGAGGAGAAGCAAACTTCTTTGAAGGTTGTAATCTTCTTTTGCAAATGTGGGCAATAGAGCATTTCTACCAACAAGAAAACATAGTGGAAGTGAAACTAATCGCTTTAACAGTTTTTTGATAGGATGAAACGATTTGTGTATCCGGTTGGCACCATTGATTGGCATGAATTCTTGATATTTCGCACTAGCGACCAAATTCAATGGAAGTATCCATTACTCTCACGTTTCATTGCATACATAAGATACAGAGGGTCATACTACATCGAGCTTATTGGGTTGGAAGGACTTCAACCATATGTTGTGGTATGCATGCTCCAACATTTTGGTCAAACACAAGTAATTCCTCTTCAAGCAGATATGAGAGTTTCTGAAATTTCCTTTAGATCGGAATTTAAAGTCCCTAGAGTTGGAGAGATTCTTCATGAATGGAATAATGTTATCACAACAGAGCTAGAAAATAGACCGGCAAGAGCTACTCCGGAATATCAAACATGGCTTCGAGAGGCCCCTATAGCATAAGCCCAGAATGTGAGCAAGGTTTTGAAGATATCATGATGATAATTTGGATACGACACAATCGTCTCGAAACTAACACAATCACTCTAGAGATATGGGTTCAAATGGTGAATATAATGCAGTATTTGAAAAATGTGAAAGCGGGACCAAGCAACATTGAAGCGCCATCCTCATCTACTCCACCATCTTGATCAGAAGCAAATCTCGGCCAAGTCTTAGTATTTTCCTTATGATACATTGTTGTAATCTTAATATTGACCTTATATTATGTCATATTTTCATTGTAATCCTGGCCTTGTACTCTTTTATTAGTATTTAATCTTTTATTTTTCAAACTCGATTTGCCTTAAGACTTGGATCAATCTATCATAATTTCGTATATTTAGCATTTAGGCCTACCTCTGGCATTAAAGAGATCCCTTTCATACTAGGACATACTTGTTCTATTAATCTCCCTATTAACAATGTGATTTATTTGTTATATAATACATATTCTCTTTCTTTTTCTATTATCCGCCTTATTATTTGATGTTATTGAGGCAATGATTATTCGCTTTACACGAACATTTTTTTCTCTCCTTCCTTAGATAAAGAAAGAAAGATGTTTTGCTTTATTTCCCAAAAGGTTGATTTGCGTTGACCCTAAGATGGCGGATTACCCATACTTTACAATGTCAAAATCTCGATCATCCACAGACATGATTGATTCAGATGCATGTGATCAAAGTGGTCTGGGACTTGTCACTATTCCACGAGATGAACTCGTAGCTTTGGAAGGAAGGGATTCAAACCCTTATGATAAACATATCCCTAGTTTAATGAAACAAATGGCTAGCATGCAAAGTGAAATCGACTGACTTCAAATTCTTACCAATTTGTCAATCAGCCTAAACAAACCATTTCCTGAGGAGGGAACGAATTCAATCATCTCACCATCTTTTCCACCCTGTTGACATTCCTCCACCAAATCTCTCCCCTCACAAAACCAATCCAACTACTCCTACTCCACCAGATCCTTTCCTTCATAAAACCAACCCAACTACTCTTAAACAAGTTGCCAATTCCCAACAATTCAATTTACCACAAGGTAACTCACAACAAATCAATCCATTACCCTCCACTACACTGACCCAGACTCCACTTACCTAAACTTCCTCATGTATCCAAAATCCATGCATACAAACTACCTCATTCACCCAAACTCCACCTATCAAAACAAACCCAGCCATCAAAACTACCCTGCTCAGCCAACAATACCAAGCAACCCAACATATACCGGTGACATACACTGTAATTTACATGCAATATGTCCCATAAGTATATGTAGCAGAAGATCAACCTTATGTTACCTAAATCCCAGCCATACCAGAAGTCGATCCGTATGAGGAAATAGAGAGAAGAGCAAGGTCAAGAGAAGATGAAAACATAGCCAGAGAGATTCACAATTCGAAGGAAGTGCTGAAAAACATCCAAGTTCATAAAGGACATGAAGGGCTTGAATATGAAGATTTGTGTGTTTATCCAGATATTGAGTTGCCTGCAGGATACAAGCCACCAAAATTTGAGATGTTCGATGGAACAGGAAATCCTCTCAATTATTGAGGTCTTATTGTGATAAGTTGGTCGGAGTAGGCAGAGATGAGGCCATAAGAATGAAGTTGTTTGTTAGAAGTCTAATCGGAGATGCATTAACTTTATATATTGAGAAAAATCCTAAGAAATAACATAAAATGGCAGAGGATTTTATAGAAAGGTTTAGGTTTAACATTGAGATCGTCCCATATCAATCTTACCTTGAAAAGTTGAAAAAGAAAATAACTGAGACCTTTCATGAGTACGCCATCCGTTGGAGATCTGAAGTAGCTTGAATTCGACCCCCCGTGGATGAAAATGAAATAAAGGACATATTTATCAAAGCTCAAGATAACATGTATTATGAATATATGTTTTTCATGACAAGTGAAAAATTCACAAATCTTGTTAAAATTTGGGAAGCTTTGGAAAAGGAATCAAGTTGAGAAGAATTATTAACCTGGCAGCCCTACAAGCAAAAAATAAGCAATTCAGTCGGATTCAGTTGGAGGACCATTAAGAAGAAGAAAGACAGAGTGTTTGTTGTAACGACCATCCAGGAATGCAAGCCTAACCAAATGCTAACCTACCAAAATCCACTGCCACAATCTTCATATTGTGGTCAGTATACCCAAATGCCTTGGCCTTATTACCAGCCTTCGCCTACCCATTATCCAATTTATGCCGCCCAATCAACATATTATCTACCCCGAGCACCTATCTATCCAAATACACCACAACATCAATCTATGCACCCATCTTAGCTACATTACCCCCCACAAACTCATCCATCAAATACACCCAGGCCTCGCCCAATCTTTGCAAAAAGACCAACCAAAACCTATACCTCTTTAGCTGAACCGTTGTCCTAACTATATGAAAGGTTGAGAACTACAGAAGTGCTGCAACCAATACAAGGACGGGTTCCTAACTCCCTTCCAGGGTGGTATGACGAGAGTAAGCATTGTGCTTATCATTTTGGAGTGGTTGGACACAATACCGACAATTGCCTTACTCTCAAAGATAAGATTGAGATACTGATTAGGAAGGAGTCATTCAGCTCAAAGGTACTGCCCCTAATGTCAACAACAATCCTCTGTCAAATTATGAGAATATGAATGTGATCACCATTGATGAAGAATGTAATTTGGAAGGGACCATTATTTTTCTGAGAAAAGAGGAAAATATTGCGACATCAGCCTTCGTTGCTCCCATAATCACAATACAACTGCGAAAGCCAATTAAGGTGGAAGTTTTTATTTCTAGGCCTCAAATAAATACCTTAGATTCTCAATCACGTTATTTTGATAGTAAAGCAGTTCCTTGGAATTACTTGACTGATGCAAAAGGCAAAGGAAATGAGAAGATAGTTGTGGAGACTACTGCAGCTAGAATGACAAGATCTGGATGTTGCTATGCTCTTGAAGAAATTGCACGAGGTCTACCAGCTAAGGAAAATAACCAGAAAAAAGTAGTCATAAAGGCCGAAGTGGAAGAGTTTTGGAGAAAAATACCTACTAAGGAGTATTCCGTTATTGAACAGTTGAAAAAAACTCCCGCTCAAATTTCTCTGATGGAACTATTGATGAGTTCTACAACTCATAGATATGCTTTGGTAAAAGTTTTGAGTGAGCCTTATGTTACAGCCAAGACAACAAGCGAGAATTTTTCAGCCATGGTAGGACAAGTTTTGAAGCTAATAAAGTTTCTTTTTATGATGACGAGCTTCCACCTGAAGGCCTGGGACAAACAAAGCTTTCAATATCACCATCAGGTGAAAGGACAAGTTTGTCTCTAGAGTTCTGATTGATAGAGGTTCTGCTATTAATGTATGTCTTTTCGTTACACATTAAGCTTTGTTTGATATTGGGAAAATTAGGTAAAGTCAGGTGAGGGTTAAAGGTTTTGATGGGGCTCAAAGGGGAGTCATTGGAGAAATTAACTTGCCACCACAAATTGGGCCCGAGGAGTTTATGGTGGAATTTTAGGTATTGGATATATCTGTTAGTTACAATTTATTGGTTGGAAGGTCGTGGACCCATATGCTGGTGTGGTCCCTTCTACTCTACACCAGACTTTGAAATTTGTTTGGAATCATCAAGAAATCTTTGTTCAAGGAGAAAGTAGTAATTCAATGCATCATGACAACTCAATCCCTATGATTGAGAATTTAGAAAAGTTAGATGGATCTGTATTTCATACTAAGGATATTATGTGTTCTACTCAACTCGAAAGGATGAAACACGGGTGCTTATGATGGTAGCTTAGGAACTGTTGAAGAATGGGCTTGTGCCTGGTCGAGGTCTTGGAGTGAATTTGGATGGAATAGTGGAACCAATTTGGTTGCCCGATTAGAATCACACCTTTGGTGTAGGGTATGAGCCTACACGTGAAGAAGCTTCACCAGTTAATCTCAAAAGGACAAGTGACAGTCCTTTGACACAACTAATCCTATCGTTGAATCAGTCAATTTTTCAAAGCATTTGTTGCACAAGGATCAGAAGAAGCCGCTGAAGGCAACCTCATGGAAGGACTCAAAAACATGTTCATTGAAGAAGTAGAATGCAATATGATTGTGGAAGATTTCACCAAGAGCCCTACCATATGGAATGTTAAGCCGGAAGACGCTTTGAACAATTGGACTTGTACCCCATCCCCGATTCTTTGGGAATCTTGCAAGCAAACTATTAAAACTGCCAATATGTGACATGTTATGAAATGAGTAAACGAACCTCAAGGATTGAACAAGATTTTGCAGAATATAAAGAAGATATGCAGCCTGTAGAATTGACTAAAGAGTTTGAATATTTTGAGAATAAGAAAAAATCAAATTTGGATGAAACTGAGGCAATAAATTTGGGAGATTCAGAAGTGATAAAAGATACAAGAATTAGTGTCCATTTGACTCTGACTCAAATGAAAGATCTTATTGAGTTATTGAGACGATATATGGATGTGTTTGCATGGTCTTATGATGATATGCCGGGACTAAGCACAGACATTGTTTCACACAAGTTACCAACTGATCCATCTTGCCCTCCAGTAAAGCAGAAGCCAAGAAAGATCAAACTGGATCTGAGTTTAAAGGTCTAGGAAGAAGTTTCCAAGCAATTTGATGTCAACATCATTTGAGTCATGAAGTATCCCACATGGTTGGCCAATATAGTGCCAGTACCGAAGAAAGATGGAAAATCTGAGTCTGTGTAGATTATCGGGATCTCAACAAGACCATCCCAAAAGATGATTTTCTTCTTCCAAACATTCATATACTTATTAATAATTGTGCTAAGTACGAGTTGCAAACATTTATTGATTGTTTCGTAGGCTATCATCAGATTCTTATGCATGAAGAAGATGCATAGAATACAACATTCATCACATCTTGGGGCGTGTATTGTTATCGGGTAATGCCTTTTGGACTCAAAAGTACAGGGGCAACATACATGAGAGCTATGACTACCATTTTTCATGATATGATCCATAAGGAGATTGAGGTTTATGTAGACGATGTCATTATCAAGTCACGAAAAAACTTAAATCACATGATGGATTTGAAGAAGTTTTTTTATAGGCTAAGGCAATATAATCTGAAACTAAATCTTGCATAGTGTGTGCTTGGCATTCCTACCAGCAAATTATTGGGTTTCATTGTGAGTAGAAAAGGAATAGAAGTGGATCGTTCAAAGATAAAGGCTATCCAAGACTTGCCTTCTCCAAAAGGTTGAAAGGATGTAATGAGTTTTCTTGGTCGCCTTAATTACATCATTCGATTTATTCCGCAATCAACTGTAATTTGTGAGCCAATCTTTAATCTACTAAAGAAGGATGCTGCTACCAAATGGACAGAAGATTTTCAGTAAGCTTTTGATAGAATTAAGGAATATTTGTCCAGTCCACCTGTTTTGGTGCCTCCTGAGCCTGGAAGACATTATTGTTATATTTGTCTGTGGCGGAAAATGCATTTGGATGCGTGATGGGACAACATGATAAAACTAGGAGGAAAGAACAAGCCATATATTACTTGAGCAAAAAGTTTACACCTTATGAAGCTCGGTATACTTTATTGGAATGCACTTGTTATGCCTTAGCTTGGGTCGCACAAAGGTTAAGACATTACTTGGGTGCATATACCACGTTTCTCATCTCAAGGATGGATCTACTAAAGTATATCTTTCAAAAGCCTATGCCTACTGGAAAGCTGGCCAAATGGCAAATTTTTCTAAGTGAATTTGACATTGTCACTCAAAAGGCCATCAAGGGACAAGCACTAGTTGATCATCTTACTAAAAATCCCGTGGATGAAAAATATAAGCCTTTTAAAACTTACTTCCCAGATGAAGCGATTTTGTTTATTGGAGAGGATATTTCAGAGGGATATCTAGGGTGGAGAATATTTTTCGATGGTGCTGCAAACTCTAAGGAGTCGGTGCTGGTCTGAGAAGCAGGTCAACATTATCTGATCTCAGCAAGTTTAGATTCTTATGCATTAACGATATGGCAGAATATGAGGCTTGTATTCTTGGACTCAGAATGGCTATTGATATGAATGTTCAAGAACTGTTAGTCATAGGTGATTCGGACTTAATGATTAACCAAGTACAACGAGAATGGAGCACTAAGAATGTGAGGATACTCCCATATTTGCAATGCATGAAGGAATTGAGAAAGAAATTCATCAAAATAGAATTCAAGCATATTCCTTAAGCTCAAAATAAATTTGCAGATGCTTTGGCAACCCTGGCTTCTATGATTCAACATCCAGACAAGAGTTACATAGATTCGATCAAGATCAATATGCAAGATCAACCGACATATTATTTTCATGTAGTTGAAGAACCAGATGGAGAACCTTGGTACTATGACATCAAAAGGAATCTCAAAGAAGAAGAATATCCAAACGGCATAAGCAGCATTCAAAAGAGAACACTTCAGAAGCTTGCAAATCACTTTTTTCTAAATGGAGAAATCCTTTATAGGAGGACTTCAGATTTGGAATTACTAAGATGTGTTGACTCTCACGAGGCGAGCAAGTTGATCTAAGAAGTACATAGGAGTACATGTGGGCCACACATTAATGGTTTTACTTTAGCAAGGAGATTCTGCAAGCGGGGTATTTTTGAATGACCATGAAAATAGACTACATTCGTTTTGTGAAAAAATGTCATCAATGTCGGATTCATGGTGATTTGATTCAAGTTCCATCAAACGAGCTCAATATGATAAGTTCTCCCTGGCCATTTGTAGCTTGGGCATGAATGTCATTGGTCTTATTGAACCAGCTGCATCAAACAGACATGGGTTTATCCTAGTAGCTATTGATTACTTCACAAAATGGGTGGAAGCATCTTTGTACAAGTCTGTGACGAAGAAGGTGGTGGTAGATTTTGTACGCAATAATATTATCTGCAACTTTGAGGTTCCCGAATCAATCATAATAGATAATGGAGCTAATTTGAATAGCAGGCTAATGCAAGAAATCTATAGAAAGTTTAAAATTACCCATCAAAATTCCACTCCTTATCGACCTCAGATGAATGGAGCAGTTGAAGCGGCTAACAAAAATATCAAAAGAGCATTGTGGAAGATGACTGAAAATTACAAGCATTGGCACGAGAATTTATCATTTGTCCTCCTTGGTTCCCGCACCACTATTAGGACTTTAACTGGAGCAGCGCCCTATCTTTTGATTTATGAAACTGAAGCAGTATTACCAATGGAGGTTGAGATTCCATCTCTTAGGATTATCCAAGAAGCTTAGTTGCACGAGGCTGAATGGACATGAAGTTGATATGAACAATTGATGCTCATTAATGAAAAGAGAATGAATGGAGTTAGTCACTGACAACTTTATCAACACCCAATGGCCAAAGTTTTCAACAATAATATGAAATTGAGGCAGTTTAAACCGGCATAATTGTACTGAAGCGAATATTCTAACATCAAGATAAAGCCAAAGGGAAGTTTGTACCCAACTGGCAAGGGCCTTACATGGTTCACCGAGTACTAAGTAGAGGTGCATTGATTTTAGCGGAAATGGATAGGAAAGATATGGTCAAAAGCCATCAATGCAAATGCGGTTAAAAGATATTATATTTACAAGTTTTTATCTTATTTGTGTAACATTGTTTGTATGCATTGAAAACTATGGTCCGACCTAATTCCCTAGGTGGGATACGTAGGAAATCCATATCGGGTCTGGTCTTTAGTGCTATTTTGACAAAATTTCATTTATGTGTATCTTGAACTATATATTGACTTGATTCCCTTGGTGGGATACGTAGGTGTCCTACATCGGCTTCGATCGCTTTATTAGAAAATTTTCCCCTTTTTATGTGAGGAACTATATGTGGCCTGATTCCTTTTGGATACGTAGGCAACCCTGGAGGGTTCGGCTCTTTCTTTTCAATTGTTGAGGAAATGTATTTAAAAACTGTGATTGGTAAGATAGTGAGCTTGGTCTCATTGCATTGGAATGGTAGTACCTCTCTTTTACCAAAACTAGGACAGTTTTGAAGGAATTATCGCAAGAGAATACCAAGAGAATATTAAGGAGTATGTGGTCAATTGAATCATCGGGTAGAACGATCTCAGAAAAGGAAGTTTGCTTCGTTTCATGATATGTTACAATCTAAAATTTGGCAGAAAAATTTTTGGCCTTGACACTTTATTTATATATGTTATCTTATTTCTAAGTGTATAATTTTTCAGTTTTATTATTCATCATCCAAGATTTAGAATCTACGGAGACTAGAAATCCAAACAAAGGTTGAAGAAAGAAGTTTGAAGATTTAGAGCTCTAAAGTCAATGCAAAATCAACCTCCCCCTCCCCAAACTAATAATTTTTCTTTGAGTGCAGGCTTGTCAGAACTAGCAGAAAATAAGAAGTCACCGACGTTTACAACCTTGAAAGGACTATACATTGACTAGTTTGCATTACTTACGAATCACCTGCTCTACATAGATGTTTTTGAATATTTCTTTTTTATGCACTGAAAAATATTTTTAGATATCTTTTAAGGTGTTTACTTTCAAAAATTTTAAAATGCACTGCATGAATGCTTTCAAATTGTTAACTGCACTGTAAAACTGCTTTACAATGTATATATATGCACCGCACAAATATTTTTGAATATTTTAACTGCATTGCACAAGTACTTTCCAACAGATGAAAATGCACCGCAAAAATGCTTTAAATATATTCAAATGCACCTCACAAATGCTTTCAAATATTTTAACTGCATTGCAAAAGTATTTTCCAACATATGCAAATGCACAGTAAAAATGCTTTAAATATATTTAAATGCACCACACAAATGCTTTCAAATACTTTAACTGCATTGCACAAGTACTTTCCAACATATGTAAATGCACAACACAAATGCTTTAAATATATTCAAATGCACTACACAAATGCTTTCAAATATTTTTAGTTGCATTGCATAAGTGCTTTCCAGCATATGCAAATGCACCGCATAAATACTTTAAATATGTTCAAATGTACTGCACAAATGCTTTCAAATAAGTTTAACTGTGTTGCACAACTGTGTTCCAGCATATTCGAATGCACTGCACAAATGCTTTTAAATATTGCATTTCACATGAATTTTAATTTCTTTGCACTGCACAAATGCTTTAAATTGCTTTTAGATAACCGCACAAATGCTTTTGAATTCATTCGCACTAATGCTTTGTTAGAACGCATTATTTTTCAATACATCATTTTCATGAATCATTGGCTCAAGAAGCCTCATTTTTGCAAATCATTGATTTAAATGTCACATCATTATAAACCATTTGGCGGAAACCCTCATCTTCATAAATCATTTAGTTTATATGGCCTCATTTCATTAATCATTGGTGGAAAACATCATCCTCGTCGATCATTGACCTCAAAACCTATTTTTTATCAGTTCATTTTTATTTCTCATCTCACTAAATTATTCATGCTCGCAAAGCTGCAACTTTATAAATTCATGCCTGAGAGGTATCATTTTTAAGAGTTTATTATATATTATTTACAATTAATATTTGCTTAATAATTGCATTACCAAGTTTAAAGTTTTGCAGGAACATGAGCACAAGGTGGAACTTTTTTCTTAGTAGCGAACTAGGACATAGTCTGAAGAGGAATGCTAAACTTTTTGGATGCGAGCTGAGAATGATTTCCACCACAATCTAACCACACCCCTTTTAGAAGGCGTGTGGGTAATTCTTTGAGTTTACCAATTTAAGATTCTCACCTAGGTGATTTTAACTTTCACCGAAGGCAATCTTCCCAATCTGAATGACAATGCACCAAGAGCTTTGAAATCATGTCCATGGAAGTTTTCAGCCTCTTTTTCATGCTTAATTTACTATTCAATCTTCCCAATCGAAGGTTATCTTAACATAAGAAAATTTCCTTTTCAATCGATTGAGTCGAACATGAAATGACCCAAAAAGTGCCCGAAAATGTACCTCAAAAATGTCCAAAATCGTAATTTTCATATATTTGAAAATTCGTTTGTTATTTCAAAAGTTCGACTTCATATTCTTATTTAAGAGGTCGAATTGAGGGGGAAATGGGCCTAATCCGAATTTTAGAGAAACCGTATCGGATTATGATTTTTCAAGATGGCACAAAAACAGTGCAGTTTACGTGACACTAGTGTGACGCTCTAGTGTATTATTTTAGTCTAGTTTTTCTTTCGGTCCAAGACTTTTAAGTCTTGGGCCTAAGGATGCCCATACATGATAATACTTATACTTAGCCTTATTTCATCCTCATCCCATCCTTAACATTCCTCAATATCCTCTCAAACACTTAGACTCATATTTCACCCTAAATTCAAGTCCCAAAACTCAAAACCAATCTTAAGGATTTCATCAAGGATTTCATTCAAGCTTCAAGTCTCTATCTCCAACCTTTTTCAAGAGTTTTCGAAAGTTAAGGTATGTGGGTTTCTTTCATGGGTTCCTTTCACCCATGATACCCAAGCTCTCTTTACTCAAAAATTACATGTTTTAAAGTTGATTTATTCATGGATCTTATCTATTATAAAAATTATTGCACACTATGTTGGGGTTTATGAAATTCTGACTATTTTGCTATGTTTTGGCTATGAAACTAAGATCTATTGTAAGGTTTGATAAAGTGTTTTGATATCTATTGCTTAAAGGTGTTACCAAGTATCTATTGAAGCTTTTACATTGAATTTACTAGCATGATCTCACTCTTGAATTGCATGGTTTTACACTAGCACCATACACCCTATAAGTATTTGATAAAATTTCGTATATGGTTTCTTGAGGAATTGAAGGTCCAAAGAATCTTTAATGAGTTGAATGACTTTATGATGATGAAATGAAAAGTTATATGAGTTATGTTTATAAGAAGTATCTATGTTATTATAAGATGACCATCTTGGTGGAGGGTATGATGTCTATCAACCATTGTTAAGGGGTTGATACCTTGACCACCTAATTGGAGGATGTGATGTCCATTAATTGGTAAGGGTTTGATACCTTGACCACCTAATTGGAGGGTGTGATGTCCATTAACCGGCAAAGAGTTGATACCTTGGCCACATAAATAGAGACGTGGGATGTTCATTAACCATTGTTGAGGGATTGATACCTTGGCCACCTTGATGAAGGGTGTGATATTCATCTACCGTTAAGGGGTATATACCTTGATCACCCTCCAAAGGGGTGTTAAACCTTGGATTCTAAGCACTAATAGGTTGGTCTATGATGACGGTCTCCTTCCACTTATGTACTATATTCTATATAAGCATGTTTTACTTTAAAACTCCATTCATACATGTCATATTGTTATTATGCTATCACTTGCTTATGATATTGCATTTTGACTATGTTGCTTATTTCTTGTTGCATTGCATCCTACATATTTAGTATATTCAAACATATTAACGCATGTTTTATGCCTACATGATGTTACCATGTAGGAACTGGAGCTCCATTTGATCATAATCCTCCTCCACATGGCTAGTGGCTTCCATTCAAGCTAGTTGGTGAGTCCTCATGTCCGAGGGAAATATTTATGTTCTTATGCTATGAATTGAAGACTATCTTTCCTTTTTGGTATACTTGACTATAAGGGTGAGCCAGTTGCTTATCTTGGCCCCTGCTAAGTTCTATGTTAGAGGTGTTGTTGGACAAATATATATTATGTTTGAGCTTTGACTCACTTATGATATTCAAGCTATTTAAATATAATCTCTCCCATAGTCCCAATTTCCCCATGTTTATGTTTTTTATGATGAACTATCTTGTTCTGCGACTAAGAATGGGTGATGATATGCTATGAGATTTGTTTGGGGTTCCTTCGGGCTCCCCATTGCCCGTTCACGTCTAGGCCCTAGGCTTGGGTCGTGATAGAACTACAAACAGCCTGATTTCTAAGTCCAACAATATGTACGCGATCTCAATGGTGAAAACTCGGTTGTATTCTAACATTTTCTCTCAAAATCTCATTCCCAGGCATTCTAATCTCCATAATTTGATATTGGAAGAGCTTTTGAAATCTTTCAAAATCGTACGTAAAATCGAGCATTTTGAATTACAAATGGCTTGAATTCTCATGTAACATGAGATATGTAGGAAACTCAAAAACAGGGTCTGGCTATAATTTTCCAAAGTCTGCACCAAGAGCCTTTCATAAGATGGATATGTGGTCGGCTGAAAATTGAATTTGTCAAGTTTCTTTGTCAATAATCTCTTTCATCGATCATACCCAAAGAAAGGGACAGTTGTTGACACCTAATTTTTATCCTCCATAATATAAATTAATTATCGAGCTTCTTCAAATTTAAATAATTAGTATTCACAAAATTTAAAATATTTTAAGAAATTTTTTCATATAATTTCATTATTTTTATAATTCGCAAATGACTTATCACACCTTTCATGAATCAAGGACTTTGCATTTTTTGGTTGATTATTCTATTTTGTTAGATTTAAGAAGCTTGTCAATTAATTAATAAAATTTATTTTGTTCAAATTCACCATTTCAATTCAATTTGATCAAGATTTGCAATTAATTGAGCCTTGTTTTTAAACCCATTTTTAGTTCATCTTCTTGGACCAATTGGCCTCTTTCGGGGCCAGATTTAGCCCAATTGACTCAAGAACTCAATCAACCATTCCCTTTTATAAAAAATTAGCCAGTAATGCACAAATATATTACATATATATATATATACACACATACGTGTGGGGGCCACGCGCCCCCAATTTCCTCCTTCTTTCCTTGCACCTACACATCTACGTCCCTCACCCATAACTTCATCTTCTTCAACAACACAACCCGTATATTCTTCAACGCTCCCTCTGACAAATTTAATAAATTTTAATGCCCCCGCAATACATCTCTCTTCACGCGTGCTCTTTTCCTCAGAACCATCAAATGCTCAGCAGCTTTCTTGTCCAGATAGGGAGTTTGAAATTCAAATTCCAACCCTAAAATTCCCTATTTAAATCCCTTATTCATCATCATTAAGGGGCAGCTATCATTGCCTAAAAAAAGTACTCTTCTTGTTAAGGCCAATTTCTAAGGTTTCTAGTCAATATTCAGAGATTTTCTTTGAGATTAGAAGTTATTCGAAGTCAAAGAAGAGGCTAAACAAAGTTCTCGGATGGTGATACTTCCATTAGCTCATTCATCCTCCTAGCTCGCTACCATACAAAAAGTAATACTTTAGTCTTGTTCTTCCTCATGTTGTTTGAATATGAGTGTTTGACATTTTAGGTTGCAAGGTTCTCGATTCAATGTTGGTTTCATATTTGCCGTTTAGTCCTTGTTGTGTTAGATTTATTTCAAAGTTTTCTGTCAAAATAGTCGAATTCGCGAGTAGGTGTTACCTCAGTTTCTGTTTCTGTTTTAGATTTTAACTTTGATTTATAACTGGTCATTTGAGCTAGTTTGAGATGATAAGTGAGTCCATGAGTTATTGGTTCTTTCTTTGGTTCGACTTGTTTATCAAGGTTTTTTATTTTATCTGTGTTGTGGTTTATTATTAGCTTCTGTCAGTTTTTGAATAAAATTTTTAAATTAGTCTTCAGTTGTCTCACTCTTGAATCTATGTGAAAGAGTTCGCACGTTTTAGATATTTTGATTCCCTATTACGATACGTACTTCTAGTTTTGAGAATAGTAGTAAAGGCCTTCATCTCATTCTTCCTCACTTATTTGAGTGTGCTCATCAATTTGTGATAAATCCTTATGTTATATTGAAAGTTGCTGAAAAATGCAGAAAATCTAATTATGTTCCCTGTTTATTCTTTTGGTTTCAAAATATATCAACCGTTTGGTCGATAATGCCATGATATTTTAAATGGCTATGGGTTATGCTTTAACTTCAGTCTAGCATGTTAGAATAACTTTATCTTAGAACCTTGCTTTAAGAGATAAAATTGTTTAATTTGGTCATGTAGTAGCTGATCTATTTTTGTTTTCTCAATACACCAGGAAATTTGTTACCACTACTTGAGTATTTTCTTATTTTACTTTCTAAACTATTTATGACTTCAAGAGGTTTATTCTGTGTAGGAAAACTAGTGATATCAATGTTTTCATGTTCTTTTTGTTTAATCTATAAGCTCAAAATGGATTCTTTATTCCTTAATTTGGTTATTTCCTGTTCGATACTTGCTACGTTAGCCATTGTTTACTCTTAAAATGTTGTAGTTATTCATATTTGATGGAGTCAATATAATATATATCGTGATGTTAACATTTTAAGATACATGTTTAAAGAGGTTTACATTTTTATGTGTGCCATGCATAAGCTTTTGTTTAAAGTGTAATTTATCCTTTCATATGTCCCTTGGTTTTGATTAACCACTTCAGCTCTTTATTATGCTTCTTGTTCGTAGTTGTGAAACTGGTTGTTAATGGCTTAGTTATTCCTCGACTACTCCTTTCTTCTTTTTCTCATTTCAAAGCCCTGTTATTCATACTTATTGCTCTACTTGTTGTCCAATGCTTTCTTTTTTAGATGTTTGAGGTTATAATATTTTATTTCATGCTCACTAAGAATTGAGATTCATTTATATATTTCTTGTTAAAAATGGTTAATGGAATCCAACAATATGTAGGCTGCGAATTTATTATTTGGTTCCAATAAACTAGTCTTCTTTCAATCAAACTTCTCTAAGTTTAAATTTTTTAAATTTAAAGAAAGACTCTTTGACTAAGTAGTTACTATTATTCAATTAACAAAAGTAATTTTCAATAATAATGGCGATACTCTAGTTAATGAAAAAAAAATTTGAGCATGTGAAAAACACCAGTGATAATGTTTTTGTTGAAAATGTTTGGTGAATTTTTATTGGAATTGTGAGCTTAATGTTTATTTCCTCTTCCAAAGATTTTGAGATGGGCCTCGTTATTCTCTTAAGAATAACATATTTCCTGTTGTGATGTGTTGAAATATTTTATAAAATAGAAAAATAGAATAAGAAGGAATCAACACTTGGATTTAACTTTTCTTTCACTTGATAATAATGGTAAGAGGAGATAAAAGCAGAGAAAATTTTTCTGTCTATTCCAAAAATTTTCTTCCTTGCTTTTCTTTTTCCCATTGTTGGTATCTTTCTTCTTTTCTTTAATATCTGGAAAACTCTTTCATCATTAAATATGGTTTAGTCTTCTTGATTAGAATATTTTGGGATTCAATCATTTAACATGTCAATTGCATATTAGCTTCATGTCAAATCTAGCTATTACTTTATCTAAATATTTGCTCTCATTTGTTTAAGTGAAAATAATTAAATCGGTCTAGTAATTGCATATGTTCGGTCTATTTTTCCTTTTTCAGAAATTTATTCTTTCAATCATGGCTCGGAGAAATGAGTTTGCATGGACGTTTGAAGTTGGAGTGTTTTCTTTTGACTATATCTAAAGCATATAAACTTGCATTGACTATCATTTCTTATTAACTGATAAACATGCTAGTCTGTGTAGCTCATTTGTTAGTAGAATTTATTTTGGTACATCATTATGTTCAATCTATGTTCCTTTTTGTCTATCAAGATGTCATCGATAATTTGCCCTCCTCTATTTTGTGATTATAGTTTAGAAAAGTGATAGCTTAAGCATTAATTGTTTTTCTTTTTGTGTTTACATGTGAATTTTCTTATTAACTGATAAACATGCTAGTCTGTGTAGCTCATTTGTTAGTAGAATTTATTTTGGTACATCATTATGTTCAATCTATGTTCCTTTTTGTCTATCAAGATGTCATCGATAATTTGCCCTCCTCTATTTTGTGATTATAGTTTAGAAAAGTGATAGCTTAAGCATTAATTGTTTTTCTTTTTGTGTTTACATGTGAATCATTTTGGAGTCCTAAATGGACTCCTATCTCTCGTTTGCATTTCATTGGGTCATGGAGGCCCAACTTTCCTCTTTGAGTCAGCCTCATCAACTCGCATAGAAAGAAGCAGGTCACAGGGTCTTGGAAGTTGGATTACAGGTTTTGAACACCAAAAGAAAAAAAATTGTATACACCTGTATACATGGATAAATAATCTTTGTATACATGAGATATGTATCAGAATACACTAAGTGTATACAGCACTGAAATGAGGCCAAAAGCTCAGCACAGTGGCAGCAGCAGGATGATGAGGTTTGGCAGGCCCAATCACTTATTTAGAAATTAGGACAGGATTTGAATTTGGGCCTGCCAAGCCTAAATTATTATTTTAATTGATTTCTTATATTTTGTTACTTATTTTGAAGTATTTGCTACTTGTCTAACTCTAACTTCAATTTAGCATTATTTGTTTTAATCTAATTAAATTTTCTAACATGTTGAAACCATTTATGTTATTTTTCATAATTTTATTTTCATATAAAAAAAAGGGTGTTTTACTTTAGATTTTAATTATTCTTCAATGCTTGGGCAATTTCATTTGTCTGAATTAATTAAGTCTTAAAAAGATAACATAATTTTGGCATTTTAGTCTAATTAGTCAAAGAATGAGGTTGAGCCTTTTTTAAAAATTACTTAGAATATTCAAATATGTTTTAGGTTTCTTTTAATTCATTTAAATCAAACTTTCAAAAGTTAGTTAAAATTTCCTAATCGCGCTGGATTACCATGTGTTAGCGGTTATTTCGAGTGCGTAAAATCTTCTCGAAATGAAAATGTGAACCCGAATCCTTTTCTCTGGATTTTAAAAGGATTATATCTGTTTAAGTCTTTTTTAAATAATTTAATGGTTTTCTTGATTTTTCCTAAAGATTAAGTGGCGACTCTGTTTAATTTTGAAAATTTGATTTTACTTAAACTAATTAAGTAATAAATCGAATTTTCGTAATCTAAATCATTTTTTCATATAACAGAGCTTAGCAAGGGTATTACGAGGACTGTCAAGCAGTCCTTGTCCTTTAACACTCTAGCGGAATGCGAGTGTGGGGAAATGAAGGCTGGAGCCAAAAGGTCTCCCATGTCTGATTTGGTGGATTAGAATGAAACCTTGAAGGAATAATTCAAGAAACTGACTACTGCCTTAGTCAAAAAAGGATGTTGATCTTGTGTTGCTAAATGCTAAACTAGCTCAAGGTCTAGTGAAGGACCTGGTGCTGCTGATGTGCTAAAGCTGAAAGAGGAAAATGAAGTGCAATCTAAGGAGATTAAATCTCTTACTCAACAGTTGTTGGAGGCACATATGGACCATAGTGCGAGAATGTCTATGCTGATCCAGTCTTTTGCCCCTAAGTCCTATATTTCCTAGGTTCCCCAGCCTTGTGTAGCCCCCAGTTATCTTTATCTTTGGTCTTTGTTTTTATCAGCTTTTGTTTTTATGGTCTTGGCTCGGTCCTGGGCATTTCATGTTTTTGTAATGGATGGTTATGGATGGGATATTGATCTGAATGAAAATGGTTCTTCTTGTGAATCTCTTATTTGGTTCCTGTTCTTTATTTTCTATGTTTTTGCTTACATTATGCATTCTCAATATCAGATTGTGATTCTTCTCTTAGTTTACTATTTTGTTTTTAATGATGCCAAAAGGGGGAAGAGATCATACTCAGGGGGATTGGATTATATTCAGGGGAAGATCAAGAAAGGGAAGCATAAGTTTAGGGGGAACAGATAGACATAAAGGTATAGTTTGTCATCATCAAAAAGGGGAAAATTATTAAGTACATGGTGTACATAGCTTTTTAACATTTTGATGATTAACAATCTGCATCAAGGACCAGGTAGATCATCAAACTGATTTGCTGAAGCTGAACATGGAATACAACTGGTAAAGCTATTGTGGTTGGTGAAATGTCTATTAGAAGTGTATTGAAGGACCAGTGGTCCATATACTGTATCCACAACAGTATAAAAGGAGCTTGTCCAACGAATAAGATGAAGTTTTTCAAGCAAAATTTAGATTGAATATTCTTGTGCTAAAAAGATTTTCCTTGGCTCCTTGTGCAAGAAGATACAACTGCTCCAGATAAGGGACCTGATAGAAGGCTTCTATAGTTCTCTAGTTTAATAGTAGTTGTGTTGTGTTCTAATGTGTAAGATCACACCTAAACTATAAAGGTACGTGATTAATGTGGTTACTACTATTTTTGAGCATTGTATGCCTTTTGGACTGCGTGTTAGTCTAAAGGCTTGTTTGGATTTTAGTCTAACTTCATAAGGGTTGTAAGTTTAAACTAAGATACGTTTTTGTTGCTCATTTCTTGTACTTGGGATGCAAGTTGTTTTGGTTGAAAAGTAGAGAAATAGCAGGTGCGTTATATTTCTTTATTTTGCTCATTAGCGAATTTGGTTTTGGAAAATCCAGTGGTGACAAGTCGTGGTTGTTCCTCCATTGAGCAAGAAGTTTTTCCATGTAAAATCCTTGCGCATTTGTTCTTGTTGTTTACTTTCTTTCAGTTTTTACTTATAGTGTTTCCAAGGACTAGATTCTTTACTAGGCTAGCAGAGCATTAACTCATCACTAATATATAAACATATTGTTTAACTTGATCTCAATTAGTATTTTTGTCCTTTAATTTTTGATGTGCAAAAATAAAAATTTTAATTTAAATAAAGTTAAACAAGTAGACACACACATTCTATATGACAATTCATGTGAAATTTCAAGTTGGATACTTGTGTCTACATGTTCAACTTTATACAAATTTAATTGACTATTTTATAAAGGAAAAATAACATAATTAGGCAAACATATGATACGTATTTATATTATCTAACTATAGTTTGAAAAAATTACAATTTATAACTATAGTTAGGATTTTGTTGTTATAGTTAGGGGTTTATTGCTATTTTCACTCTCCTCTCTTCCTCTCTTTCACTTCTCTCTTCTCTCTCTGCAATTTCTTGTAGATATACAATTACAAATGTATACCAGCTGCATATATACAATTATTTTTATAATATACACAGTCAATTCGACAGATATATATATACACACAACTCTCTCTACCCTCGCTCGCCTCTCTCCTCCCTCTCCCAATTTCGCTTGCCAGATATATAAATATATGTGTATTAATTACACATATACAATTATTTGACAGATATACACATACAATTTGATAAATATACAAATTCACTTCTCTCCTCCCTCTCTTGATCTCGCTTGCCTCTCTCCTCTCTCCAGGTCACATAGCCGAGGTTGTATTATGTAATTGTGTAAAATATAGTTATTTGACTATATTAAGTTTGAAGCCTAAACTATTGATAAAAATTTTCCTTTTATAAATATTAAAAATTAAATGATATAAATATCAACAGAGTCCAATTTTTTTAAAAAATAAATATACTTACTTGTAAATTTATAGTTCCCGTTTCGTAGTGTCAAAACCAAAAAAAAAATTGAAGGAAAAAACAATTGATCACCAAAATCAACCGGTAATGTAGTTGAATTCTCCGCCCACTCTCTCTTTCGATACATTCAAGAAATCCATTTCCATAAAACACAAAACTGCGCCTTTCTTTCTTTTCGCCATTTCTGAATCATTCCCATTTTCTCTCCATTTCTTCCCAAAATGTCTCATCTTCTCCAATCCACCTTCATCCCCACCACACCCGCCACCCTCCGCCGTTCTTCTGTCTTTCCCACAACCCATTTGCGCAAAACCCATGTCGTTGAAGCCAAGATCCGTGAGATTTTCATGCCAGCACTTAGTTCTACTATGACTGAAGGAAAGATTGTCAGTTGGGTCAAAACTGAAGGTGATAAACTTGCTAAAGGTGAATCAGTTGTCGTTGTTGAATCCGATAAAGCTGATATGGATGTCGAATCTTTCTATGATGGCTATCTTGCTACCATTATTGTCCCTGAAGGTAGTTCTGCACCTGTTGGTTCTCCAATTGCTCTTCTTGCTGAATCTGAAGATGAAATTTCCCTTGCCAAATCTCAATCTCCAACACCCACTTCCAGTTCTACTCAAGAAACTCGGGCTGCTGCTGCTGCTGTGACCGAAGAGGTTTCTCCGGTTGCAGCTGCAGTTTCATCGTCTTCTTCTGATGCTGGGCCGGTGAAAATGGCGTCATCCATACACCCGGCATCAGAAGGGGGAAAGAGAGTGGTGGCTTCACCGTATGCTAAGAAATTGGCTAAGGAATTGGGATTGGACTTGAGGGGAGTGGTTGGGAGTGGGCCTAATGGGAGGATTGTGGCAAAGGATGTTGAAGCAGCAGCTGCTTCTTCTCCTGTTGGTGTTGCTGCTGGTGTGGCGTCAGTGGCAGCGGCGAAGCCTAGTGGTGGTTCGCCAGCGGCTCCAGCAGTAGAATTGGGTACGACTGTGCCGTTTACGACAATGCAGAACGCAGTGAGTCGAAATATGGTGGAAAGTTTGGCCGTTCCAACCTTCAGAGTGGGGTATACTATTACTACTAATGCCCTTGATGCTCTCTACAAGAAGGTATGGTTGTTGCTTTCTATTATTTCATTGATTAGTCTTAAAAAGATTGGACTTTGGGGGAAGTTTATGCTAAGTCATAGTTTAGACAAGCTGAAAATGGAAGCTGAAGTGGTATAACTGAAAATAATTAGAGAAATGTACTTGCTGCAATATCCAGACTTTCTTCTTTTAAATAAGATTTCTCTGAGAATAGGCAACTAGGAGTGAAACTTCTATGCTAGTTCCTATATGTCTACATGCCCCACCCTGATTATGTTTTAGTAAATCGTAAGATAAGCAGTTTCATCATTTCAGTTCCTAAATGTATTTGTGAATTTGTAGATCAAGTCGAAAGGAGTGACAATGACAGCATTGTTAGCAAAAGCAACAGCACTTGCATTGGTGAAACATCCTGTTGTGAACTCTAGTTGTAGAGATGGGAAGAGTTTCACATATAACAGCAGTATTAACATTGCTGTTGCAGTGGCCATAGATGGTGGTTTGATTACTCCTGTACTTCAGGATGCTGACAAGGTTAGTTTGAAAGCAATTTTTAATATTCTTGTTTCATATTGTCTACCTTCCTCAGTTTATCGTGAGGTGATTGATTTGATTAAATGTTCCTTCCAGGTTGATTTATACTCATTGTCAAGGAAATGGAAGGAGCTGGTTGATAAGGCCAGGGCTAAGCAACTTCAACCCCATGAATACACCACAGGTATGCTATTACATTTGCCTTTATATGCCTATCACCAGCTGATCATATTGTTAACTGCAACTGCCTGTCTTTACATAGGTTGGTTTTCTTGAATTAGATTCTTTAACTTGGATAATGATTTTTATTTGGATTAGCTTACATAATTATTTCTGAAGTCCATATGACTAAATCTTGCACGCAGTAGACTGATACATGCCTAGAACTGATTAAGAGATAGGAGTTGGTCTGCTACTAAGGGACATATATATTTGGAGATAGCCATAATGTTTCTTCAAGTTCCTCGTACATATGTGCATTCTCCTCGCCTTGAACTTGAGAACTTGTAACTGATCATCAAAAGACTGTTATAGTTTGAGGTAAGTTGCCTCTGAAGCTCCAAATGAGAAATTTGAGGTATTCCTGCTAACCTAGTTTCATGCAATACAGGTGGTTTAGCCACCTTAACATAGAACAAATAGTTTACTTTTTTTATGCAATAGTTGGTGTTGCTAGGACATGTTTCTTGAAGTTTTTTGGTCCAACTTCAGAAAACAAGAACTTGGTACTTATTAGTGCTTAAGATACTACAATTGTTGTTTTAGTGGGTCAAGTCCAGACTGCTAATAAAGTGAGTTTTGTTGGTTTTGCATCATGACGTTCTCCTGTTGCTAGAGATTTATAATTTACATTGTGCTGATGCATGTGAGAATGTTGTTATGGGCACTTGTTGGAGAGACTAATGAAGCTACAAAGAAAATTCCCTCCATATTGATTTTATGTGATTCGGTTTGATTGGATTCAAAATTTAAGATGTTAGTGTGATAAAGTTATTAATGAAATTACCTTTATCTATAAAATTATGTAGTACCCTCTCTCTCTCTCTCTCTCTCTCTCTCTCTCTCTCTTTGTTTCTTTTAGTTGTGAAATATTTTCATTTGTTCAGCACTTTTAAACATTTTATATACCACAAAAGAGTTTCATGATACCCCTGTTTACTATTTTTAATACACCTCAATTGCTAATCTATTTTTTATATAAAATGAATGGAAGGGAGATCAGAATAGATACAAAGGATTATTCTAGCTGACCACAATCAAATAGATTATAACACAACTGCAAAAGATAAATACACCACATAGTCCCCAACATGCTAAACAACTCATGTTTTCAACCTTTCTCACAATAATCTTGTCAAATAAAAAATGGACTACCAAAATTGGGATAATTAGTCAAATAAAATAGAAGAATTAACCTATATAGACTCTCGGTTACCCATTTAAACTAGAAATAGCTGGTGGATGTGTAGTATACGTACAATCCATGTATAATATGTGTATAACCATGTATAATCTATGTATACATGCTAGGAAAAGTAAACAGTAAATCTAACCGGTATAATGGAGAAAACCATTATCAAAGTTCTAATTTTATTAGTTAAACAAATTTGAAGTCTTAAAACTTTCAAAAGTGATGTAAATAAATTTACTAAAAGAACAATGTCTGTCATTTTTGGGATAGTTGGAATACTTAAATTTGAAGCCATTTAAGTTTGGGATGGAAGGAGTACTTTTTATTCATTGGAATAGTAGGTCTGCTTCATGTATAAATATCAAATCCTACTTCCAGCGAAAATCCGTCCTTTATTGTTTTTCCTGGGTTTTACTTGGAGTTGGGCAGAGAGTTAGTAATCTATTTTGCAAGATATTACTTGCTTGCTATTTGATATGGTAGGATTCTTATGTTCTTGTGTTGTTGTTTAATGTTCAAGCTAAGCAAGACATTTCTATAGGACCATATCTATAATAGTGAGAGAATAGCATAGCAATCTCAAATAATGTCCTCAAAACAAAAATATTTTTAGTTATCCAACTTCTTGGACATTTTCTGAGGTTGAGGAGGTTGCACACAATTGAAAGAGCAAGGAGGTGAAGCGATTGAATGAGGTTAAACCTTTCAAATTTCATCAAGGAAGTCAAACATGTAATTTCAAGTTTAATCTTACAAGTGAGTATGGTAGGATTGAAGCATACCACATGGCCTTGTTGCTCTCCACTCCCAATGCTCATCATATTCTTCAATTGGATCTTCAAAGTATTCCTGATTAGAAAATTTGAAGTCAAATGGACAATGATCTGTGAATGATCTTTGAACTACCGTACACCATTACATTTTAAGTTGATATGTTTAATCTGGTCTTTTCAAAAGGCCTACAGTAACGGGGATCGTAGAATGGTAAAGAATATAGGGGAGATTCCATTGTGACAACAAAAATTCTCCTACAAAGGGGTTGCTAGCCTGGCTCACAAAGGCACCCTTGCCAACAAAGGGCCTCCTCTGGATTTCCTTCCTTTTGGTGAAACATTGGCTGGATCATTTAAATTAATCCTAGCAAATTTTGCTGCTGGAACAATGTCATTTTGGGTCTTGGGAACCTTCGAAAATTGCATACTACTCCTTGTGTATTTCCTTTACATTTTCCTAATGAGGATGACTAGAGGTATAACTCCAACTCCCTTCTTCTTTTGTCCATATCTCCTTTGGGATGCATCTCTTCTATTGGAAAATTATTCTCTGAGTTTTGGAATATTCTTCTCTGGGCTATATTTTTTTCTCTCCCATGATGGGATAAGGCAATTCTGAAAGCTCCAAAGTGAATACGAGTAAAACCGTGAATTTTCCACTGTCTAGGAAAATTATTTGGAATTTGCAAGGTGATGAATTGTTCTTCTGGAGTTTATCTCAAAAAAAGAAAATTGTTTTTCTCAGAAAAAAGAGTAGAATTGTTCTTCTAGAGTTGCGAGAATAGAATGTTGATCAAGTTTTGAAGAAATAACATATTTTCTTACTCCTATGAGCTTGTTTTGGACTAAGAAATGATATGGATCCATGGCGATAATCAATTCTTGGCAAAAGTAGAATAAGGATTTATAAGAGGTAAGGACATGGATGATGCATTTCCATCAATCTCAGATGGAGCCAAAGATTCACTATTTGTTGGCTCTGGGGTATGATGGAATAAAGCAAAATGGCTCTTTAAACTGACTGCCGCTTTTTTCAATTGTGAAATAGCAGTTAGTCAATGCAACTTTCGACGCTCATCATGGGTCATCCGGAAACAGTCGCGCTATG
>JAABOM020000007.1:8237787-8294061 GCA_011800125.2 Solanum clarkiae
ATATATATATATATATATATTACATATGGGCCTGGGCCTTCTACATAAAAGGTCTGAAAACTAACTACATTCTAACAAGATAAAAGTTTTGTCATGAATGCAGGAGGAAAAAGAAACACCATCAAAGGATAGCGTCAAGTCTAATGGGAAAGAAGATCAAGTCATAAATTACCTGAACCTTTCTACTACCAGAAACTTCTATGAACTTGTACCTAGAAGTAGCTAAAAGATGCTACCCAACAAATAGCTCATTTCATTTCAAGTGGATTAATGTCCAACAATGAACTCGTGCACATTTCCGTTGATATCAATTGAACTGCATCCAGGGGACTTCTGAACACGTAAATCCCTCATAGTTCCTCTGACCTTTGATGCATCTTCCCATCTGCCAGCAGATGCATAGGTGTTTGCTAGAAGTGTATGAGTGCTAGAATCATAAGATTCAATCTCCATAAGCAGTTCAGCCACACGTTCACCAACATCAACATTGCCGTAAATTCTGCAGGCACTGAGCAAAGCCCCATATATTGGAACTATAATCTCATTGTCTTTATTGGGTATCTGAGATATCATTACTTCAGCTTCACTTAGGAGCCCAGCACGACCAAGTAAGTCTATCAAACAACCATAATGTTCTAACTTTGGCTGAATCGCATAAATCCTACTCATCGAATGGAAATACTTGCGGCCTTCCTCTACCAAGCCCCCATGGCTACATGCACTTAGCACTCCAATAAAAGTGATATCATCCGGGAAAACTCCAGCTTGTTCCATTTCTGAGAACAGTTCCAGTGCCTTCCTAGTGTTCCCACTCATGGCTAGTGCACAAATAATTGAAGTCCAAGATGCAGTATCTTTCTCTTCTAATTCATCAAATATTTCCATCGATTTTTCTATACAACCACACTTTGCATACATCTCTATAAGGGCAGTACCAACAATGGCAGTAATAGTTATTCTGTTTTCCTTCATATAATTATGAATCCATTCTCCTTGCTGCAACGCTCCTAACTGAGCACAACCAGTGAGAAGAGCAACCAGTGTGTATTTGTCAGGTTTAATCCTCTGCATTTGCATCGAGTGAAACAGGTCCATTGCATCATCAACACGATTGAATTGCACATACCCATTAATCATAGTTGTCCACAGAACTAGATCCCTTACTGGACTCCTCTCAAAAAGTTTTCTAGCTTCATCCAATTGACCACTATTAACATACCCCGACACCATACTAGTCCAACATATCACATTTTTCATTGGCATATCATCAAAAATCTGCCTAGCCACCATCAAACATCCACACTTAGAATACATGTCCACTAATGCATTCCCAATAATAAGGCTGAACCCAAGCTCTTCATCAATGTACCGATGAATTTCTTTACCAAGTTCCAAGCTTTTCAACGCAGTGCAAGCTGACAAAGTACTCACAACCGTAGCTTCATCAGTCTTAACACCACTTTCCTCCCTCATCTTCTTGTAAACCCCAACAGCATCCTGGAACCTACCACATCTAACAAATCCAGAAATCAATATATTCCACGCAACCGAATCTCTCTGAGGCATTTCATCAAACACCTTGTTCAAACTCCCGACATTACCAAACAAACCATACATATCCATAACAGAATTACCCACATAATTATCAAACCAAAGACCAGATTTCAAGACATACCCATGAAGCTTTTCACCTCCCTTCACCATTTTCAGCTTACCAATAGCTTTAAACACAAATGGGTAGGTGAAGTTATCGGGAAACAAGCCACGTATCCTTAATTCATCAAACAAGAGAAGCGATTTCTTGAATTGACCCATTTTCACATACCCTTTAATCATTACATTGTACGTGAACAATGTTGGGTTATCGCAGCAACTGAAGATTTTCTTGGCGTAATTCAAGTCTGTTTCATGATGAGTAGTAAAGGCTAATAGCTTGTGCAAAATGCCAATGTGTTTGTGAAAATTGAGTATGATAACTTGGGCATGGATTTGTTTGAGTTTTCTGATGGATTTGCAAGTCTTTAGAAGCTCAAAGCATGTTTTTGTGTCGAGTGTACCAGCAATTGACCTTATTGAAGACATGAAAGTAATTAAAGAAGAAGCAACAAATAGAAATATGCTACATAACAGATGATGTTGTCTATAGACCAACTAATTTTTATTTATTTATTTGGAAAAAACGTAAATACACACCTGAAATTGTATCCAAAGGTAAATTACACACTTTTAACTATGAAGTGAGCTATTACACACAGATGCACATATAACTAGTCATATGATTGAAAGTGCTTTACACTCGCATCACATCAACAATTGCGTTAGATTTTTAAAAAAAAAAACATGTCGGCCCAATTGCTTCTTCTTCCTTATATATCATTAACCCACTACCATCGTTGTCATTATGACCATCACCAACAACTAAATTTACCATCAAAATCTTCCTACAATCACTGCCACCATAAAAAAATTGATAACAACCATAATAAATTTGATTAAATTCATCATTAGAATTAAGTCACCACCATTGCTACTATTGAAATTCATCACAATCATAATCATAAATTTTTAGTATCAATATCACACTAATTTTGTTGTCAATTATTGAAATCAAAAGTCATACCATCACTAATTCTATCATCCATCATTAAATCCACCACAAATGAAAATGAAGACATGAGAATTTTCTTATTTCATGTGGTCACAAGTAACAAAAAAATAGAAATAAATTGAGTGAATGGTACTCAATCTGATGACTTTACTGGTGAAAATAGTAAAACTACTTAATTTTGGATGTCTCATTGAAAAGTTTTTTGAGTAACGAACCTCATAGATTGAACATCTTGATCGATATTTGCCATGAATTCTACCCCTCAATCTTATATTTTGTTTTCTCTCAAAAAATTGCCCATAATTTTTTCATAAGCCATATATAACAAAAAGAATGTGTGCCATAAGTAGGGATGACAATGGGACAGGTGGCGAGCGAGTTGGGCTCAACCCACAAATTTTGTAAATCATCCCACCCCGCCCCGCATGATAACTTTTTTCATTTTCAACCCGCCCTGCCCCGCATAGACCCGCCCCACTTAAATTTAAATTCTTTTATTTTTTAATTGAATTTAATATGAAAAATAAAAATTCATAATTATTTTTAAAAAATTCTGCTAATTAACATCTCAACAACTAATTCACTATTTTTAGTTGACATTGCAACAACTGTTTCTTAATCGTTAATTAAAAGTTTCTAATTAAGATTTTAACAACTAAAAAGTTACTAGACATGTCTAGTTTAAATTTTAGAAAAAAACAAAATTAAAGTCAATGTTTAATATAAAAAGTTTATATATTTGATTGTATTAATTACAAAGATTAAACTTTCTTAGAATTCCTATTTGTTTTTTCAAACCCGCCTTGCCCCGAATTAGTTTTAAAATAGTTATTCCAACCCGCCCCACATCCCCCCCCCTCCCGCGTAAAACTTTAAACCTATGTCAGGCCCCAAGTTTATACCTTAGCGTGGCTGACACCTAGAACTATTTTTCGCCCCAAGTGAACTACTTGGCCTGACTACTTTACTCAACAGAAGACTTAAATAATAAACGATAGGCTTAGCTATAATGAGCTAGAGATACTGTAATAACCTGAACAAACTGAATTGAGAAAATATCCCAATGACAACTGAAAGTAAAAACTGCAACTCATGTCGTCGAGTATATGGAACCTTTAACTAAAAAAATCTGGAACAACTACTGTGACAGACCCACGGTAACCACAACTAAAAATAAATACTGAAATAGAGACGAAGACTCCAAAGTCTCTGACTAGTAGGAGGCCTCTCTAATAGCTAAAGGGAATGCTCGTCCTCAACAGACGTTAAGGGGCTCTGTCACCTGCATCTGCATCATAAAACAATGCAGATCCAAATGACGTGAGTACATGGAATATACGAGCATTTAGAATAGCCAAAATAGGGGACCCGGGATAAGGCACTATACTCAGAAGTAGCTAAAACATGCTTTAAAGTTGGATAGCAACATAATAGATAAAGTGTATGCTGAAAGTAAAAATATATGGTGAAACTCTATCTACAAAAATTAGTTTACTTTAACTTGGAGAGTTTCTCTAATCAACAACCATCACTATGAGCTTCATGATGATATAGCGTCTTGCCCACGCTGCCAGAGCCATCCCATATTTTTCTAGGGTTAGGGACGAAAACTAGGCAGTGGATCCATCCCAAAGCTGGGTCATCTCAGTGGCAAGTGAGGAGTTGTACTCTTGGTACAATCCTATCTTACGTTTGCTACATAGTTTACGAGTTCAAGTTATTATTATTCTCACTCGTATTGGTGCTTAATAATATTCTCGAAATAACTTTTATAATGCTCATAACTTTATGAGTGAAATTACTCAAAATACTTTTTCAATCTTTTGGGACTTAGCCAGCTCTAGCTTTTCTTAAGTTGTCTCTTTTCTTTGACTGAAAGTTGTATCAATGCAAAGTGTCCAAAAAATAAAATTTTATTACTCAGTTATCTTGTAGATACAGAAGTTAAATACTTCTTAAACTAAGCTCAATACTGTGCACATAATCACTTTTCATGAAATATACAGGGTTCTTACAACTACAACAATAACTGCGTAATCTTGTCTCAATAGCTTAATTCAGTAGTGAAATCAGTAAAGACCATGATTTTTATCAAGAAAAATGCATGAAAAAGTATTTCAATGAAATTAACTAGTAATGGAGGAATCTTGATCTCAACTTATAAACTTGATTTTGGGTAGAGACTAGTAGTTAAAAATACTAAAACAAACATAGGATAACTTTTGGAGGGCCTTACATACCTAGGGGAATTAGGTTCTTGAAGAATTTTGAAGAAGGTACTTGAAAGCCCTAGTTTTTGCCCTGCTGAAACTACGTTATGAGTTTAGAGAGTGTCTGAGCATTTATGAGTTGAAGAATCATGTTTTAGAGGTTTAATTAGGTGAAAACTAATAAGTTTAGACTTAAAGGATGAGAAAGAACGAAAATATCCCTCTTTAAAATTATTGTTTAAGTCAGCCATGGGACCATCTAGGGCCTGTTGAAACTTCTAGTGTCCATAGAAACCCATTCATAAATTTTTGGATGACTGTTGGGGTCACCAGATCCATTCTATGAGCCTAATCTAGGGCTCATAGAAGCATTTACGATCCATAGCTAGGTCCGTCAATTCTGAGACTCAAAAATGAACTTTACAAGAAGATTTTTCATGAGTTAATAGTACGAGCCGTAACTAAAACTACTGCCTGTAAGTCAGTTTGTATCTTCCACTCTACACTGGCAGTCTGTAGTAAAATTTTTTACTTTGAACTCCAATTGAGGCAAAATTGGATGCGCTGGAAAGCTAATTCAAAGTGCTTTCATTTAGTAGGTCATAAGCTACCTAATTCTTTGTATTTAAGAGTTATAGTCATTTAAATTTGATCCTTACATAATCAAAAGTGAAAAACTTAACCGATAGGAAGGTTCTGAACTCGACTAAGCAGTAAAGGTCTCTCATGATCCGAATTCACTTCCAACACACTTTTCACATATATTAATGATCCTTAAAATATAAGTACAAGTAAGACATTTCTATGTTCAATCTTATGTAATTGTGATGACCAATTTTTAGATCCTAAGAGTAGAATTGTGAGGTGTTACAACCTATCCCACCCCGCTTAGCTTCGAACCCGCCCCTTACCCTGCCCAGTTGCCATCCCTAGCCATATGAAAAGTTAAGGAGAAGAAAAATAGGGTTGTGCGAAGGGAAGAAGAGCATAAAATAGGAGAAGGGATTGAGGGTGGGAGAAAAAGTATTTTTTTGCCAAAGATTCACTATTTTTTGGCTTTGGGGTATGATTGATAAAGAAAAATGGCTCTTTAAACTGTCTGCGTTTCTTTCAATTGTGAAGTAGCAGTTAGTCAATGAAACTTTCAACGCTCATCATGGGTCATCCGCAAAAAGTCGCGCTATGGTTTTAAATATAGGGGTCAAGCTGCATACATCCGACCCCTCTTACCCCTCAATGGGCGGGAGCCTTTGAGGCATTGGGGTAATATTGTTGTTGTTTGTATTTTTTGACCTATCGCACTTATTTTTTATTTAACTTTATTTTCACGTCAGTTTTGAGGGTGGTAATAATATCACTTTCAATAAGAATAGATGTGTAATAGGTAGTTCTAACAGTTTAAGCGTGTAAACTATTTTTTGTCACAAATTTAAGGGTGAATTTATGTCTTTTACCTTTATTTATTTTAAAAAGATGAATTACTTTTTGAGAGATTAATTGTCTTTTATAATTGAGTACAGTATTTTTAAAGATGGGAACACAATATGAGGCATATTTGCATCATGTAAGATCTATGAAGATATGGGATGCATATATACACACACACGTGGTGGAAGCCCGTGCTAGCACAACCCTAATATAAATTGCTTTTTAGTCTTGATTTATATGACATCGATAGATTTTTCCTATATATATTTTAGAAGATAATGTAAAATTATAATTGCAGTAGCTAAAGAAGTATTATGAAGTTGTTGAAGCATATATATCAATACACAAGTGCCTTGAAAAGATTAAATTAAAAATCTTACAAATTATCTTTTATTAGCCGACCGGAAGCTGCTCAAGCAAACAACCAATATAAATAATTTTTTAGTGTTGATTTATGCGATATAGATAGATTTTTATATATATTTCAAAAACTATTGTAAAATTATCATTGAAATAGCAAAAATAATATTGCGAAGTAGTTAAAGCAGACACGTCTATATGCAGCTGCCTTGAAAATATTACATTAACAAGCCCGTGAAATATTTTTTATTGATTTTTAACAAATAAAAATGAAAGATTCATTAAAAAATTATGAATATATCTTTAAATTGCTCAAGTCGACATGTCGAGTTGCTGCTTGATTGAACAGTTGAAACTGCCTCAAGAACGTAAAAAAGGAAAAGTTAAATGAAATGTAAAGTGGGAAAATAAGGAGGAAAGTGAACATTATTTTGTTAAATGGGACCCACCAAGTAAGCAGGACCATAAAACACACAAGTCACTGGTGGAAGAATTGATGACGTGTGGGTGTTGTACCATGAAGCAGGCACCACACTGTATCTTACTAAATAAGAGAATATATATTGAAGGAATGTTATAATTTTATTAACTAATAAAATAAATAAAAGTAAAACTTTCAATAATTTCTCACTTAAATTTAAATAAGGAATTTTGATTGGGTCATCTATACGGGTCAATCCATATCCATATTAATATTTAAATAATATATATTTGTTATATTTATTTATTTATTAATAAAGGAAGAGACACAACTATCTGAATAGTTATATTTCTTAAGAATTATAAAAAGATTTCTTTTGAAAAGAAATAATGCTACTTTTTCCTAAAAACAAAAAAGAAAAAGAACGTTTCTTTCTTCTCTTTCTTGCTACTCCAATTCCAATAAAGTTTAAGTGAAGATTCATGTATAGATTTCTTCTCTGAAAAGTAAACAACTATAAGTACGCGATTATAAGTTGTGGCTTTATATGGTGTAGTTCATTTTGTACGTGATTACACTTTTCGATCAGTAAAATAAATTCAATGATCCTACAAACTGTGTGTTTGTTGATTAGATTTCACATTGGTATTAGTGTCATGCCCCAAGAGATACACTAGACGTGACTGGCACTTAGGGACTATTGCTAGCCTATAAGCGAACCACCTAGTCTCATTGCCTTCATTCAATCAATTCAATAGCGGAAGAAAATAGTATAATAATAATACTAATCTATATGTGGGCTCAAGCTATCAACTCAATCTATCATAGATGAAATAATACATCAAACAAAAGTCTTAATGTAAAGAAAAAAGAGGGAAAGAACTCCCGACATCAACCATCAACATCTACATCTATGAAGCTTCTATACTACTGTCTGAGACAATACCATGACAGGCTGTGACTACCAAAAACCAAGAAAAAGACTATCAAGCAAAAAAAGTAAACATCCTTTGAATGCAGGGGAGGACTCACCACTATCTGGAATCCGGAAAGTTCTGAACCTCAACGATTGGGCTGCTGAATTCCTCTGTCTACAGAGTCTACAGAATCTACATCATAAAATAATGCAGTGGCAAAGGGGTGTTAGTACGTGCAATGTACTGTATGTAAAACGGGCTAAAGTAAATGGAGCAATATAACAATCACTCACCAATCACTCATCCTCTCCTCAGAGTAAAGGACATGACTTTATCACCTCACTATCGCCTTAGAGTAAATGGAGCAATATGAAGTCCGATGCATTTTAGGGACGTTTTGATAATGTTATAGGGTGTCACAATCAGAGCCAGATTTAATTAATTTTGTAGTTTTGGATAACATTACCATCTTCCGATCTGTTATTACTAGTTTTTCTTGGAAAGCAAATTTTGAATTGAATATTTCTTTTTCAGTTGTTTTTTCTAGAATGGGAAGTGCAAACTTTTTGTTTGACTTTAAAGAAAAATAAAACAGAATCTGCTTCCCAAAACTCAAATTGCAAAAAAAAATATTTCATTCACATTTTGGTTGTATACTAGTGAAATAATACTACAACCATTAAGAGTTTAATCAAAATCAAAAGACTATAATTTTTAGAATGATAAAATAATTTTTATGGCATGTTAACCGAGTTTTGTACTCCATAGATCTTCCTTACAATGACGGTAGGACCTGAATTTCTTCAACAAATGACTGCTTTGATAGTACTTATGCAAAATATTATTTGCTATGTAGTTCAGGGATGTATAGGACAGTCGGTGATTATTTAGATACTTGTCGATTATATATCAAAAAGAGTTGAAATAATGTGCTTTATTTGTTCGGAAATAGATGAGGTATCGTGGCTGTAAATTAAATCACCCATTAAATGAAGCATTGATCATTTTTTACTTCTACTGTTTATTAGGAAATTCTAGATGACTTCAAATGTTCATAATGGTGATTACTTTTGCTTGATATCTTTTAGTGCATCAAGTTTGTGTGATATTTGGACGTGTTGGTATTTAGTTTCAAGATCATAATTAATTATTTTGGTTAAATCTCAGTAAGATTCTTTTATAAAAATTATTGTATAAGTATTTCAAATGTGGTTAGTCCTAATATATTTCTGTATGTGTTATAGAAAATCATGGTATTGATAAGACCTTCTAGTCGGTCCTAATTATTTTATGTATGTGTTATAGAAAATCATGGTAGTAATAAGGACACTCAGACGAGTTTTTACAAAGTAATATAAGGATAAAGTGAAAACTTTGATTGACAATTTGTTTAATTTTTCACTAGAATTCGGTGTTCAAGATGATGATCTTACAACATTTGTGAAACACATAACGAGAATTAATAATTTAATTCAAGAAGCTGTATTAGCTAGGGGTTTATTGACTATAGAGAAGAAATATATGGCTTTACGGTCTGCACTGTCAAAGGTTTTCCAAAAGAAATTACTTGATAAATCTTGGGATAAGTTGCATCTCAAAAGATCGAGATCTTACAAGTCATTGGTCCAATATTTTACGGATAAATATGTTGACTTGAAAGTTAAGAAAATTATGTGTCATTCTCATTGGCTGCCTATGAGATATAAATTGCCATGAATTTGAGTATAGATTTTATTTTATCTATTTCTGTTCACAAAGAGATACTACAGTGATAATATGTATTTAGTTTGTATAATGGTTGTTTGTATGTGACATGACTTATATGATTTTGTAATCTAATTATTATGTTGAAGTATTATCATTTGAGTGTTTCTTTATTTGTTATATAGTTTATGCATATTTAATCTTGAATTTATGTGATTTGAGATAAGTGGTTCTTAGATGATTGATTGTATTAAATTTATGACATCATAAAATTCATATGATGATTAGTAACTTAGAGTGAACTTTCGAATATGAATCAATGTATAGAATGAATACTGGCATAGTAATTATTTTAAAAATTATTATGTATATGAATTTAAGCTAAAAATAATATGCATAGTTATGTCATTTTATTTTGTGCTTGTTTAAATCAATATGTCAACTGTTGAAAAGAATATTATTGCCAAGCTTAACAAAAGTGATAAGCTTAAAGTGATAACTATAAAACCAAGTATGTCCTCGAAGAGCAAGAAGTTCGTAAAACTCTAAATGTGTCAGTGACACTTCCAGAAAATAGTTATATCCTCCAACAAATAAAGGTCTTAAAGAAACCTAAGATTAGTCAACAAGGAGAGAAAAATGTCTCTATTCCAGAGAAAATATTTCAATGGCTAAGCTTAACTAGTATAACTCTAAGAACAAGGGACACTTTGCTTGTGATTGTCCTGGGTCTAAAAAGGTATATAACCTTATGAACAATTTATATAGTGATGTAAATATTTCTTATTCTACTTTTTAACTAAATTACTTTCTTATGGATTGTAGATTGGGCAGCCACTGAACATATAGTGATGGAAAGAGATTCTTTCGTAGATTATCGATGAATTCCATAAGGGTCTAAGTGGGTATATGTAGAAAACAACTCCAAGGAGGAGGTCAAAGGGATTGGTACTTGCAAACTTGAAATGCGAAGTGGTCGAACTTTGCTCCTACATGATGTATTATTTGTCCCATCGATTTATCGTAATCTAGTCTCTGTCATAATGTTAATTAAGATGAATTTAAATTTTTTCTTTCATGAACATGACTTGGATATGTATTTGGGTAAGACAAAATATGCAACTGGTTATTTTTATGATTGATTTTTGTACTAGATGTTTGTCTAAGTCCCAATAATAATAATATTGGTTTTTCTTTATTTACATCTTCTAATTATGAGAATGATGTATATACATGGCATGTGAGGCTCAACCATATTGGTCAGCAAAGAATGAATCGCTTAGCCATAGCAGATTAGCTTGGCATAATAGATAAAGTAAAATTATCTACTTTTGAATCTTGTCTAGCCGGAATTATCGCTAGAATACCATCTGGGAAAGGCATAAGAGTTGATATGCCATTGCTATTAATCTATTATAACATTTGTGGTCCAATGAATATAAGGGAAAGACATGTGTTATTTATTTCATCACCTTTATTGATGATTTTACTCAATTTGGTTATGTATACTTGATGTCTCACAAATCTGAATTTTGAGTTGCTTCATTAAGTTAATGAACTTAGTTGATAATCAATTGGATAGAAAAATAAAAGCTCTAAGAATTGATCGAGGAACGGATTATTTGTCTGATAAGTTCAAATGACTATGTGATGAAAAATAAATTCAAAGATAATTAATTACTCCTTATACTCCACAACAAAATGGTGTTGCAAAATGATGAAATAGAACCTTGTTCGAAATGGTTAGGTCGATGATGACACAAGCAAAATTGTCAATCACCTATTGGGTGATGCTTTGCTCATTAATGCATTTGTACTTAATCATGTCCCTTCAAAATCAGTTACGACTACGTCATATGAATTATGGACTAAACATAAGCCTGATTCAAGCATTTTAAAGCCTTGAGGTTGTGCTGCTTTTATTCATAATCCTTCTTCTCAATATGAAAAATAAGGTCCAAGGGGAAGAAAATGTATCTTTATAAAATACTCTGAATAATCTAAGAGTTATGTGTTCAAAGGTGAATATAATAGTGGCACTGTAACTGAAATTGATTCATGTGATGTTATATTCATAGAGAATGATTTTTCTATTTCCATAGATATACCATTTGTGTCAAATCCTATTGGTATTGTGGAGTAACTTACCAATTGATAAATCAATTTATCAATTTAAATTTTGACGAACAAGTCATCCACAAATTCCTCGTCATCAATTTGAGATCGAAGGAGAAGCATTTATAGTCACTCCATATGATGAAGAGCCAAGAAATATAAATGGGACTCTTACATGTCATGCTAAAGAAAAATGGCTAAAAGTAATGGAGGAGAAAATGGAGTCAATAAAATCTAACCAAGTGTGAAAATTTGTTGATCTACCTGTAGGCCCAACAGCTATTGGAAATAAATAGGCTCTCAAAATCAAGTGTAAGGTAGATGGTAGCATTGAAAGAATCAAATCTCGTCTACTAGCTAAGGGGTACACACAAGGGGAAGAAATTGATTATGAAAAAACTTTTTCTCTAGCTGTATGCTTTACTTCAATAAGATTAATTTTGTCTATAGTAATTGTGTTGGATCTTGAATTACATCAAATGGATGTAAAAACTACATTTCTCAATAGACAACTAGAAGAAATCTACATAAAACAACATATAGGTTTCATGGAACATTCTATTTGAATTAGCTTTCCAATGTTGCCAATTTCACCTCATTTGAAGTTTGGAGTAAAAAATTATAACTATTTTACTATAGTCTGCCAAAGTAGAGTTGAGTTGCAGGATGACTTACGGGTCGTGGTTTAAGTTACGTCCCGTACTGTCAACTTGTAAAAAAACTTTAGAAAATTCATTTTTGAGCCCCCACGTTAACAGACCCACCTACGGGTCGTAAGTTATGCTAAGGTCATAGTTTCGGCTCGTGGAATCGATCCACATACCCCAAAATTTTCTCAAAAGTTTACGAATTAGTTCCTATGGACCGTAGAAGTTCCTACGGATCGTAGGTTAGCCCATGGATGACTTTGACAACTTTTTTAGGAAGGGTTATTTTGATCTTTTTTCACTCTTTCAAAGCATTAACTTGAGTTTTTGTTACCTAAACAAGTCCCTAAATATAATCATTCAGCTTTTTCATGCTAAAACACCTTGTCCAACTTAGAGCAAGGTTTCAAGTAAGGAAAAAACCTAGGTTTGGATAAGATCTTGTGAGTTCTTCCAAGTCATTCCATGACCTAAAATTTTCAGATATGTAAGGCTAACTAGAATATGGATTTTGTTCTTTCATGTGTCCCATAACCCGAATTGTTAGAGTTGTGAACGAATCGAGTCTCCCATGGATATTTTTTTGAAAGTTTTTCTTAAATCCTAATGTATTTCTGTATAATTTTACATGAATTAAACTTTTTATGAATTGAATACCTAAATAGATGATTTTACTTTTCTACATAAACCCTAGAAAGAATTCTTGTTATTTTTATACATTACAATTAAATGGGTATGCATGAGTATAATTTGAGCTTAAAGAGTATATAGAGTTCCTAAATGATTTAACCCCGCTCTTGTTTTCTAAATACTGTGATATGAGATTGATGGATGATAGAGGGTCTTTATGGGTCAATGAATTAAATCCTGAAAGAATGTTCCTAACTAAAGAGTTGATGATGTGATCAATTGAGTTGACAAATGTCCAATGAGACTAATTGAATGAGTTAACCATAGGGTTGATGTCTTATGAACATGTTGAGTCTTGAGAGGAGTATTGAGCACTGAATTTAGTAAGAGTAAGTCCAACTCAAACTCAATAACTATGGAGCTGACATAGGAGAGGATTGAACCGTAAAATCAAACGTTTCCTATTGTCCCAAAAAGAGGACTTGATGTTGCTGATTTTGGATCCATGAATAGGTTGTCCTTTATCCTAGCAAGTTACTGGATAGATGTGATAATGATATCGATTTGTTATATCATCACCGGCTTATAGGTGATGGTTGTCAGTTAGAGAAACTCCCAAATAAGCCTTGATAGTACTCTAAGTGGATTGGACTAGATGGTATATGAGTGGTCATTGTCAAAATTACATTCTTACTCTAGACTCTTGACTTGGTGATTGAGTTTCCTATTTCGTGAGTTGAACTATTTGCGTTGATGTTATTTTTACGTTACAGGTTTCATTCTTCCATTTACATATTTGTATATTCCATGTACTGACGTCTATTTGGGCCTGCATCTTTTCATGATGTAGAGATAGGTACTAGCAGTCATCAACAGTGCCCCATTGAGGACCTATTCCAGCTGATTGGTAAGCCCTCCCCTACTTTTTAAGGATATCATGTTCTTTTCTAGCTTTAAGGTTAGACTTATTTTATCTATTTTGAGGTAGCCATGAGTCTGTCATTGGCATCACTTTGTCGATAGATAGAGGCTTCATACACTAAACTGTTGAGTTGTGATTGGATCATCTTTTTGGCTAGTTTCTTTCAAATGATTCTTACTCAGTTTGATTGCTATGTTCTTTGGCCTTTAGCCTTTGATTATAACACCATTATCTTCTTCCATTAAGTATTTCTTGATTGTTGATGCCTTCCGATATTAGTTATGATTGAATGAATATGATGAGGCCAAGTGGTTCGCTTGGGGGCTAGCAATAGTCTCTGTGTGTCGGCTACGCCAAGGGTACTCTCCCGGGTATGACACATGACAAAAGAATCATATAAAGGTTGAATTCCTCAAGTGCATTCATGTTGAATAGATATAATCAATTTCAAGCTTGAGTTTGAATAACAATGGAGTTTTTTCTTCAAAAAGAAAACTAAGAATGTACTCTATTCAATATTTTGTTTCTCTTTCAATGCACTCTCACTCCATTTTGGAAAGAATAATATCTTTTATAATTGTATAAATCCCAAGATGACCTTCAAAGTTTTCAAAATACGCTTGTTTTCATGTATTATTTTGCCCTTCAAATTTTTGTCAGTTGACTTGCACTTGCACCTACGTTTTATATGTCTAATCATGCGACACATAAGTGCCTCGACACTCTTGATCAAGACTCAAGTGAGTCTACCAGTGATGGCACTTGCATCTTGAAACACGTATGTGTCAAGTCTAGTGACTCCCTCTTCTAGGTGCACACAAGTGTTCTTATGTGGCATGTGTGTTCTACACAGATCTTGAATAAACTGCTTTCAGTTCTAGTCCTTCATCATTTTCATTTTCAAAAAATGCTTACATGTAATAAAAAAGACATTAAATTCTTTCAAACGCATGAAAATAAGGCAACAAACAATGCTTAAGTGTCATACCAACTTATCAACAGGTTTATTACAAGAAAGTTATTATATAATCATGTAAATGGACTAATTTGGGATGAGAAAATCTTTCAACTTATAAATAGTCAGAAGGTTATTTAGTGTCAAATTAAAGGTCTTTGAGTCTACTTTCCATAACATCAAACAGTTTGTCTATTGGCCGTCAAAGCAAAAAATTATGACTATATTACTGCATACTAAAAAAAAAAGCTCGAGTTAAAATTATTATGAAGTTGCATTTTGATGTTTCATTTAAAAAAATTAGGGTTCTAGAGAGAATTTAGGGGTAGTCGCTAGGATTAAGGAGTTTTAATTTATGTTTTGGCAAAGTTTTAATATAGTAGTGGTGTGTGTTCTAACAACTTGTTTATATTGGTACTTTAAGGCATTTTGTTGGGCCTTGTCAATTTTCTATTTTAAGGCGTTCTGTTTGCTTTCTTGCGTGATATAAAGATTCAAGCTTGTTATGGTATGTATATCATCATTATTGGACTTGTGGCCTAAAACTATTAAGTTGATTATTACAACATAATATAATGTTTATCGGCAACACCTTAATTCTTATTTAGAGGTCTAGAAAAGCATGTTATGATTGTAATGAGATCGCATGTGATTAATTGCTATTGTTGTGATAATTTTACTCTATGATATCATCTGATTACTACCGATGAACCTGTTTTAGACTCCAAAGCCACTGAAACTACAGGAGTTACAGCCTACAGGCTCATTGATATATTCGTTCCTACAGATTGTGTAGACTAAGCCTATGAGCCATGCATCTACACTGAGCCTATGGGCTATGCATCTACACTAAGCCTATGGGTCAAGAAAATACTACCTACAAGGAGGGTAGGCTATACCTATGGGACAGTAATTATATTATACCATGGATCCTGAGATTTGGCGCCTAAAAGTTTTGACTTCAAATCAGATGATCAATAGAGTCTAGGTAAGGAGGCTAATAGAGATATTAAGCAACTATTTATGCTTGCTACAGCTTAAGGTGATTGTGTGTTATCTGTACATGTCAAATTTATAGGGGTCAATTCAAGTTATCATGTGCTACCTGATTATATGTTGTCTTATTGTAAAAAGGTAATGTGTTGTAATTATGTTTTACTCTAGTTCTTACCATTCATTCTTTATACATCATTTTCAAATTTAGCTATCAATTTTATTATATGCTTGGTAAATTATTTTATAAAGATACTCCATCGCCTAGACTCACTATATTCATGCTTGCAGGTCCTAAATAATGCCAAGATAGACCCGTCAGATATCAAAATTAATTTTTTGTAATGAATTATTTGACTCATTTCCTTCGAAGGATCACCAGTCTATTTGCTTGTCTTGTTATTGACAACTTTTGGGTAGGACGGAGTGTTGTCCTATGAAATATTGTATTTCATAGAGACTTATAGACTAATCCATTGGTTGTATAGCTACATTGGTGACCATTTGTCCTTGTATGTGTAACGACCTGGCCAAATACCGTGAAATATTATCCGCTCTTGGGCCTAGCCCATCACGAATATGTCCCTTTGGGCTCACCCCAAAAGGTGCCTCACAGTATATAGACCACCCCTTTATTTATATACCCAGTATCTCTTTGGTGTTTTACCGATGTGGGACTTCTCATCTCAAGATGGGTTGTTATATATATCCCCTCTATGGACTCAATGTCCTCACTGAGGCTTGCCCCACCGCATGGGATTCGCCCAGACTCAGTACTGAGATTTGCCTTGTGATCACGCTCAAACAGTACCTCTCAATTTGAGGATAAAGCGATCATTGTCAAGTATAAAACCTAACCATAGGTTAGGGTCGAATCCCAAGGGAATACGAGGCTTTGTCACTTTGATTCACCAACAATCAATTCAAGCATTAAATAACTCTATTCTCAATAAAAAAGGAGGGGCTTTGCAATATTTGGTACTCCCTCCATCCCATTTTATGTGTCACCCTTTGACTTGGCACAATGTTTAAGAAAAAAAAGAAAGACTGTTGAAACTTGTGGTCTAAAATCATTTTGAGATATTTGTGTGGTTGAGAATCATTTTTTATTAAGGGTAAAAAGAGAATTTTAAGGTTAAATTATTTCCAATTAAAATAAAGTGACATTCTTTTTGGGATGGACCAAAAAGAAAAGGGTGCCACATAAAATGGGACAGAGGGAGTAGTAAATAAAACTATACCAATAAAATATAGAGAAAATCAAATTGGAGAGAAACTTGTGAAATTGTGTTCCCCATGATTCACTAACTTAGATACCTCGAATAACACAATCTGAATTGGGACATTGCATGCAGGACAATAACTTAGGTTCTTCAACCCTTGGGCAAAGACGAAGGTAGAATTTCACTATGACGCGTGGCCGGCTACCATAGTGTGCCAAACTAACCGTTACCTATTGTCCCAGTCAACCTCTCCTTGGTCGAATTTGGTTGATTAGAAGAGAACACATCAATCGAATTCTGTCACCCATTTTCTTTCTTATTCATCACTACTTTGATCAGGATCATAATATTAGGCGGGGTTTATTATTGGCCACAATTAAACAACAAGCAAAATGAAGGAAAATGGATAATACATGCAAATACCTAACTCAAGAAGTGCAAATAATCTGGGTTTCTAAGCTAGCTACTCATGGTTCCCACAACCCCAAGTTGTGGGTTTAGCTAGTCATGGCTTGGGCACACAAATCAACAATAAAATAAGAAGACATGGAAGATTTTTTACCCAAGCAAATTGAAGAAAAATGAAACCCTTTTTTCAATTAGAATCATAAGTTTGAATGATGAGATTAATCCACAAGTGAATCTAAATCTCTAATTTTGAGTCTCAAAGTGAAACCCTAGAAATTCTCTCTCAAAACCTCTCTACAATCTTGAATGTTGTGAATAATAATGAAAGGCTGCTGAAAAACTCCTCTTAAAACCCTAAGATATACTATTTATAATATTTATAAAAATGTCCTTAAAATAATTAGAAAATCTGGTCGATGTCTACTACAGCTCGTAGTTACGACTCGTAGGGTAATCTCGCGTCGTAATCTGGCTTTCGTGGTCAGCACTTGGCATTTTGGACTTCACAGCTACGATCCACCTCGACTTTTATTTCTTGGTCCACAATTTGTAGTGCCTTCTCGTACTCTACACTTGTATTTCTTGGTCCAAATTTAATCAACACTGTTAATTGCTACGAGGCCACCCTTTACGAGTCATAGAGAGCACTACGACTCATACCTTGACCTCGTATGGCTGAACTTCAAATTTATAAATTTTATTTCGAACACTGTTAATTACTACAAATAGCCTCTATGATTCGTAGCTTGAGCTACGACTCGTAATGTGCTCCGTAGGTCGTGAAAATCAACAAAATCTACAACTTTTTCCAAAATCAAGCCAACATGTATTTTCTACAAAAATAAACACATAAATACATAAAAACCATTAAAAATGTCGCATTGAGAACACACAAATTCTCATGTTTTGGGAATCAAATGTGCTGTATTTTGATAGCACATCAACACCCTCAACTTAGAATTGTTGCTTGTCCTCAAGTGACGACTCAATCTAAATAGATAATAAATCAATACATAACAATCAACACTTTGGCATATACCATACTCAAGCTTAACTCAGGTACCCATAATATTGTTGCTCCGTAGCATACACAAGTATACGTGGTTTCATAAGTAATATTGTGGCCCTGATTAAGGAGCCAGGTTGTTGAACCCAAGAGATTTGAATGAAATGAACAACTAATATATTATCACGTTTATAGTGCTTTTGGTAAAAAGATGTGAGGATATAAGTAAATAAATGCAAAGAAGGAATTTCTTCTAAACTAATTTGATTTTTACTGTCAACATATCAATTAACAAGTAATTCCAGGATTGTACCTTAATGACTCCATTTAGTCTTAACAATGTTTATCCATACTGATTCATGGGTTTAAATTACCTGAATAGGTTTGCACGCCTCTGTCGGCCTATCGTTATTGACTGCCTCACTACATCACTGAGCGGGGATCGACAAACTAATAAAAATACAATAATTTTATCTTCCCGTATTATGAACCAAACGAGGTGAAAGGGTAGTTGTCACAGGTCTCCCTTGCACGAATCAACCTAGTTTCCTAGTCAAACAAGCTCCCTATACTACTGCATTATATCCACTCCAATATCTATCGAATTCAGAGTGGACAACTAATTTACTCCCTAGTTGATCAGGCTATGAAGTATAGATAAAAATAGCATAGGAATAATCAAAAGAATCCATTCATAGATGTTAAAAATTAAGAACTAAATAGTGTTTGCGGCTACAATCCCAAAATATGGAGACTTAACCACTCATAGGCAAAGAATACTCCATAAATGATCTGGAAAACATCAAAAACCAAGGAATCAAGATTAAACTAACAAAATTTAACCTTAGAAAAAGGTTCTCCGTTATCTCTACTATAGTTCTTGCATAAAATCAGCATGAAAACCTAAAGTCTATGATAGAATCTAATTTAAAATCTCATAACTCAACTTTTCTACATTTTGTCCTCAGGTCCGCAACGCGGACCCCTTATGTACACTGGGTTTTCACTTATTTTGCTGACTGGGTATTTTTTACACATCTTTTGAACAAGTCTACGATGTGGACTTGGCACATTTTCTAGCTTCACGCCTTTTTCTGTATTTTTCAGCTTTTACAACTTCATCCTAAGTCTGCGAGGCAGACTTTGGTCTTTTTGCTGCTTCCACTTATTCTTATCTTCTAAATTTCGGGTTGTGTTCTTCCTTCAAATTCGGGTGTAACTTTGAAATTTCTCAATTAGAGCAAAATCCCGCAAAAACACAATTGATTTTTGCTATGGGATCTGATTTTTTCACATTTTGCTACATGATCTCATTTTTCTCCTTTTAAAAAAAAAATAAAGAAAAACGTCAATTACCTCATCACGTGTTGCCTCCCGTGCAATGCCTAATTTATCATCGTGACATAATGCACTATAAGCTTATTCATCATTGGCTAACTCAATGAACTCTTCAACTTGAGTCGTGTCCTCCCCGTAGTAGTGTTTGACATGCTAACTGTTCGCCAACAAAATTTGGTTTGAAGTCATATCTTTCAGTTCCACCACTCTATGAGGTGTGACCGCTACCACCATGAACGTTCCACTTCATTTGGATCTCAGCTTCCCTGGAAACAACTTCAAATGAGAGTTGAAGAGCAATACCTCTTGTCCCGGCTCAAAGTTCTGCTTGATGATGTGCTGATCATGCCATTTCTTAGTTCGCTCCTTGTAGAGCTTGGCATTCTCATAGGCTTGGAGCCGAAACTCGTCAACTCCTCCAGTTGCTCCAAGATCTTCCTATTGGTGAGATTTATGTTAAGATTCAGCCTCTTTATCGCCCAGTATGCCTGGTGGTCGAGCTCGACTAGCAAGTGACAAGCCTTACCATATACCAACCGGTAAGGGGATGTGCCTATTGGGATCTTATATATTGTTCGATATGCCTACAAAGCTTTATCAAGCTTGACCGTCCAATCTTTCTGGTAGCGTTCACTGTCTTTTACAATATCTACTTGACCTCCCAATTTGACACCTCAACTTGTCCACCCATTTGAGGGTGGTAAGCTATAGCCACTTTATGCCAGATTCCATACTTCGCCAGAAGATTCTTTACTATTTGGTTAAGAAAAAGTGTACCCTCATCCCTAATGATGGCTCTTGGAGTACTTGACCAAGTGAAGATGTTTTTCCTTATAAATTGCTCACCACCTTAGCATCATTCGTTGGAAGGGCCATTGCGTCTACCCATTTAGAAACACGGTCAACAACTAGCAGGATATAGTGACATCCGAATGATAGTGGGAATGGCCCATGAAGTCTATGCCCCAAACACCAAAGATTTCCACCTCCAATATATTGTTCAGAGGCATCTTATGACTCCGAGATATGGCTCTAATCTTCTGACAAACATCACAGGCCCTAGAGAACTGAATAGCATCTTTGAAAAGAGTCAGCCAAAAGAAGCCTGATTGCAACACTTTGTATGCTAGCCGTTCATCACCATGATGGCCCCTATACGGAGAGGCATGATATCTCTCTAGAATCTTCCTTATCTCTGCTTCGAGAATACACCTCTTCACCATTCGGTCTGCCCTTTGTTTGAAAAGGTAAGGGTAATCCCAGATATACGCCTTTGCATCATTAGCCAACCTCCTTTTCTACTGATATGTAGCATTAGGAGGGAGGACACCACTTACCAAATAGTTCACTATATCTGCATACCATCGTAGTTGTTACACCTCAATTTCTAGCAGCTGCTCATCAGGGAACTCTTCTTTGATCTATAATTGCTTACCTATACGAGCATCATTTTCTAATCATGATAGATGATCAGCGATCTGATTCTCACTCCCCTTCCGATCCTTGATCTCAATATCAAACTCTTGGAGCAATAGGATCCATATGATCAATCGCAACTTTGCATCCTTCTTGTTGAACAAGTATTTCATGGTTGTGTGGTCTATGAACACAACTTTGGATCCCACCAAATATGCTCTTAACTTTTCAAATGCATACACTAATGCCAGCATCTCCTTTTCAGTAACCGTGTAATTTATTTGTGTTGCATCTAGAGTCTTGCTGGCATAGTATATTGAGTGGAACACTTTGTTTTTGCACTGCCCCAGCATCGCCACCCACTGTTGTATCACTAGCATCATATATGAGCTCAAATGGGATCTCCCAACCAGGCACTATCAAGATGGGGGCCTCCACCAACTTCTTTTTCAACAATTCAAATGCCTACAGACAAGAATCTCGATAGTAGTTCCATGAACAATCCTTTGCAGGATTGGATTTTTCAAAGTGAAAGGGTACCTCTTTCTCCAATAGGGTGCATAATGGCTTCGCTATCTTGGAGAAGTCCCTATTGAATCTACAGTAGAACCCTGTATGTACCAGAAAACTCTGGACTTCTTTGACGGACACGGCGATGACAACTTATCAATCACTTCGATCTTTGCTCTGTCTACGTCCAACCCTCTCTTGGATACCTTGTGGCCTAGGAATATTCCCTCCTTAACCAGGAAGTGACATTTCTCCCAGTTGAGAACGAGGTTAGTCTCCTCACATCTTGCTAGTTTTCTGTCTAGATTTTGTAGACAGCTCTCAAAAGATTCCCGTTCACATTTTTGCTTTTTCTTATCAAACTTGTGGTTGGTAGTAAAACACCGATTCGAACCAAAGATAGAGAAGGCATCCATAAACACCTCTACGAAGTCCTCCACCATGTCATGAATATGGCCATCATACACCTTTGGAAAGTGGCTGGTGCATTGCACAAACCGAAGGGGATGTGTTTGAAAGCATATGTCCCATATGGACATGTGAAGGTCATGTTTTCCTGGTCCTCCGATGTAATGGTTATATAGTTATACCCCGAGTACCCATCCAAAAAGCAATAGTACTCTTGTTCCATGAGTTTGTCCCGTATTTGATCAATAAAAGGCATTGGGTAGTGGTCTTTCCTGGTGGCATCATTCAACCTTCTATAATCCATCTAAATACGCTACCCTATCACCGTGTAGTTAGGATCAACACATTCTTCACGTTGGTGACAACCGTTATCTCGTCTTTCTTGGGACACATTGTATAGGGCTTACCCATTTACTGTCTAAGTGGGGAAGATGATCTCTGCATCCAACCACTTGATGACTTCTTTCTTTTCTACTTCCTTCATGATTAGATTTAATCTTCTCTGCAGTTGATCCACTGGCTTGTGACCCTCTTCGATGAAGATTCTGTGCATACACAAGGTTGGGCTGATGCCATGGATGTCTGACATCTGCTAACCCATTGCTCTCTTTCTTTTATTTAGGACCCCCACAATAGCATCTACCTAGGCTACAGTCAATGAAGCAGACAAAATTATAGGTAATTAAAACAACCCAAAAATTGCCCGAAAATGTACCTCGGAAGTGCCCAGAATCGTAATTTCTATATATCTAAAAGTTCATGCATGATATCGAAAATTCGACTTCATATTCCTGTTCATGGGGTCAAAATTAGGGCTAAAAAAAGGTCCAATCCCAATTTAAGAGCAACTGTAGCAACATTTGAAAATTGCAAAAATGCAATTTCCAGAATGATCCGCGCTCAGTGGCACGACGCGCCAAGGCCGCGCTCCTATGTATTCTTTTTGTCCAGTTTTTGTATCTCGGTCCAAAACTTTTGGGTCTTACACCTAAGTGTTCCCAAGCATGAAAATACCTATACTTAGCCATATTTCACCCTCATATCATTTTAAACATTTCCTAATACTCACTCAAACTCTTAGCCATATTTTCACTCCTAAATTCAAGTGTCAAAACCTTGTCTGGATCTAAGGATTTTCTACAAGGTTCTTCTTCAAGCTTTAAGTCTCCACCTCTAATCTTCATCAATTTCATTTCCAAACTAAGATATGTGGGTTTCTTTCACCCATGATGCCCAAGCTTCCTTTTCTTAAAAATTGCATGATTTAAAGGTTATTTATTCATGGGTCTTGATTGTTATGAACATCACTGCACACTATGTTTAAGCATATGAAATTGTGATTGTTTTACCATGTTTTGAGCTATGAATATAAGATCTATCGAAAGGATTAGTGAAGGGTTTTGATGTTTATTGCTTGAGAGTGTTACCAAGTATCTATTGAAGCTTTTACATTGAATTTACTAGCATGATTTCACTCTTGAATTGCATGGTTTTACTCTAGCACTATACACTCTCTAAGTGTTTGATAAAATGTCTAGATGTGGTTTCTTAAGGAATTGAAGGTCCAAAGCATGAGATATAATATGAATGACTAAATGATGATAAAACAATCTTATGTATATGATATGTTCTATATAAAGTGTTGCATTAGATCATGCCCGATCCGGGGAGGACTAAGAGTTCGAATAACCGAGATGAGGGTTTGTACTCATCAACCATGTGAGGGGTTTGTACTTCGCTACTAGGGTAATAGGGTGAGATTGTCATCAACCATGTGAGGGGTTTGTACTTCACTATCATGGTGATGGGTTCACATCATCATCAACCTACCAAGGGGTTTGTACTTTGGAAATCTTTCTTGGTCTCTTCTACATATATAATATCCTATATGAGCATGAGTTACTTAAGAATGATTTTCTTGAGCATTGGTCATACATGTCATATTGTTATATTATGCCTATTGCCTATTATTATGCATTTTGATTGTGATGTCTATCTCTTGTTGCATTGCATCCTACATACTTAGTACATTCAAATGTGCTAACACATACTCCTCCCTACATGATATCACCATGTAGGAGCCAGAGCCTAAGTTGATCATCCTCCTCCTCCAGGTGTCTACTTTGGTACTACTCAAGCTAGTTGGAGAGTCCTCTATTCTGGGGACATTTATCTATGTTTCTCTTATTGTGTATTAAGACACCCTTCTTTACGTTCTATTTTGACTATGAAGGTGAGTCTGATTGCTTTGTCTAGGCCCCCACTCTTATCTACGTAGTAGAGATGTTTGTACTTGTCAACTATATGAGAGGTTTGTACTTTGCCACTAGGGTCATAGGGTGAGATTATCATCAACCATGTGACGGGATTATACTTCACCACCAAGGTGATGGGGTGAGATCATCATCAACCTACCAAGGGGTTTGTACTTTAGAAATCTTGCTTGGTCACTTCTATACATATGATATCCTATATGAGCATGAGTTACTTAAGCATGTTTTACTTGAGCATTGGTGATACATGCCATATTGTTATTTTTTGCCTATTGCTTATTGTTATGAATTTTGATTGTGATGCCTATCTCTTGTTGCATTGCATCCTACGTACTTAGTACATTCAAATGTAGTAATGCATACTCTTGCCTACATGATATCACCATGTAGGAACCGGAGCCCAAGTTGATCACCCTCCTCCTCCACATGGCTAGTTTGGTACTACTCAAGCTAGTTGGTGAGTCCTCTATTTTAGGGATGTTTATCTATGTTTCTCTTATTGTGTATTGAGACACCCTTATTTATGTTCTATTTTGACTATGAGGGTGAGTCTGGTTGCTTTGTCTTGGCCCCCGCTCTTATCTATGTAGTAGAGATGTTTGTTGGACATGCTATGTATCTATGATATTACCTTTGACTCTTTGTCTCTTTATTATGATGTTATGCAAGCTTTCTTCTTAGTCCCGTTTGCCCCCATTCTTACTCTTCATGTCTTTTATATGCTCCCGCGACCAATGATGTGTAATGATAAGTTAAGAGCCTTGTCTGGAGTTCCTTCAAGTTCCCCATTGCGTATCACATCTAGGTCCTAGGCTTAGGTTATGACAAATTTGGTATCAGAGCACTAGGTTGATAGATCCTCGAAGTCCAACACACCGCATCGATTAGAGTCATATTCGTGGTTGTGAAGTGCGCCATGAAAATGAATAGGAGGCTATGAGGCGTTTTAGGAAATGTTTCCCTTCTTCATATTCGAAGTCGTGCTATAGAGTTGTGGTAAGTTTTTCCCTTAACGTTTGTTCTTTGCTATGCTAGATCATGCCTAACACTCGAGGAAGAAGGGCTCGAACTCTTGAGGAGCAACCTACCAAAGGTGAGCTCCGGGATGTCACTATGCTTGCCCAAGTTGTGGCCAACCAAGTCAACCAAGGGGCCCAATCCCCTTATGCTACTGCTCCGGGGGCTATGATAAAGGACTTCATGAGGATGAATCTTATGGTATTCTATGGGTCAAAGGTAGATGAAAATCCACAAGAGTTCATTGATGAGGTCCACAAGATTTTGACTATCATGGGTGTTGGGCCGAATGAAAAAACGGAGTTGGCGGTGTACCAACGCAAAGGGGTATCCCAAATATGGTGTGACCAATGGAAGTGGGAGAAAGGAAATGGTAATGTGGTGCTTTGAGAGGAGTTAAATTGGCTTTTCTTAATCGGTTCTTCCCTCTTGAGCTTAGGGAAGCTAAGTTTGGTAGAATTTATGAATTTGAGATACCCTCAAGTTCAATCAACTTTCAAAGTATGCTCCTTATTTGGTGGCCGATCCTAAATCTAGGATAAATAAATTTGTGATAGGGGTCTCCGACTTGGTGAGTGAAGAATGCCGATCCACCATGCTAATTAGTGACATGGACTTATCCCGATTGATGACATATGCTGAGCAAATAGAGGGAGAAAAGTTAGGGAAGAGGAGGGGTTATGAGGCCAAAAGGGCCTGTTTTGAGGGTAAGTTCCAAAAGTGTGCTAGATTTCATCAAGGCCAAGGGTCTTCTCATGCTACTAATAAGGGATATGCTAATGATATCCCTAGGCCTCAAGGTGTTGGTGGTATGGCTCCTATTGATATGTGTCCTAAATATGGAAGGAATCATAGAGGCCCATGTTTGAAAGATTCTAACACATGCTTTGAATGTGGGGAGCTTGGTCAAAAAAAGATGGATTATCCAAGAAACTAGGGCAAAGCCACAGGTGCAAATACGGTTACGTTAGGTGGGGATAGTCATCAAGGTGGTGCCCCAAGGTACAATCGGTTTCATGCTCTACATGGGAGGCAAGGGGTTGCTGAGGTTCCCGATGTTGTTACCGATATGTTGAAAATGTTTGATTTGATGTATATGCTTTGATTGATCCGGATGCCACTCTTTCTTTTGTCACCCTTTTGTTACCTAAAAGTTCCATGTTGACCCCTAGTTGTTGCATGAGTCACATGAAGTGTCCACTCCTATTAGTACATCTGTTGTTACTAGGAAAGTTTATAGAAGTTGTCCTATTTGCATTTTGCATAAATTGTTGCCTTGTGATCTTGTTGAATTAGACATGGTTGATTTTGATGTCATTCTTGGGATGGATTGGTTGCATGCCTACTATGCTTCTATTGATTGTAGAACCCGTAGGGTGAAATTTCAATTTCCAAATGAACCCATCCTTGAGTGGGTAAGTCAAGATGTGGTGGTCAAGGGTAGATTCATCTTTTGCATTAAAGCCCGTAAGTTGATCTCTAAGGGGTATCTTTACCATCTTGTGAGGGTTAGGGATGTGGAATCTAAAGTTCGTCCCATAGAGTCGGTCCCGGTTGTAAATGAGTTTCTTGATGTCTTCCTAAATGATCTTCCCGGTGTTCCTCCTGAAAGGAAATAGAGTTTGGCATAGACCTCCTCCCCGATACTTAACCCATTTCTATTCCCCCTTACCGTATGGCCTCGATGGAGTTGAAGGAGTTGAAGGAACAATTGAGAAACTTGTTGGAGAAGGGATTTATTAGACCTAGCTAATCACCTTAGGGTGCTCCAGTGTTGTTTGCGAAAAAGAAGGATGAGTCCCTTCGGATGTGTACTGACTACTGGTTATTCAATAGGGTCACTATAAAGAATAGGTATCCTCTTCCAAGTACTGATGTTTTGTTTGACCAATTGCAAAGGGCCAGCTATTTCTCTAGGATTGATCTTCGGTCCGGGTATCATCAAGTGAAGGTGAGGGAATGTGATATTCCCAAGATGGCCTTCTGGACTAGATATGGGCACTATGAGTTTTTTGTGATATCTTTTGGGTTGACCAATGCACCGGCCATCTTCATGGACCTTATGGATAGGGTCTTCAAACCCTACCTTGAATCCTTTGTTGTGTCTTCATTGATGCTATATTGATCTATTCGCATAGTAGGGAGGAGCATATGGGTCATTTAAGGGTTGTGTTGCAAAGATTGAGGGAGGAGAAATTGTATACTAAGTATGAAAAGTGTGAATTATGGTTGAAGGAGGTTGCATTCTTGGGTCATGTGGTATCGGGGGATGTTATTAAGTGGATCCAAAAAAAATTGATGTGATTAGAAATTGTCCTAGACCATTAAGCTCATCAGATAATAAGAGTTTCTTGGTCCTAGCGGGTTATTATAGAAGGTTTGTGAGTAGGTTGTCCTCCATTTCTTCCCCTATGAACAAATTGACTCAAAAGAAGGTTAAGTTTATGTAGACCGATGAGTGTGAGAGGAGCTTCTAAACATTGAAAGACAAGTTTGTATCGCTCCTATATTGTCACTACCAGATGGGCTTGAGGGATTTGTGGTGTATTGTGATGCTTCCCGGGTTGGTGTGGGTTGTGTGTTGATGCAAAATGGTAAAGTCGTAGCTTATGCCTGTAAACAACTCAAGATACATGAAAGGAAATACCCTACCCATGATCTAGAGTTAGCCACCGTTGTGTTTGCATTAAAGATTTGGCGTCACTACTTGTATGTGGTGCATGTGGATGTGTTCACCGATCATAAGAGCCTTCAATATGTCTTCACTCAAAAAGATCTCAACTTGAGGCAAAAGAGATAGTTAGAAATCCTTAAAGACTATAATATTAGTGTGCACTATCATTCGGGTAAGGCAAATGTTAGGAAATAGCTAGGGAGGTGCACCAATTGGCTAGATTGGGGGTTAGGTTGGAAGAGGTTGGTGATGATGGTGTTGTTCTCGTTGATGGGTCTAAATCTTCATTGGTTGATGAGGTGATAGCAAAACAAGATCTTTGACTCCTCCTTGCTTGAATTGAAGGCCTTGGTGAAAGAGGGCAAAATAGAGGTTTTCTTCCGAGGAAGAAATGGTGCCCTTAGGTACCAAGGTAGGTTGTGTGTGCCTTATGTTGATGCTTTGAGGGAGAAAATCCTTGATGAGGCCTATAATTCTTCTTATTCTATCCACCCCAGTACCACCAAAATGTATAGAGATTTGAGGGATGTGTATTGGTGGGGAGGTATAAAGAGGGACATTGCCAAATTCGTTTCCGGTTGCAATAGTTGTCAACAAATCAAAGCCGAACATCAAAGGTCGGGTAACCTAACCCAAGACATAGAGATTCCTACTTGGAAGTGGAAGGTGATTAATATGTATTTTGTGGTTGGGTTGCCCAAGACTAAAAAAGATTTTGATTCCATTTGGGTTGTAGTTGATAGGATGACGAAATCGACTCATTTTCTACCATGTTAAGACCACATATGGGGCTGAAGATTATGCAAGGTTATACATTCATAATTTGGTAAGGTAACATGGGGTTCCTTTGTCCATCATATCGGATTGTGGGGCACAATCTACTTCACATTTTTGGAGATCTTTCCAAAGGGGTCTTAGTACTAGAGTTAAGCTTTCTATGGTCTTCCACCCTCAAATGGATGGCCAAGCCGAGAGGACCATCCAAACCCTTGAGGATATGCTTAGAGCATATTTTTTAGAGCTTAAAGGTAGTTGCAATGATCATCTTCCGTTGATTGAGTTTGCCTACAACAATAGTTATCATTCTTGCATCGGTATGGCTCCATTTGAGGCTCTTTGCGATAGGCATTGTAGATCAGCAGTTGGGTTGTTTGAGGTTGGTGAGATAGCTTTGTTGGGACCAGATCTAGTTATGGAGGATCTTTAGAAGGTTAGGATTATTAGAGAATGGTTAAAGACGGCACAAAGTCATCAAAAATCCTATCCCGATGTGAGAAGAAGAGTCCTTTAATTCAAAGTTGGTGATTGGGTTTACCTAAAGATTTCACCCATGAAGGGTGTGGTCTATTTTGGCAAGAAGGGCAAGTTGATCCCAAGATATATTGGTCCTTATGAGGTTATGAGAAAGGTTGGCATTGTAGCTTATGAGTTGAAGTTACCTAGTGAGATGGAATTGGTTCATCTAGTATTTCATGTCTCTATGTTGAGGAAATGTGTAGGTGATCCTAATACTATTGTGCCTCTTGATGTGGTGGGTGTTGATGAGGGTAACTTGACTTATGAGGAGGTTCCAGTTCAAATTTTGGATAGGCAAGTGAAGAGATTGAGGAACAAGGAGGTGACATCCGTTAAGGTCCTTTGAAGGAACCAACAAGTCGAAAGTGTTACACGGGAGGCCGAAGCGAACATGCAAAAGCAGTATCTTTATCTTTTCTACTCCACTCAAGACTAAGGTGCTAATTCTAAGTCCCCTATATGATTTCAATTCTTATATTTCAGTCCCTATGTCATTCGCATGCATTCATGTTTAAGTTGACAAATTTGTGATGATTTTACACTTATGTTGAGACTTTGAAAATGGTGTTTTAAATGTAATGTTGCATTCTTGTTGGGGCTGATTTGTTTATGATCACTCTTTTCTTGTACGTCTCTTTTACATTCGGGGATGAATGTTCCCAGGGAGGAGATACTAAAAACGACCCCAAAAAGTGCACGAAAATGTACCTCGGAAGTGCCCAGAATCATAATTCCCATATATCTCAAAATTTGTGCATGATATAGAAAATCTAACTTCATATTCTTGTTCAGGGGGTGAAATTGGAAGGGGAGAGTCTAACCCCAATTTAAGAGCAACCCTAGCAAAATTTGAAAATCGCAAAAATGTGATTTCCAGAGACAATCCACGCCCTTGCCGTGATGCGCCAAGGGCACACTCCTATATATTTTTTTGTCTAGTTTTTCTATCTCGGTACAAGACTTTTAGGTCTTGCGCCTAAGTGTTCCTAAACGTGAAATTGCCTATATTTAGCCATATTTTGCCCTCATATCATTCTAAACATTTCCCAATACGCACTCAAACACTTAGCCATATTCTTACTCCTAAATTCAAGTCTCAAAACCTCTTCCAAATTTAATGATTTCCTTCAAGGTTCTTCTTTAAGCTTCAAGTCTCAACCTCCAATCTTCACCAAGTTCATCTCCAAGCTAAGGTATGTGGATTTTTTTTCATGGTTCCTTTCATCCATGATGCCCAACCTTCCTTTTCTTACAAATTGCAAGATTTAAAGGTTATTTATTCGTGAGTCTTAATTATTATGAAATCCACTGCACACTATGTTTAAGCATATGAAATTGTGACTGTTTTACTATGTTTTGAGATAAGAACCTAAGATCTATTGAAAGGATTGGTGAAGGGTTTTAATGTTTATCACTTGAGGGTGTTACCAAATATCTATTGAAGCTTTTACATTGAATTTACTAGCACGATTTCACTCTTGAATTTCATGGTTTTACACTAGCACTATACACCCTCTAAGTATTTGATAAAATGTCTGGATGTGATTTCTTGAGGAATTGAAGGTCCAAAGTATGAGATATGATATGAATGACTATATGATGATAAAAAGAGCTTGTGTATATGATATATTATATAAAAAATGTTGCATTAGACCATGCCCGATCCGAGGGGACTAAGAGTTCGGATAACCGAGATGGGGGTTTGTACTCGTCAACTATATGAGGGGTTTGTACTTCGCCACTAGGGTCATAGGGTGAGATTATCATCAACCATGTGAGGGGATTGTACTTCACCACCAGGGTGATGGGGTGAGATCATCATCAACCTACCAAGGGGTTTGTACTTTGGAAATCTTGCTTGGTCACTTCTACACATATGATATCCTATATGAGCATGAGTTACTTAAGCATGTTTTACTTGAGCATTAGTGATACATGACATATTGTTATATTATGCCTATTGCCTATTGTTATGAATTTTGATCGTGATGCCTATCTCTTGTTGCATTGCATCCTACATACTTAGTACATTCAAACGTACTAATGCATATTCTTGCCTACATGATATCACCATGTAGGAACCTGAGCCCAAGTTGATCACCCTCCTCCTCCATGTGGCTAGTTTGGTACTACTCAAGCTAGTTGGTGAGTCCTCTATTTCGGGGACGTTTATCTATATTTCTCTTATTGTGTATTGAGACACCCTTCTTTACGTTCTATTTTGACTATAAGGGTGAGCCCGATTACTTTGTCTTGGCCCTCGATCTTATCTAAGTAGTAGAGGTGTTTGTTGGACATGCTATGTTTCTATGATATAAGCTTTGACTCTTTGTCTCTTGATTATGATGTTATGCAACCTTTCGCCTTAGTCCTTCTTGCCCTTATTCTTACTCTTTATATCTTGTATGTGCTTCCACAACCAATGATGTGTAATGATAAGTTAAGAGACTTGTTTGTAGTTCCTTCGAGCTTCCTATTTACCGTGTCACATCTAGGTCTTAGGCTTGGATCGTGATAGTAATGTATTATTTTCACCAAGGAATTCATACCTGAGATGTGATGGCAACTGCTTCAACTCTATCTGAGGAACCTCTTCAACTGAGGGTTTGGGTGGTGGTCCCAACACCTTGTTTAATGGCTCAATAATCTTCTTTAGCATGCTTACATTGTGAGTGTTCAACACACTCTCGATTTCTTTGGCCTCAGCATTATCCACTAGCCCTTGATTCAGCAACACCCAGGCTAGTGGGTCTGTGATCTCAACTTGGCTCGCAGCAACTGCAGTGTCTATCACTGTGATGGCCGCTATATCTTCATATACAGCCGGTAGCTTCATAGCTTTATAGACCTCAAACATTTTCACCTTGTCATGGGCACTCATGGTGAGCCTCCCTGTTGCAACATCAATTAAATCCCCTCTTATAGCTAGGAATGGGCGCCCAAGTATAAATGGGACCTCAGGGTCCGATTCAAAATCTAGGATGACAAAGTCCACGGGGAAGATGAGAGATCCCACTTGGACTAAGACATCCCCAATAATACCATCTGGCCTATCCATGGACCGATCTACCAGTTGTGACACAATTGTGGTGGCCTTCGGCCTTCCAAGCCTCAACTTCAAGAACAAAGAGCTGGGCATGAGGTTGATGCTCGCTTGCAAAACACACAAGCCTCTTGCATTCAGGCAACTCTCAATGGTTACTTGCAGAGTAAAGCTCCCTGGATCCTTTAACTTAGCTGGCAAGTGTGATCTATTAAGAATCTTGGAGCTATAAGCTCTGTAAGTGCCACAGTCTCATATTCAGCATACTTGGTCTTGTCTGTAACTATGTCCTTGACATATTTGGCATACTTCAGGATTCCCTACAAAACATCAATCAAGGGTAAGTTAATTTGTACCTGTTTTAGTAGTCCGATGGACTTCTAGAAGCAGTCGTCCTCCTTCTTCTTTTTCAACTTCCGTGGGAATGGAGGAGGAGGTTTTAGTAATAGAGTTGCCTTATTAGTGCTTGGGCTGGGATTGCTAGCCTTATCATTTTGTGCAGTGTTCTGGTCATCCCCATTCTTCTTCTTTGGGACCAACTTAGTCAAAGGCCTCCCACTTCTGGTGCTGACTTCATTTAGTTGCTTTGGATTGGGATCAATATTACCTAGGAGGCCCCCCTGAAGCCTAGAATTTATTGAACTAGCCAGCTATCCCAACTGTTTCTCCAAGTTCTGGAGATCCTACTTATTCCTTTGAATCTCCTCTTCTTGCCTATTTTGGTTCACCAGAATTTGTCTCAACACCTTACTATTACTCATAGTATTTGGATTGGCCTACCTTGCAGGCTATTGCACTAGCCGATTCTAATAAACATTACCACCCTATGGTCTCTATTGCGCTAGCCCATGATTCCGCTGATTTCCCCCATGAGAAATCTGGGTGGTTCCTCCAATTGGGTTATATGTGTTCTCAGATCCTTGATAACCGCCTCTGTTAAGTTTACTGCTTCTGGATTAGCTTCGCAGGATTCAGTAGTGTGGTCACCTCCCCTACAACATCACACCAACCATTTTGTTGTTGTTGTACCATATTGACGGGGGCTGGTTACTGACTTACCGCTACCGGTGCTTGTTGTTGTAAACCCAAAGACAAGTTATTAAAGTTTGTGGTCATCATGTTTTGCATAGCCGCCATTTGAGCCTGCAGGCTTGTTATTGCATCAATTTCTAACACATCAGCCTGCTTTTGGACTGGCGGTCAGCTAGATCCTCCATTCCATTCTGGGTTTCCTTAAGCAATCTTGTTTAAAAAAGCATACAATTCATCGTATGTCTTCTCCAATGATTGTCACCCTGCAGCTGAATCAAAGAGAATCTTTGTATTGGGTTCCAATCCTTCAATGAAGGTATGAACCAGTATCTTATTAGCTTGAAAATGGAGTGGACAAATTATTAAGAGAGTTTTAAACCTGTCCCACGCTTGATACAAATTTTCCCCAGATCTCTGCTTGAAGCTCAGGATCTCACTTCTGAGTTTGGCTATCTTTCCAAATGAGAAGAATTGAGTGAGAAACTTAGGGTCCAAGTCATCCCAGGATGTGATGGAGTTTGGTGGCTCAATCTGTAGCCACCTCCGAGCTTCCCCCAATAGTGAGAAGGGGAAAAGTGTCATCCTCACATAGTCAGGGAATGAAGGTGATAGCGATCTCAAGAAAATTCAGAAGATGGACCTATGGAACTTTATGTGGTAGCCAGGTGAACTTTTCAATAGAGTGTAGTAGATGGACCATGTTCTTTTTCAGCTCCCACCGACCACCGAGCTTAGTTTTGACAATGCAACTCGTAACATTAGTGGTTCTCGGGATTACCATATCCTTCACTAGCCTCGGTGTCGGTGGTGCGGCTACGGGTGCTGGTGGTACAGGTGCATTGTTATCTGCCATGTCCTCTCTAATAGGGTCAACTACTTCCTTATTATCCTCTTGATCCTCCTGCTCGATGAGTTCAATATGCGATGTTTGGACCAAAACCCCTGCTCTCCTCCTTGATTGATGAAAACAGGAGTCATTATCTTCCAGCTTGTTGATCTCTTACCTGCACAACAACACCACTAAGATCAAATGTAGTAAATACCACAAAATAAGATAACTTAGATAATCAACCAATTTTCTTCAAATCCCCGGCAACGGCGCCAAAAAGTCCCCAGTGCATGCAATTGTACATGGTCTCACAAGTAATATAGTAGCCCTGATTAAGGAGTCGGTTTGTTGAACCTAAGGAATTTGAATGAAATCAGCAACAAATCTTAGTTATCACACTTATGGTGATTTTGGTAAAAAGATGTGAAGACATAAGTAAAATAAATGCAAAGAAGGAATTTCTTCTAAACTAATCTGATTTTTACTGTCAAGACATCAATTAACAAGTAATTTCAGGATTGTAGCCTTAACGACTCTGTTTAGTATTAACAATGTCTATCTATGTCTGGGTTCTTGATTACTGATTCACGGGGTTTAAATTACCTGAATAGGGTTGCACGCCTCTGCCGGCCTACCTTATTGACTGCCTAACTACATCGCTGAATGGGGAAAGACAAACCAATAAAAATGCAATAATGTTATCTTCCCATATTATGAACTGAGCGAGGTGTAAAGGTAGTTGTCGCAGGTCTCCCTTACACGAATCAACCTAGTTTTCTAGTCAAATAATCTCCCTATACTACTACGTTCTATCCACTCCAACATCTTTTGAATTCAGAGTGGACAACTAATTTACTCCCTAGTTGATCAGGTTTTGAAATATAGATAAAAGTAGCATAGGAATAATAAAAAGAACTCATTAACAGTTGTTAAAAATTAAGAACTAAATAGTGTCTGTGGCTATAACCCCAAAATATGGAGACTTAGCCACTCATAGTCAAAGAATAAACCATGAATGATTTAAAAACATCTAAAACCAAGGAATCAAGATTTAACTAACCAAAATAACCTTAGAAAAAGGTTCTCCGTTGTCTATACTATAGTTCATGCGTAAAATCAGAATGAAAACCTAAAGTATATGATAGAATCTAATCTAAAATCTCGTAACTTGACTTTTTTGCATCTTGTCCTCAGGTCCACGACACGTACCCCTTGTGTATATTGGGTTTTCACTTATTTTGCTGACTGGGCACTTCTACACATCTTTTGCGCAAGTTCGCGATGTGACCTTGGCACATTTTCCAGTTTCGCACCTTTTTCTGCATTTCTCAGCTTTCACAACTTCGTCCCAAATCTGTGATACGGACTATGGTCTTTTTGCTGCTTCCGCTGATTCTTATCTTCTAAATTTCAGGATGTGTTTTTCCTTCAAATTCGGGTGTAACTCCGGACTTTTCTAATTAGAGAAAAATCCTGCAAAAACACAACCAACCGACGCACTTGGCCCTATGTTAGCAAAATAAGAGAAAAACTAACTAAAACACCTAGACTCTATTGTTTACCCTCTAACTCGTCTTTATGGGTATTTTTGGTTAATTATGCATATAAATACGTCTACGATCAAATATCTTTTTCAAAACAAGATCATGTAGCTAATAAGCAAATCACAGCATATTGATACATTTGATAATCCAACTGTGACAAGTTAAGGGATATCAACAATCCACATTCACCGATCAAGTTAAATGCTAACAATGCAATACAAATGCCCTTACAGAAAAGAAGTCATTTTTTAACACTCAATATACTTTCAAAAGTTGATCATCGGACTGTGCAAAAATACTCACTCTCACAAATGAGATTCATGCATGATGGTCAATACCATAGGCTTGCCCATATACTTATAACCCGGACTATTGATTAACTGGATTAGGATCACTTTAGGACTTTATAGGCTTGTAAAGTAGGCTCATAGGGATTTGGTATGGCATTTTGGACAATTAGTGACTAAGTCTCAACCTTGAACCACACTTCTCAACACCTTCACCTTAACAACTCAACCATTCTCAACTTGTTCTCCCTTATTCTTCGTTTTCAAGCTTTTCCGGGTATTTTCTCTTCATTTTTCAGCTTGTGCCTTATTCTCAAACTCATTTTGCTTTTTCAACTCATTCTAAGGCATCTTTTTCTCTTACCCAGTATATGACTTCCTACTCTTTCTTTTATTCCCAACTCACCACCTCATTTTTTCAATTATACCAAAACATAGGCCACCCAAACCAGGGCCACTTTTGGCAGCCACCCTCAACTTAGGCTTTTTGCCTCAATCAAGGTTCACAATGTTCAAGGATAGACCAAGGCCAATATCAAGGTATTTCACTAGATAAGGTTAGGCTAGCTAGGTATTAAGAAAGAAAAAGGTACATGGCAGGCTCAAACACTTAGATCAAGGGATAAACTCTTTCATTTGGTTAGTTATTTAGGCAAAAGTGGACTAAAACAAAGAACAAGGGCCTAAGATCCCTTCCTAATCCATATAATCTCCAGTCAAACTCAAAGTAACAGGGCAAGTTCTGAATTAGTACACGATGCATGAAAACAACAAAATTAGCTCACACGCACATGGCATTGTGCACATAGCTAACCAACAAAGACTCACAGATCAAGCTTCAAGCATCAACTTGCCTTCGCTTAATCAGAACAAACATTGCCAAACCATTCAAACATGCATAATTGCAACGTAACTACTAATCAACAAAATTTTCATAGGTACTAATTTTTCAAAAAAAATTCATAAATCATCAAAACGATGTACATGCCAAAAGTTTAACTACCATATACTACAAATATTATCTACAACATCTAAAACATGTCGGTTCAATAGAAAATAAAATATCCACGAGGAAAAAGAACATAGGTAAGAAAACCTCGAAATAAAAAATTGGGATAGTTATGGACTAAAAGCTACTCAGACTTCACTCTAGTTCATAGCTACCCACACCGCATCAAAAATAATGTACTTTATCCTCAATGTACAAGGCAAAACAAAATAAGAACAGGGGGTCAAAAACAAACATCACATGGTGCCTAAGTACCGATTTTTGGTTGTCCCTGAGCATCTCCCTCCTGCGGGGTAGACTATGTTGAAGCCATGCTGGATGAGCCAATGCCCTTCAATTGATCAAGCTCATGGCTCGTCTCTGCTCTTCTTCTTCTCTCGACATCCTCAAGACAAACCCAGCTACCTCCTCATCCATCTCATCAACCTCGGAGTTCTTCTGGTGCACCGACCGCTCCTCATCATCATCAACCTCAATGGGTATTTTCTTGGGAGCACGTGGTGGCTAATCCTCTACAAACACATCAAATAGCAGCTCATCTAAAGGTGTAGGACCAGGAACTGTAATTGAAGTCGCTAGTGATGCAATCAAGTCAACCTTCAACTTCGTTAACTCTACACGAAAGACTGATAGGTCTACTTGCCGGGCCTCGGCTAATCTTTTTTGCACTCACTCCTTAAAGGCATCGACTCGGGCATTCATCGTAGCAATACACTGGTCAATTACAGAAGTAGTGAATGCCTTGCATTAATCCTCCGATTCATGAACTGTCTGTCAGACTCATGGCTTAATCTACCATGTAAACTGAGCCAACTGAGCCTCAACCCATGATAATCTCCGCACCATAGCCTGAAAAGAAATAGTAGACATAATAGGGATGTTTGCGGGAGGAATCTGTGATGTAAATGGCTTAGGTGCAAGTGCGGCTGTAGTGGACTATCTTAATATCGACTATCGCTGGTTTTTGTGGCCCCTTATTAGTAGTAGAGTTGTAATTGTAGTGGCGACAGCCGTCGAATCCCCAGCCTATGGCTCAGGTATGAATGTCTCGGGAATGGGAGGAGGCAATGCCCGTTAGAGTGCCACTAGGTTCTCATCAGCCTTGATTAGGCTAGGATCCATAGTGTGGAGGGCTGCCACTAGAGGATCTAGTTGAAGAAATACCTCTACATATGCCTCTAAGAAAAGCCTATGTATAAGAATGGGGAAAGGCATGCATATAGTCGTCATGAGCGTTGACTTGTGGATCTGTTCAGCTATCAGGAGTTCCCAATCGATGTAGTAGCCAGCTAAGATGCTAGCTACCAAAACAGCTCGCTCCAACTTAAGAACATTATCTGCGAAAGTGGGTCGAGTGTGACACCTGACAATAGCCTACCAAAACCTATTAGGAAAGGAGAGGGAGGACTTCACTATCGGCTCTGAATGCATCGTGACCCATGTTGGTTTTGCCTTAGCCATGTATTGGGGTTGTGGGAACCATGGGTCACCTACTCAAGTCAACTATCCATGGTTCCCACAACCCCAAGTTATTGGTGCTTAGCTACTCATGGCTAAGGCAAAACCAACAAGAATGCAAATACAATACACAGCTGAGAATTTTACCCAAAGTAATGAAGATAGACAATACCACAAGTTGCAAACGACAAGCTTGATAGATAGAGAATGAATATAATGTGAGATTTGCAATCCCCAAAAGTGGGTTTTTCAATAGAAAATAAAAATCTACACTAAAACCCTAAAATATTATAGAGAGAATGTTCAATGTCTCAAGTCTGGAATCCCTTCAAAATAACCCCTAACATAAATTATTTATAGGATTTACAAACTTAACCCTAAAAATTACACAGAAAAACAGTTGGCAGCAGACTAAGTCGTCATCGAGGTCTCATATCAGGCACTTTGCATTTTGGACTTGATTGTTACGATCTACTGGTATGATTCGTTGCTTGGGATACGACTTGTATACTCCTCTCGTAGTCTAGGCCTTCAGGTTTTTGTCCAAAATTTTAGCTCTTTGTTTCTTGCTACGAGTCCACTTATACGAGTCGTATTGAGACCTACGACTCATAGAGTGGCCTCATAGGGCTGACCTCCACTTAGCAGATTTCTGATTTTTGCACTCTGTTTCTTGTACGAGATCACCCTATGACTCCTAGCTTGGGCTATGACTCGTAGGAAGGCTCGTATGTCCTGCACTTCAACAAAATCTGTAATTTTCTCCCAAAATCGTACCAACCTAACTTTTCTGCAATACCAATAAAAAAACATATAAAAACCATAAAAAGTCACATTAAGAACTCACAAAAATCCCTTGTTTTAGGCATCAAATGTGTTGTATTTAGACAACACATCACACGCTCAACAATCTAACTCGCAACCCATCTCAGGAGCTCAGTCCTCTGGTCCACACTCTTTGAAATAACAACTTGTTTAATCTGCCAAATCTGTTGATCAAACTCACCTGTAGACTGTGGTACTCTGTATGTGGGACCAAACTATACGCAACGAATTGTCTCCTTAGATATGTTAACCCACTGGCCTCTAACCAATACCTCTCGTAATGTGGGCTCCTCGAGAGGCTTCTTCTTCTTGGGAAGATCTTTAAGTATGGTTGCTGCGTAGGCCATATGGAATGCTTGCATCAGGATTGGAGAATAACGATCCATATTTTTAGTCAACCATTCAAGCCCATGTCATGTCATAACCTCTTCAAGTCTAAGGACATGGCTCAACCCTGTATCAATCAATCGGGACTCCCCGTGAAATGATTGAACTATCTTTCCTTACCCTTTTTCTATATGTCGTCATCATGTATCTTCTTCATCTCTTTGACATCTCCACCAATGTGTTTAAGCATTCGGTGGTGACGAAGTGGATGAAGACTGTGCATCCTTCCAACTCTAAGAAACCTCATTAAAACTAGACTCCGTGTGCGTGGGAGTAATCTGTGCTGAACTCCGCTCAGACCCATCCTCACTTCTCTCCTCGTCAGACTGGGAGGTACTATCTACTTGCATCGGCATCTGAGCAGTTCGTGCAGCTTCCCTAGTTTGAGGCCCCAGTGCCTCTGGTTGTTCGTTATCCGAAGACTCGTCAACAAGCATCCTCTTAAGGGTTTTAACTACTGCCTTTCTACTCTTGGGGGCCATTTTAACTAAAAATAAGCACAAACAAACCATGATTAGCCCCAAAACACTCAGCAAAATAAAATAAAAATAAAAGAAAAAATACAGGAAAATTAACATGAATCAGTTGCAGATGGCAGGTATGAGAGTCATGTACATCTCGTAGTGGAGAGTACGAGTTGTATTGTGCCTCATAGTCCACAAGTGCATAATAATTTTGAAAACTAAAACTAGGTAGGAGATGCAGCTAAGACTCATAGCCTTGACTATGTCATAGATAGGTCGGGTCTGGTAGAAGGTTTCAGTTTACAAAATTCACACAGGCTTAGGTCCACGAGACCCCACTATTGTTCGTAGAGGGAACTATGACTCGTAGTTGGGTCTCGTATGGTGAATACTCAGGAATCTTAGGCCATTGTTGCTTCCTATGAAGGACAACTATGATCGTAGACTCATTTACAAGTCATAGGAGGCTTCTATATCAGAAAAAAACAGGTGCCTGAGTTACCTTAGTTCACCACATGGACTTCAAACACAATTTCAACTCGAATTAAACAGCATCGAAGCAAGCATTCATCATTCAAAACATGAGCACTAACCACCCAGGATCCTAAACACAGTTTCAATACTAATGTTACCCCATCAATCACAGATATAGCAAACAACATACTTTCAAATACAGTTCCCTCAATTCATTCACACATGAACTCAAACAAATCCCTGCATTATACAAATCTATCATGCAAACATATACACAAAGATATAGCGAATTTGATCACAAGTTCACCAAAAAGTCATCAACCAACAAGTCTAACAACATTGCCCTAATCAAAACCTTGTCATGCTACCTAGATTTTGCAAGTCAATCAACAATCACAACCCAATCTTATGCACTTAATCAACAATACATGGCATAGCATGATCATCAAATCAAAACAAGGGAAAATCCCTCAACTAGGGCTAAATTCGATGAATTCTATTCAATAACAACCCTAATTCCTTCTGAATATCATCATACTCACAATCAATAGCCTTGGCAACAATTTCAATAACATTCTCATTCAAAAAAATCAAAGCACAATTAATTATAGGAGTTAAAACAAACCAAGAGACATACCATAGGAGATGATGATAAAAGACGAGTAAAATGAGAAGAATGGGGGGCAAAACCCTAGCTACCGGTTAATCTCACCGGAAATATAGTTAGGTGGCTAGAATAGTAATCGGAAGATATTGTGGTGGGGGAGTATCAGGGGTTAATTCTGTGTGATTTGGGGTTAAAATGGGGTCAAAATCATTTGACCCCTATTTAACCCTTTCCGGGTTACATTTGCCATTTTCTGCACTTTTGCCACTTTGTTCAAAACCTGCACAATTTTTTCTCAAAGTACACCATTATACCAACATACAACCAATTCATTATCAAAAAAGAAAATCAACACACTCAAAATGCTACCTAAAATACACAAATTACCAATAAAATCAAAAATAACAAAAACATTAAAACCTCTTGGGTTGCCTCCTAAGTAGCGCCTGATTTAATATTGCGGCACGACTTAGTCATTTTGAGTGATCAAAACTCCTCAAGATTTGATGAACCTCCTTCACAAGGCTTTCCTTTTCTCAACATGCTCCACTGAATCTGCTCTAGTTGTTGTGACAACTGCCCGAATTGGTTGTCTGATTTCTCAATTTCTTCTGCATGCCGATCAACTTTGTAATTTATATTGATGGCATCAACTTTGATCTCTCTCAACAGTTCCTCCTGTGCATCGGCTCTTTTAACCAATTGGGCAAGCAGGCCTCCAACTTTAGAATTTTCGCTTCCTTGGTACTATTGATGTGGTAGCTTAAACCAGTTACCTCATCATTCACTTGCTCAGTGTTATCATCAGAAACTTCTATGAAACTAGTTGCCTGCTCCTTTATAGGTCTATAATGCTATGAACCGCCTCCAACTTATCCATTCGTTCAACAACCTCTGCAAAGGGAGACCGAAAGAATGCTAGGTAGCCTCCTCTCAGTAGAGCATCTGCATGAGCTTAATGTTCTGAGCTCAGCGGTCGATAAAAGCTTTCCACTAGGGTTGCGTTTGAAATTCCATGATCTATGGCATCTTTTAAGCATCTTTTGAATCGTTCCCATGTCAAAGTAAGGGAATCACCTGGGAATTACCGAAAACTAATGATTTGATCCCGTAGTTTAAATTTATTTAGTCTGATATAGAGTCGTGCTGAGAAATCTCTTTGAACCTCCACCCAGTTGGTGAACACATCGTGTGGAAGTTGACCCTACCAAATTGCAGCATTTTTCGTCAGAGTTATTGGGAAGACTTGAAGCTACATAGCATCCATAGACAGGTGTTGTGTTTCCATCACTTTCCTACACACGTGTGCAAAGTTCTGTAAATGATTATGTGGGTCCTCCGACGAAAGACTCCCTAAATATAGCACGTCTCTATAATGATTGAAGTAGGTCACTAGTGATAAGGAGACTTTCTTCAACCATTCGTCAGATAGCCTGTTGAATCCTTGTGTTGGGTATGTCTAGTGTACCCTGCAAAAGAAACTAACCAACAAAAACAAAATTAAATACAAGAGAATTAAGAAATCAACACTTGAATTAACTACTAGTGAAATCTAGTCAAAACTTTGTCGTATTCCCCGGCAACTGCGCCATTATTTTTTATCACGTTCAAACAGTACCTCTCACTTTGAGGATAAAGCGATCATTGTCAAATATAAAACCTAACCATAGGTTAGGGTTGAATCCCAAGGGAATACGGGGCTTTGCCACTTAGATTCACCAACAATCAATTCAAGCATTAAATAACTCTATTCTCAAGAAAAGAGGGTTTTGCAATAATTGTTAGTAAATAAAACTATACTAATAAAACGTAGAGACAATCAAATTGGAGAGAAACTTGGGAAATTATGTTCCTCATGATTCACTAACTTAGATACCTTGGATAACACAACCTAAATTGGGATATTGCATACAGGACGATAATTTGGGTTCTTCCAACCCTTAGGCAAAGTCGAACGTCGAATTTCACTATGGCGCTTGGCCGGCTACCATAGTTTGCCAAACTAACCGTACCTATTGTCCTATTCAACCTCTCCTTGGTCGGTTCTGGTTGATAAGACGAGAACACATCAATCGAATTCTATCACCCATTTTCCTTTCCTATTTATCACTACCTTGATGAGGATCACTACACTAGGCGAGGTTTAATGTTGGCCACCATTAAACAAGCAAAATGAAGAAAAATGGATAATATATGTAAATACCCACCTCAAGAAGTGCAAATAATCTGGATTTCTAAGCTAGCTACTCATGGTTCTTATAACCCCAAGTTGTGGATTTAGCCACTCATGGCTTGAGCAAACAAATTAACAGTGAAATAAGAAGACATGAAAGATTTCTTACCCAAGCAAATTGAAGAACAATGAAACCTTTCTTAAAATTAGAATTAAAAGCTTGAATGATGAGATTAATCCACAAGTGAATCTAAATCTCCAAATTTGAGTCTCAAAGTGAAAACCTAGAAAGTCTCTCTTAAAACCTCTCTACAATCTTGAATGTTGTGAATAATAATGAAAGGTTGCTGAAAAACTCCTTCTAAAACCCTAAAATATACTGTTTATAATATTTACAAAAAGGTCTTTAAAATAATTAGAAAATTTGGTCGGCGTCTGCTATGGCTTGTAGTTACGACTGGTAGGGTGACCTACGAGTCGTAATCGGACTTTCATGGTCAATACTTGGCATTTTAAACTTCACTATTGCAATCCAACTCTATGAATCTTAATATGATCTACGACTCGTATTGCCTTCTCGTAGTCCATTCTTGCATTTCTTGGTATAATTCTAATCAATACGGTTAATTGCTACAAGGCCTCCCTTTACGAGTCATAGAGGGGACTACGACTCGCACCTTAAGCTCGTATGGTTGAACATCAAATTTTTAGATTTTATTTTTGAACACTGTTAATTACTACAAACAGCCTCTACAGCTCGTAGCTTGAGCTACGACTCATCGTAGGTCCTGAAAATCAACAAAATTCACAATTTTTCCCAAAATCAAGTCAACCTGTATTTTCTGTAAAAGCAAACACAAAAACACATAAAATCATAAAAAAGTCGCATTGAGAACACACAAAATCTCATATTTTAGGCATCAAATATTTTGTATTTTGACAGCACATCACCTAGCCTTACCGGAATTCGCCTAGACTCGGTCGAATTCTGATCTACTTCGACAAGGCTGATACAAGAGTATCTCTGATATCACCTGTAACGATCTGGCCCAACACTGTGAAGTATTGGCCGCTCTTGGGCATGGCCATCACGAATTTGTCTATTTGGGCCCACCCCAAAAGGCGTCTCACAGTATATAGACCAGTCATTTACTTATGTACCCAGTATCTCTCTTGTGTTTAGCCGATGTAGGATTTCTCATCTCAAGATGGGTACCCTAGATGTGGCTGGCACTCGGAGACTATTGTTATTACTCAAGCAAACTACTTAGCCTCATCATATTCATTCATTCAACAACATAAAAACTCAGTGGAAGTCTAAAGATAATAAATAGTGGAAGTCTCATAATATATAAGTAAATATGCTAGTCTAAAATAAGCTAGCTCAATAAGTCTCAACATCAATAACTCAATTCTAATCTATGAAGCCTCTATCACTAATCAAATGGTGCCAATAACAGACCCATGGCTACCTCAACTCAAAGTAAAGCTAGTTTAAATCAAGTTTGACTCTATAAATCTAGATGAAAATAAAACAATGATCCTCCGAAGTAAGGAGACTCACCAACTCTGCTGACTGCAATAAATCCTCAACGGAGCGCATGTTGATGATCTCGATTACCTATCTCTACATCATAAAATGATGCAGTCCAAAGGGGATGTCAGTACGTGAAATGTACAAGTATGTAAAATGATTGAATGAAACAGAAACAGGTAGAATAATATGGAAATAACATCAACTCAGAAAATACTTAATTATAATGTCAAATGTCTATCTAAAGCAGGAACAAAGAGTAGATAAATGACCCATCAATACCAATCAACTCAACTCAGAGTACTATTAGTGTGGGACCTATTTGGGAATTTCTCTTATTTAACAACAATCACTTATGAGCTAGTGATTATACAACAATCTCGTTGTTGTTACCACAATCGTTCCGTACTTGTCAGGTATGGAACATCTATGATCCACAAGGGATCTGGTCTCTAAAGTCCTCTATTGCTTTCAGGGACTTCAAAGGAGGACCTGTCCGACACTAATGGACTTAGTCCTAAAAGTAGAAACCCGTCTGACTTTAACGGACTTAGTTTCACTAAATAGGGACCTGTCCAAATTTAATGGACTTAGTCTACTCCTACGCTTAGCAACATAGTTAATGGGTTCGAGTTTGACTTACTCTTATCCATTTTGGTACTCGATACTCCTCCCAAGACTCAATGCTCATAAGACTATTCATCTTAACTCAATTGCCTCAATTAGTCTCGTAGAGACTCTCATTATCTCATTAACTCAAACTTTAAGTCCTCTATTGCTTTCAAGGACTTTAGCTCATCTCAATTAACTCAATTCTTATTAAGAACTCAAGGACTCAGATTATCATTTACAAGAAGTCATTTAGACAGAACTCAAGAACTCAATTATGAAGACTCATAGGATCGTCAAGCTCAATTAACTCAATCTCATACTCACATCAAGATTACTATCAACATACTCAAGTTAAGGCTCTAGACTCCATCCCTAGGTTCATTCATGAATGCTTTCACAAATCAATATATCGGGTTTATATAATATCTCATGAAAAGTATTTAATTCAAGAAATAAGTTTATGATGATCATCAACATATGAAAATACATATAATAGATAAAATTTTTAAGAAAATAATCAAGAACATATTTCAAGAAAACATGTATGGGGACTCATGAACCCTCAAATCCTCTATTACCATCTATGGGGCGCATGTCGTGTTAGGGAGACCCGGTGATAACTACTCTTACCTTGTTTGGTTCATATTACGGGAAGATAATGTTAAAGCACTTTTATTGGTCTATCTATCCTCACTCAATGATGTAATTAGGCAGTCAATAACAGTAGGCTAACAGAGGCGTGCAACCCTGTTTAGGTAATTTTAACCCCGTGAATCAGTAGTCAGGAACCAAGACATATGTGCAAACTTTGAGTCTAAAATGATGTCGTTAAGGTTACAATCCCAGAATTGCTCTTAATTTGATAATTAACAACAAAAACCAGTTTAGTGTAGAAGTTCAATTAGTTATTTAATTTCTTTTGAGAAATCTCATAACCATTTTACTAAAAACACTTCAAATGTAACACCTTGGATTTTTTATCGATTTTAATCAAATCCTTTGGGTTCGACAGTCTGGCCCCTTAATCAGGCCATTATATTACTTGTTTAGACCATGTACACTTGCATGCGCTGGGGAGCAACACCCACATATTAGTTTAGCCTTACATACCTGGAAAGTTGATATTACAATCGAAATTTGATGAACATTAGCTTTCTTGAAGAAAATCCTCGATCTTCGTAGTTCTTTTAAAGAAAAAGAACTTGGGAGGGCGTTGGTTGAAGGAGTTCTCTATGATTCTTGAATTCTTGACTTAGAATATTTAGAATTCTTGATAAAGAACCCTAATTCTTGAAGAAGAAGAATCAAGAAATGATTTTTCGAATTCTTGAATTTGTTTTCTCGAAACCCTAGGTTATGATTTAAGATTTTATTAGAGATTCATGAATAGATGAAGAAATTTGGGTTGGGTATCTTGAATTTATGAAGAATAACCTACCTTGATGATGAATCTTGAAATCTAACCCTAACTTGATGATTTTCTTGATGATTCTTGAGTGTTTATATTTAGGAGTGAAGGAGAGGGTTTTACTTATGAAGAGCTGACGTTTGATGTGTTTTGGGACCTTAAATAGACCCCAAAAGGTTTTAGAATAAAAGTACCCTCAAAATAAAAAGAAAGGAAGTCATTTAGCTTATCCAAAAAGGGTTCGCATGTCTTCAGTAAAATTGTCATAACTTTCTACACCGTACTCTGATTAAGGCAAAATTACATGCATTGGAAAGGTAATTCAAATATCTTCAATTTGATATATTATAGGTCACCTAACTTATTATACTTTAGGAGATATGGTCATTTGAAGTTGAACCTTCGATCAACTTATACAAAAACTTAGTTGGTAGAAATTCTTTAGAATTGACTTGAGGTAAAAGATCCCTTATGACTCTAAATCACATCTAATATACTTTAAATACTTGAGAATTGATCCTAGCATGTATATACAACCTAAAAATGGTCCATCTAACTTTTACAAAATCTTCCATTAGAACTCAAACACTAAGAAATTTTTTAACTTAACTTCGTACTAGAGGGTTCGTGTGACCTTCGATCATCTCCAATTTTATTCCCACACTAAGAAGTTGACTTGAACACCTATTCTCAATTAAGAATCATCAATTAAAATCCTATATCATATGAAGGATATCTCAGTCTTAGCTTAAAAAAAATTGGGGTGTCACAATATGTTAATTAGTTGTAGCCTATTGCCTAGTTAGGCCTTGTTATTATTGGTGATAGCTTACCAACTTATGAACCTAGCTTATATTGTATATATCTATTTTTTAGTTTTGGTATAGAGATCATGCTGGGGTCAACAATCTGCATAGAATTTATGTTTTCTTAGACATCATGATAGACTCGATGGTCCAAATAGAACTTGTATGCTACATGTTTGTTGCCTCGTATGAATTGTTGACAGTAGTTGTTTTCTTTGTAGAGCCATTGACAAGGGGTTCATCGGCTAAGGACTTATTTTTTAGTTGAGATATATACATTTGTTTCTTGATTTTATATGTGCTTTCTATGTAATTCAATAGGATCAACTCAAACCTAAGTTTTGACTGTGCAAGTTGCGCCCACCAAGTTAGAGATGTAACACAAAACCAATCGTTTAAGGGATTAGGTCCGTCCCATTTCATATTGACAATTCTTAAGAAAGTGAAAGAGATCTTCATCTATACACTACATATCAAGTTGGAACTCAGATTTAAATAATATTTGCATGATTTCATAAACTAAAAGCATAAAGGAAAGATCATATCAATGCATGTTATCTCTTGAGATTTATCCTTGATGTAAAATTCTTTATTGTACATGCATTTAAAAATAAAATCAAGGCAATGAGAAAGTAACATTAAGATCTTTCTACTTAGTATTTTCTGCGACATTTTTTGTTGTGTCAATCACTGAAAATGTCAATTCCAAAGTCAACTGATTGACATAAAAACCAATTAATTCTCTTCTCTCAAATCCTCTTCGCTTAACAACACATTCAATCCAATCTTCATATAACCCAAAAACTCCATCTGTGTCCTTTTTCAACTTGAGGAGATGGTTAGCTCCAGTGTCATCATCCCAAAGAGGAATCATGACCTCGCCTTCTTTCTCTGCTATTACGGCCACTACAGGATCTAAGTTCTTGAAAAGGTATTTCAGATCACTTTCATCAAATCTTATGCCTCTAAAATCGTTCGTCAACCACTTCACAAAAGAAAACTCACTTTCAACCTTACTCTTGCCCTTCTTCCATGACATTTTGTATATTTTAGAAATAAATTTTATTTGCATGTGTGATTTGAGATTAAGCGGTATATATAATCCTCTAGTGTATTATTTCGGAGAGTAATATAATCTTTTAATTATTTCAAAGATTATCTAATTTTCTATTTTCTTTAAAGATCTCTAAAAGTATTAACAAATTCTTTCCTCTTTTTAGATTAGACAAAGAGGAGAGTAAATCAAATTAACATTTTATTTGTTTTGTTTAAATTTAAAATATGTTATTTGTTCCTATAAGCAAAAGTACATATTTCTCCCCTTATATTAATAGTCTCAACTTAAATTTGTGGGAGATCATTTACCTTTTATTCTCGTTCCTAATAAATAAGTTGGGTTGACCAATGAAAAAGGACTCATAGTCTTACCTTGAATCAGCTGTTGATAGCTCTGTGAAAGATGTACTTGATTTAGAGTCTATTTTTCAAATATTGCAACAAATAATTCATCTCAAAGGTATAATATACTTCCCAGTGCCAGGTGAAATTTTGACATATTTGAGATTCTATCTTGTCACATCAACTTTATCTATCAGTCGGTTCGGTCCAATTTAATATATTATCGATTCGGTTTATCAATTTTTTATTTTTAAATATGATAAGTCAATAACAAATTAATAAAATATTTTTTATCAATTTTTAATTTATTGATGTTTGGTCCTTGAAATTTCAATTTTTGGTTTACCTAATAAGAAAATGCTCATAAAATAAATATATAACTTCTCTAACAATTTGACGCGATATAATAAAACAATAAAATGTAGTGAAATAAGCAAATCAATTGTAAATGACAGAATGTTTTTGAAAATTAGAATGAGGCAGATTAGGAATAGTAAAAATGATGAACATATCTATTTGTCTAATTTTACAAAACTCACCTAATTTAATAAAACAGACTTTATAAATACATAACACCCACTGATATGACAACTAAATCAACAAGAAGTGAACAAAATGTTTGTCAAACACCTAAACTTAACAATATGTAATATTTAGCCCGATGTTCTAATTTACTTCTTCGATAGAAGACTTATACATTGGAAACCAAACAAGTACATGATTAACGAGTATCAATATAATATCAAATGATATTAAATTATTAATATTTAATATTTATGGAGAGATAAAAAAAAATAGTAAAATACTATACTCTTAATGGGTTATCGATCTATCTAATAACCTAAATACTAAAAACTAAAACTGAACTGATAACCCAATAATTTTTTTTTATAAAACCATTAAAAATACTTTAATCTTATAGCGTAACAACGATAAATCAATAATATTTTTCGTATTGATTTATCGATCGATTCAATTTTACACCTCCTCTAATCATATCCCTAAAATATACAAAAGAGAGATGCATGAAGTTAGTTGGGATGACTATCCTATAAATCTCCCCCATTGCAACATATTGAATATACACATTTCTATACATAAACTCTAGCCAAATAACTATTGGTCCAGTACTCACAATTATTGGTTAGCTTAAATCAATCAATAAGACTCACCCTCTTATCTCTTTTTATTATTTTTTGCCTGAATGTTTACTTTGTTATCATTATTCACATCGCCAATGGATCAATCAAATTTTGCTTGATCATATTACTTGTGGCCTCAGTCTCATAAATTAAATTGATTGGACTAGTAAAGAATAGTCCAAAAACAATACTAGTTGAAGTGAAACTCAATCAAACATGCATACAATGTAATTGAAGGAGAAGATTGTTGCTGAGAAGGGAATCGAGAGATTGAGAGGAAAGGATTTGGGATTTCTTATTCCTCAATCTAAAAGTATGTACAGAGGCACTGTAGCAGTGCTTATACATGTATACTTCTCTGTACAGTATTTTGTGTATCTGTACAAGTATGTATATACAATGTAATGTGTACCCTACTCCATAATGTGTGCTCTATTGTATAGGATTAATTCCCAATAACTAATTAACTCCCTAATTAACTACCTCTAACTAATTAACTAACTCCAACTATACTAACAACATCAACTAATCTCAATACTCCCCCTCAAGCTGGATTCATTGAAGAGATTCAAGTGTCCAAGCTTGCCTTGTAGAAATTCATGTTGTGTCCTGCTCAAGGCTTTGGTGAGAAGGTCTGCCAGCTGATCCTTTGTGTGTATATAACTAGTCTTGATGAGCCCTTTTTGGATCTTCTCTTGAATGAAGTGGCAATCGATCTCTATGTGTTTGGTGCGCTCATGAAAGACTGGATTAGCAGCAACTTGCAGGGCAGATTTGTTGTCACAATGTATGAGTGCTGGTTCACTCAACTGCACCCCTAATTCCTTGAACAGGTTTGTAACCCAAACAATCTCAGCTGTCAATACAGCCAAGCTCCTATATTCAGCTTCTGTGGAGCTCCTGGAAATTGTGGGCTGCTTCTTGGACTTCCAAGAGATGAGAGAATCTCCAAACTTTAGGACAAAATCAATGACTGGTTTTCTTGTGCTTGGGCAGGCAGCCCAATCAGCATCACAATAGCCAGTTAATTGTGGATGCTGAGCAGAACTCATCAGTAATCCTTTCCCAGGTTCCAATTTGATGTATTTGATCACCTTCAAGGTAGCCTTCCAATGTGAGAGTTTGGGTTTCTGCATGAATTGACTTAGAAATTGGACTGCAAATGTTATATCTGGTCTTGTGATAGTGAGATAGAGTAGCTTTCCAACAAGTCTTTGGTACTTTGGAATGTCCTCAAATAGAGGCTCTAGATCATACTCAACATCAGTGAGCTTTTGGTTGTACTCCAATGGTGTCATGCTAGGCTTAGCATTCCCTAATCCTGCTTCAGCAACAATTCAAGAGCATATTTCCTCTGGTTTATTACAATACCTGCATCAGATCTCAAGAACTCAATGCCTAGGAAGTACCTGAGTTCACCCAAATCCTTGATCTTAAAGTGATGGTGCAGCACCTGTTTGGTATCCTTTATCAATGCAGCATCATTTCCTGTGATCAGAAGATCACCTACATATACCAGAACAATCACCGGTCCATTACCCTTCCTCTTTGTGAACAGAGAGTAGTCCAGGTGACTTTGGGAGTAACTTGAACCCAACAGAGCTTCAGTCAGCTTGGCATTCCATTGCCTTGATGCTTGTTTAAGTCCATATAGGGACTTTACCAGTCTGCATATAAGGTTTTTGTCTTTCTCTGCATTGTAAAACCCCTTTGGCAGCTCCATATAGACCTCCTCAAGCAAATCTCCTTGCAGGAAAGCATTGAAAATATCCATTTGGAAAATGTCCCAATGTTGACTAGCAGCTAATGTTATGATAGACCTCACTGTTGTCATCTTTACCACTGGAGAAAATGTCTCTTGGTAGTCAATTCCCTCAGTCTGACTGTATCCTTTTGCTAGTAATCTGGCTTTGAATCTTTCTACCTCACCATCAGCTTTATACTTGATTTTGAACACCCATTTGCACCCTGCAATATTTTTTCCTTTAGGTAATTCCACTATCTCCCAGGTTCCATTGTCTTCCAAGGCTCGTACCTCTTGTTGCATAGCATGTACCCACTTGTTATCCTTGCTTGCTTCCTCAAAGGTCCTTGGTTCAACTTCTGCAGAGAACATAGACAGATAGGCCTTGTATTTGGATGACAAATTATCCTAAGAGACATAGTTGCTTTGAGAATATTGGTGATTTCCACTTGGAGTCACATAATCTTTCATCCAAATGGGAAGATGATGGCTTCTGTTAGATTTTCTGCATGTAATTTTTGTACTTCTAGGTGTTGGATCAACTATGGTATTGGTTCCTTCAGGCTGGATAGTATCATACACAACTGTTGATTCTGATTCTTGTAGAGTATCATCATCTAGGTGCATGTCAGTTGTAGGGATAGGTGCAAATGGTTCTGTCTTCATGACACACAGAAAAATCACTTGAAACTGCAATGGATTCAGTGGGAAATAGTTGTTCTTACTTGCTGAATACCTACCTGAAGGGAAAGACATTCTCCCTGAAAATGACATCTCTATTGATGAGGAGCTTCCTCTGGGACAAGCTGTACAAGAGATAGCCTTTTTGAGTTGCTGAGTACCCCATCAATACACAAGCCTCATCCCTTGGAGAGAACTTGTCCTGTCTAACTACCTTAGCTACACAACATAGGCAGCCTATAGTCCTCAGGTGAGCAATATTTGGTTTGTGTCCATGGAATTGCTTATAGGGAGAATTCCCTTGCAGAACTGAAGTGGACAGCCTGTTTATTAAGTAAACAGCAGACAAAACACACTCTCCCCAAAACCTGATAGGAGTATTGCCTTGGAACCTGATTGCTCTAGCTACCTCAAGTATGTGCCTGTGTTTCCTCTCAACCACTCCATTTTGCTGTGGAGTGTATGGGCAGCTACTCTCATGAATAATACCAAAGGATTGTAACATATCATAGCATTCAACATTAAAAAATTTAGTGCCATTATTTGTTCTTATCTTCTTAACATGCCTGTCAAACTGAGTTTTAACTAGCAGCAGAAAAGACTTCAACACTAAGCAAGCATCACTTTTCAGTTTCAACAAATATAGCCAACACACTCTTGAGTAATCATCAACTATTGTTAAGAAAAATCTGAAGCCATTATGAGTAGTAGTTCTATAAGGTCCCCAGACATCCACATGAATTAGATCAAAAGTAGTTTTTGTTCTAGACAAACTCAAGGAAAAGGGCAGTCTAGTCTGCTTAGCAAGTGGGCAGACAGGGCAACTATTACATGCATAATTCCCACTGAAGTTAGTATCCTGGAACAGCTATTGCAGCACCTTTATAGAAGGATGACCCAATCTCCTATGCCACAACAGCCTATCTACATTAGAATGTTGTACCATCAATGCCTTTTGAGCTCCCCTACTCTCTTCACATTGAAACCCATCAGGAAGGTAGTATAGCCCTCCAATATCTCTACCAATCCCCTTCACCTTTCCACTTGAGAGGTTCTGGAGCACAAAGAACTTAGGAAAAAAATTAACTGAGCAATGTAATTGCCTTAATTTAGAAACTGAAAGTAAATTATGCTTGAAATGTAGGTACCACCAATACATCTCTCAAGACATTTCCATCATTTGTACTACAGCAGCCTGTGTGTGATATTTGTGAAGCCTCACTATTGGGCAAATGTACTAACTTATTGACACAACTAGATGCATGATCAAGTTTACTCAAATTGTATGTCATATGACATGTGGCACCTGAATCAACTATCCAATATTCTTTTTCTTTCTCACCTTTAGTCTGTGCATTTTTATCAATTGCAGACAAAGCATATGAGATGGTTATTATACCTGCCATGTTGTCCATGTTGTTAAGTCCCTTGCCTGAGCTTGAATCTGTATCTTCCCTGTCTAGCATATGTAAGAGTCTGTGGTACTGGTTTTGGGTAAAAGTGAGTTGTGTTCCAGGCTCAATATCTTTTCCCTTCACCATTGGAGTAGCAGAAACAAGATCATCAAGTGACTCTATCTCATCCTTAGGAGCAGTCACATGATTTGCTGCATCAATGTTCCTTTGTGCTCTATTGTTTTGCAGCATCCCTGTCTTCTTCTTAAACTTCCAGTCATTTGGATAACCAACTAGCTTGTAGCATACATCCCTAGTATGTCCATGCATTTTACAGTAATCACAGGTCATAGTCTAGTTTTTCCTTTGCCTATGATTGTTACTGAATTGGCCTGTGCTATTATTTCCTCCTGTATGATATGTTCCCTTTCCAGCACTTCCAGCATATAGTGTCATAGACTCATTCATCTCTCCAGTCTCTTTAGAACCAGCAGCAATACGCTGGCTTTCATCAGATACAACCATTGCATAGGCTCTACTCACATTCGGAAGGGGATTCATCATGAGGATTTGGCTACGAGCATGACTATAAACTTCATTTAACCCTATCAGAAATGGAAAAAGGCGCAAATACTGAATGTTGATCAACGTACACTTAGATTTGTCACAATTGCAGGCAGGTGGAGGGACTAGAGCATCAAACTCATCCCACAACAGTCTCATCTTAGTGAAGTAGGCTGAAACCACCATATTACCTTGATTCAATGTGCAAATCTCTCGATGAAGCTGATAGCTCCTAGAACCATCAACATTGTCGAATCTCTCTCTCAAGTCGGCCCAAACCATCGCAGCATCTGAAGCGTACACAATTTCACTCAACAATTCCTTGGACACTATGTTCATAATCCAAGCCAACACAAAGGCATTACACTTCTTCCATTGTTCCTCCAACTCGGATTTGTAGTCGGTCTTCTTGCATGTACCGAGAACAAACCCTAATTTACTTTTCGCACGCAATGTGATCATCAGTGACCTACTCCAGAGTTAGTAATTCTCACCTCCTGTGAGTTGAACGGAGATCAAGACGCTGCCCGGAGTGTCTGAGGGATGAAGGTAGAGAGGGTGATTGTGGTTCTTGAGGACATGGTCCAGAGTATCAGCTGAAGTTCGAGCTGCAGTAGCATTCGAAGTCGCCGTCACTTCCATCGTCTTCGAGCTTCGTCAATGGCTGTCTCTATGACCTAAAAACTCTTCATCGAGTTCACTGTGGCTTTGATACTATGAAGTGAAACTCAATCAAACATGCAGACAATGTAATTGAAGGAGAAGATTGTTGTTGAGAAGGGAATCGAGAGATTGAGAGGAAAGGATTTGGGATTTCTTATTCCTCAATCTAAAAGTATGTACAGAGGCACTGTAGCAGTGCTTATATATGTATACTTCTCTGTACAGTATTTTGTGTATTTGTACAAGTATGTATATACAATGTAATGTGTACCCTACTCCATAATGTGTGCTCTATTGTATAGGATTAATTCTCAATAACTAATTAACTCCCTAACTAACTACCTTTAACCAATTAACTAACTCCAACTATACTAACAACATCAACTAATCTCAATACTAATCCTACTTAGTTATTGTTTAGAAATATTTACATAAACAATATATTATATATCAAATATTATCCTTTTTATGATTTTTTTTTAATTATAATCTATAGCATATTTTATCAATAAATTATAAGAAATTTCTTCCCTTTCGCTCTCTTTTTCTCTTTCACTTTCTCTTTCTTCTATTTTCTCTTTAATTTCTTGGCTGAACGTGTCTTTTTTAAAAAAAAAAATCCTTTTCTCTCTCTTTCTCCCTCTCCATTCAACTCATCATCTTTAATATTCTAAATTATTATAAATTTATCATGATTATTTCAACCAATATAATATA
>JAABOM020000007.1:8299465-8327987 GCA_011800125.2 Solanum clarkiae
CAGTTCTACTAGATAATACACTTGAGAGAAAAGAAACATGGCAAGAAAAACTCTCAAGTGGCAGGATGCCCCACCCCCTTAAAAAGATGATGTAGTGTCCTCGCTACACCATAACATGAATAAACAAACAGATAGGGGATAGAACATACCTAGGACACCCTAGGCATCAGCAGTGTCGGTGGGATCAAACCCTCATGGGGAGTCTCTATCAGCATATGTAGCAGTAGGTCCAAAGGTGCTACTGGAGGCTCCTACCCATTCCACATCTCTTGCTAGTCACTCTCGTTCTGCCTGTTCAGCTACTGCTCAGCGCTGGGCCCTAACGCTTTTGTGGATCTGCCGCTCTTCTTCTTTTTGTAGGTCGTGGGGGGGGATTACTTTGGTGGCCACATCACTTACCCTTGTCCTTCCTCATGGACTGATCATTAGGCAGCGCGGGTGCATCTGATGGGGCAGGTGGAACGCCCCATACCTCACCTAGAACAGGTGCCACCAGAGCATTGAACAGGCTCATCCAAGATTCTGGAGGCGGGGCCAGTATGGGAACATGGTACTGTGCAGTTAGCTGAGCAATCTATGCCTTCATATCATTCACCGTCTGAAATAGATTATGCATTTCACCCCAGACAAACTCCTAAACATGTTTTGGAAGTATCCCTCCAGAGTGTTGACTTGGCCCTACAAAGTGGTGATTCTGGTCAGAAGGATTTCTTGAAATTGGTCCACCATCTGCTACGAATAAGACTGTACTAGATGTGGAATCCTTTCTACAATCTGGTCAACAATGGCGCGTGTCTGCCGCTGGTCCGCCACTAATTTGGCTAGGAACTCGTAGGGCACATATGCATACCCTTGCTGTATTGGAGGAGCTTCACCACTACCCTTGGGCCGCTCAGAAGCCGCGCCTGATGGTGGGCCAGTGGTGTAGTCCTCAAATGGCAAGGGTTGTGGTAGAGGTGCTGAGGGAAAGTTTGTCGAGCCCCCTAGCGAACGTGCTCTGCTCTTCATAAAAGGGTTTTGGACATCTTTAATCAGGTCAATATTGGCCACGCCCTTGGGAGCTATTTTCTTGTCCAAAAAGTGCATAGTAGGAACACTAGCCTATTTGTAAAAGGCATGACCCAGGCATGGGAAGGGCATGCCAGCTCTCTTGGATAAGGCCCGATCCCGCATATTGAAAGCAATAATCTATCCCACATTTACTCCGTATCTATACATCAGGAGTGTTATTAGAGAGGCATGCGAACGTTGGAGTAGATTGTCGTTCTCTATGGGCCACAGCCTAGCCCGCACCACCTACCACCAAAATTTTGCAGCACATATCAGAGATGCTTTGGTGATAGTACACTTGGGGTCAGTAACCCAAGGCGCCTCCGCCCCCTAAATGGTGATTCGCTCTGCAATCCATCCCAACAGTTCAGCCCGAGATGACAAATCAGACATCCGCCCCTCATCCATAATCCACATGTATCTACCCATGAATTGGCCATCTGGAGGAGCTCGGTAATTAGGCCAAAATAGGAATTGGTTGATGATGTTTTCTTAAATATTCACTCGGGTACCACGCACCATCACATGTGACCATGGTGACCTAGCAAGTGCGACTTGTTTCTTCACCTTCCTTGACTGGTACCTTCAACAGAGTTCAATAGACTAGAAGCATAATAAGAATAGAACTCCAACTATGGTGAGCCCATAGTATTTAGGTGGTTGCGCCATCTAATCGAACTTATATGAGTTAAAAGTATCTTTGATTTCTGGAACATTATCAAGTTGGTCCGTGAGGACCCAAACCTTCGGAATGACCGACCATTGTTAGAACCCCCGGAACCTTTTGTAGGCCTATTAATATAGATATCCTTAACTCCTGCGACTGTCCACTGGCCCCTTAGAAATATAATAAGTTCCCTAGTAGTTTTGGGGTCCGTCGTCTAGGATACTATAAAATGAATAGCCTCGCCATCACTGTCCTGGAGTTCGATCTCATTTGCCTACTCCTCAGTGTCGTGACCCTTAGCCTCTGGAGTTTTCCCCTGCTCTTCCTGGTCCGAAGTATACTCCTCTTATTTAGGGGCGTTCGCCTCTTCCGGTACTCCCATAGAAAGAGCCCCCTCCTCAGACTGGGGAGCTCTGCGTTGGCTTGCTGCATGGGTCCATGTAGTACGAGGGGAGTGAGGAGAGGTATTTCCCGTGTAGCGAACCTCGGACCCACTAGAGGAGTCATCACCTGAGTCACTCATAGCTTGATAGCTAGATGAAATCATTGGGGAGTCATAGAGGTGTGACATAGACTCGTCCCTTTCACTATGTCTGACTAGCCTGCGACATGGACCCATAGTACCTGCAAATGCCACAAATGAATACGCTTTGTTAGAAATTATTGCACACGCAGGTTGACACACTAATGGGTACTCAGACTTCCCCTGTGCCATAAAAATGACAATAGCCCTTAAGAGTGGCATCACCCGGTCTATCAAAAGGCCATCGCACTTGTGAACATATGTGAATTAAAATTAAAAAATCAACCTAAGTAATATAAAACAAGTAGTACAGGGTTGAGGGGACCCTATATAGCCCATGTAACGAGGCATGATCTGTGAAAGGGTCCATGTAGTAGGACTTGGGAGCAAATGGCTCACAAAAGACATATCACGGGCCATTACACGGTCTATGAAATGTGACATGATCTGTGAAAATGGCCTTGCGAACCCCTTTTGAATGACTTTCAACTCATCATACACACACACAAAAGTTCATTCAATTTCACCTTACCTAATCATGATTCCATCAACACAATAGCATATACAAGTCAATTTCCCCAAGAGTTTTGTCAAAAATCAACAAAAATCCTCACTTTCATGGTTAAAACCTTAAAAATTCAACAATGGTGGTTTTCACCACCATATGCACACCTAACATCAAAAATAAGTATTATGATGCATTATACCAAGAAGGAAACGATTTAGAACCAAGATCTACACATGCACACACCAGAATCTATAGTAGAAGGTAAAGAAATTAACTTGTTACTTGATGAGAAACAATGGAGATGAAGACTTGCTTGCAAAGGTAGAGACCTACACTTAGATTATGCTACGAACTGTGAAATAGAATCACGAATCATCACTAAGAAGATGTAAAAATTTTGGGGGTTTTGAAGGGGAAAACGTGAGAGAGGGAGAGAGCGTGGTGAGGTGAAGAGAGAGAGAGTGGAAAGTTTAAGAATGAATAGTTGGGATACAAGAAGAGGGTTTTAAGATAATCTTAGTCAACTAACTTGACTGGTCAACACGCGCCACATAAGTGGCCTAACAGCCCGTGATACAAGTCATAGTCTATTTGGACCATCCGTTCCACCTTACTTTGCGAACAATTCTCACTTACCTGGCACCTCATTGGTCGACGTCACCTTCACGGGCATTGGTTGACCGTTTCCCCAGACTTCAGCAATTTTGGACAGACCATGGCGAGCCCCACGTGCGGACGCCAGATGGCCCATCTAACAAGCTGTCAGACTATACACGAACTATGTCTACGGGCCGTGTGGTGACACCGGGAAAAATTTAGGCACGACTTCTGATTAGCCAAGTTCGACCACCTCACACAAGCATGTACACGATCTTTCTGGCGTGTCACGGCCCATGTGCGTGCACGTGGGAGTAACCTTAAAGCAAATGTTTTGACCTTTCCAGTCTCAAATCATGTCTCTCACTATATACGTACTCACGAACTCCTAAATAGCACCTATACTCACCTAGAAACATAAAGAAAAAACAGAAAATGCATGACATATAAATTAAAGCTTTTTAATATATATATTACAATGCATGGGTTGCCTCCCATGGAGTACTTGGTTTAATGTCGCGGCACGATGCATAATCCTTGACTACTCAGACATCGTCAAGGAACAATACCTCAATCACTGAGGCTTCTTCTGCTGCACCCAAGTATTGCTTCACTCTATGTCTATTCACCTTGAACCGATCCACATTTTCTGCTTCTAGCTCAATTTACCCATGGGGAAACACCTGGATATTTGTGTACGGGCCTGACCACCTCGACTTGAGTTTAACTCAGAACAACCTCAGCCTAGAGTTGTATAAAAGCACTTTGTCACCAGTACTAAAACTCCATTTGGCAATAGTCATGCTGGATCTTCATCTTCTGTTTATACAATTCTGCACTTTCATACGCTTGGAGGAGAAACTTATCCAACTCATTGAGCTGGTCAAGTCTCAAGTCAGCAGTCTCGTCCCAATTCATGTTGAGCTTCTTCAAAGCTCAAAGCTTCTTGTGCTCCAACTCCACGGGTAGATGACAAGATTTACCAAACACCAACATATATGAGGGCACACCAATGGGTGTCTTGTAAGTTGTTCTATAAGCCCAAAGTGAATCATCTAGCTTCCTTACCCAATCAATCCTGGTAGCATTCACAGACTTAGTCAGGATCTCCTTAATCTCTTTGTTTGACACTTCAACCTATCCACTAGTCTGCAGGTGATAGGGTGTGGCCACTTTGTGCTGTCTTACTCCATATTTTGCTAGAACAACATGGAAAACCTTGTTACAGAATATATAACCCCTATCATTGATGATAGCTCTAGGTGTCCCAAATCTGGAAAAGATGTTCCGCCTCAGAAACTGGACAACACTCTTACTCTCATTTTTTGGAAATGCAATCGCCTCTACCCATTTAGAGACATAGTCCACCACTACTAGGATGTATTTTATTCCATACAAACTCACAAATGCTCCCATGAAGTCAATTCCCTAGATGTCAAACATTTCTACTTCAAGAATCGAGGTTATGGGTAGCTCCTGGTGCTTTGAGATGTTGCCCTGCCGCTGGGACTGATCACACTCAAGTACTAAGTCGTGGGCATCTTTGTAGACAGTGGGCTATTAGTACCCACATTGGAGAATCTTCTTCGTCGTTCTGGCCCTACCATGGTGACCCTTACAGCGGATGAATGACAGGCCTCCATGATAGTCAACATTCTACTTTTGGAATGCATCGCTTGATAACCTCATCAGCACATGTTTGGAACAAGTATGGGTCACCCTAGAAGTACTTGCGCACATAAAAAAGAAACGTTTTTCTCTGGTGAGGGTTAAGGCCCTCTAACATAATATCGCTCACCAGAAAGTTAGCAAAATCAGCAAACTAAGGAATAAGGTCCACAGAAGCTGTCAATACCTGCTCATCAGGAAAGGAATCATTGTTGTTCAACCAATCCTTCTGTCTTGACCCATCCTCCAATTTGGACAAGTGGTCTTCCACTTGATTCTTAGATTCTTTTCCGTCTAGGACCTCAAAGTCAAACTCCTGTAGCAGGAGAACCTATCTGATCAACTTTAGCTTAACATCTTTCTTTACTATGAGATACCTCAAGTCTGCATGGTAAGTGGTGCACTATCGATTGCCCAATACATATGCTCAGAACTTGTCAAATGCATATATCACAACGAGCAATTCCTGCTCCCAGTCATTGTATAATTATTTTGAGCATCATTAAGGGTCTTGCTGGCATAATAGATGGGGTGGAAAATCTTGTTGAGCTTCTGTCCAAGCACAACACCCACAACATTCCACTTGCATTGAACATCACCTCAAATGAAGCAGTCCAGTTAGGTGCAACCACTACAGGAGCAGAAATCAACTTTTTCTTGAGGGTTTCAAAGGCTTGCTTTCAGCTATCATCAAAATGAAACTTTGTTTCCTTCTCCAATAGCTTGCGAAAAAGATGTGAAATCTTAGAGAAGTCTTTTATAATTAGCAGTAGAAACCTGCATGCCCAAGGAAACTCCGGACTCCCTTCACAGTTATGGGAGGTAGTAGTTTCTCAATCACCTCGATCTTCGCCTTATCCACTTATATGCCCTTCTCAGAAATCTTATGGATAACAACTATCCCCTACTTGAATATGAAATGGCATTTCTCCCAATTTAGCACCAAGTTAGCCTCCTCACAATGTTGTAGGGTCCTGCTATGATTCAACAGACATGTATTGAGGGAATTACCCACTACACAAAAGCCATCATAAATACCTCAAGGGTGTCTTTAACCCTGTCAGAGTAAATCATCATCATACAACATTGGAAGGTGGCTAGGGCATTGCATAGCCTGAAGGGCATTCTTCTGAAGGCAAAAGTCTTATACTGGCAAGCGAAAGTAGTCTTCTCCTGATCCTTCAGGGTTATGCATATATGATTGTAGCCCAAGTGTCCATTAAAGAAGCAGTACCACCCTCTACCTGCCAACCTGTCTAACATCTAGTCCATGAAGGGCATAGGAAATGGTCCTTCAAGTTCCATTTATTCAGCTTCCAGTTGTCCATGCACATTCGCCATCCAGTCAAAGGTATCAAAGGGACCAACTCATTTTTGTCATTAGCCACCAATGTCAGCCCCCTTTCTTTAGGACACACTGAATAGGACTGGCCCATTTGCTATCAGAATTAGGGTATATCACCCCAACATCTAGCCACTTGATGATCTCTTTTTTCACTACCTCTTGTATATGTGGGTTTGGCCTGTGATGGTCCTCAATACTGGGCACATAATTATTCTAAAATTTGATCTTATGTGTGCATATCCCTGAGGAATCCCTATAATATCTGCAATGGTCCAACCAATAGCTCTCTTAAAGTTTTGGAGGACCCCGGCAATGCTTCCACCTTGTTTTTCGAGAGATCTGCAACCATTATCATAGGAAGAGTGTTGTCAATGCCCAAAAATATATACCTTAAGTGTTGGGGCAGCTCCTTGAGCTCCACAGTTAGAGGCTCCTTGATAGAAGGTCTAGTTGGCGGTGTAGATCTATTCTGCAAGTCTATGTCCACCTTTCTAGGGACAAATGGTCTAGTTCCCCTACCTTGCAACGCATTCACTGTGTCTACATCCCGTTAAGACCATCCTTTGGGAAGTTCATCAACACCATCGCCAGTATGTCTACCCTCATTATTTCCTCAAGTGGGATCTCAAAAAGACAATCATCTTCCATATCTAAGATAGGCATCATCGCCACCTCTTTAGGTCTCTTCATTGCAGCATACACACTGAATTTGACCTCTTCAATGTTAAGTCTGAAAGTCAGCTCCCTTCGCTCTAAATCTACCAGTGCCCTGCCAGCAGCCAAAAATGGTCTCCTAAGGATGATGGGAACCTCAAAATCCACCTGGCAGTCCAGAATGACAAAGTTCGCAGGAAAGATAAACCTGCCCACACGGACCAGCACATAACATAAAATCCCCACGAGCCACTTCAATGATTTGTCTTCCATGAGTAGCTGCATTGTAGTGGGTGTGGGGCTTCCTAAACCCCAACTGTTTGTAAACTGCCAGCGGCATCAAGTTGGTGCTAGCACCCAGATTACAGGGAGCTCTTGCAAAGTCAAATGCTCTAATGGTACACGGGATAGTGAAGGCTCCTGGGTCTTCCTTCTTTTCCACAAGAGATCTTGTGACAATGGCACTACAGTGGTAGAGATTGTTTGTCGGCTCAATTGTGGCTATCTTCTTCTTGGTCAATAAGTCTTTCATGAACTTAGTTTAGCCCAGCATCTGCTCAAATGCCCCTACTAGAGGGATGTTCACTAATATCTCTTTTAACATGGACAAGAACTTCTGAAACTTGCCATTCTTAACCTTCTTCGGTAACCTCTATGGGAATGGTGGTGGTAGCTTAGGAATGGCTGGCAGAGGTTGAGTCCCTGCTGGTGTCACCTCAGGCTTTTTAGCAACCTCAGGTTCTTCTGGTGCCACCTCAGCTTCTTCACTCAAATCATCAACATACACCTCCACGGGGTCAGGCATCTTGCCTTTAGCTTCATTAAAACCTGCATTATAGGGTATAATAGGGTCAGAACGTACCTTACCGCTCCTTATGGTTACTGCTATGCAATGACCATCATTTTTTGGGTTCTGAGTAGTGTTACTAGGAAGTGACCCAGCTTTTCTCTTATTTATTGATGTTGACAATTGCTCCATTAGCTACTCTTGTTGCTTGATCGAGGTGGAATACGAGTCGATCAGCTGCCAAATATTGGACATCTCCCTATTTATATCTTGCATCCCTACCACGGTGGACTTAACTTTGTCAAGCGCCTTTGCCATCATCTCTTCTAATTTTGAGTTTCCACCACTATCATTTTGACACTCACGGTTCCTACAGCAGTCTCTTCTCTGGCAGTTTCCTTGATAATTCTGATCACGACCATAGTTTCGACCTTGATTACATGCGTTGAATGGCCGATAACCCCCTGGCTGCCTAAGAAGTTTGCATCCTCATCATAATTATAACCTTGATCGTCGTACCTGGGCATCGTGTCTATAACTTTTACCTTTTCTGCACCGTCTAAGAACCACTTTGCCAGCAAGTCCAGTTGGGTCTTCATGTGGGCCATGTCTTGATCTCATTCCTCCTACTTCTATCGTTGTTCCGCAATCATCTCAAAGACGAGCCCTGAACAGTCTCCATCTCCAGTGTACCATGCCTATTATTTTGGCTACCTAATCTAAGATTACCACTATGATAGGAAAGTCCTAGACATGTATGATCTCCCACAAGCAGAATCAATGATAGGCTTTGTCACAAAGTTACAGGACCTATAGAAGATTGCCTTCAAATGCTCATTTGTGAGGAGATGATTGGGGCATTGCTTGAGCTTTTGTCTGAATCTCTCCCAAGTCTCATGTAGTGCTTCATTTGGTAGTTTCTTGTGAGAGCTAATATCATTTGTGATTTTCAGCTGTCTTGATGCAGGGAAAAACCTCTCCAAGAATGCCTCCTTTAACTCTCCCCAAGTACAGATGGAATCATGTGGAAGCTCGTTCAGCCACTTAGTCGCCGCACCAGAAAGAGACAATGGGAATAACCGCAACCTAATTGCCTGCTGACTGACCCCTAGAATCTCTGATGATTGGCATGTCACCAGAAAGTTTAGGACATGCTGAATTGCATCCTCAGTTGCTGCTCTGCTGAACAACCCTTTCAACAGTAGCATCTCCAACATATCTCTAGTGATATTAAACTTAACACCTGCGGGCAGTGGGGGAAGTACAATTGCCCTAGTGATCCCAGCATCCTCATTATCATCATTCACTACTTGGGGCAGCTGAGGCACTTAGGGTCTTTCACTGGGCAGTGACACCTGTCTAAGTGGTATTGCCGGTGGTACCTCATTGCCAGTAATGTCATCGTCATCCAGACCATCATTTCCCCTTCCTACAAGGTTCACGGCCAACTCTGTCTATCTAGCTGTATTGTGTTCTTGGGCATTCATTCTGCGGGTTGATTTAGTAAGCTCGAGGTTGTAGGGAACAAGTGCTTCATCCTTGATTCAGGTTTTTGGCATGCACCATTGGATCCATATCGAGAAACAAAAACAAGAAACAAAAGTAAAATCAGGGACTAGTATTATAAACTGAAAATTGTGACTAATAGACTATTACTTCGCCATATTCCTCGGCAATGGCGCCAAAGTTTGATACGCCCAAATTTACATTCCAAAAGGAATAGTACAGAGATTGTTTATCAAATATAGAGCTCAACCAGAGTTGAGGCCGATCCCACAGGGAATATGTGAGAATAAATCAATTAGCACCATTTTCAGATGTAATATCTATTTCCGAAACAAAAGTTCATAAAGTAAATAGGGGGATTTTGGTTTTTATAAACTAACTCACTAAAACAAAGTAATAAATGAGTGCAAATACAACTGGATTTTAGACAATTAACGTGAAGCTAGGATTGTGTTCAATGATATCTAATGCGATAGCCAAATCTAGTGGTAAACTCATTCATGATTATATATACAAGATCTAACTCATTCATGATTATATATACAAGATCTAACAAGTTATGTAACATCTAATTCACCTCTTGGTCCTTCTTAGATGCATATCATTCATCACCTTTTGGTCTCAGAATGTATACTTACTAACCCTTGTTGTCAATCTCGGAATACTCTCACCTTTCAGTTTCAAGTATTTAGACTAGGTTAAAAACCTCAGATTTCTGTCGTAGAACTCTTTTCCTAATTAAAACATCCATTTTGGGCATGTAATGAATAAAGGCTTACCCTAGTGCGTCGACTCATCAAGGAAGAAATTATAATAAAGATTACTATGATATATATATGCTAATCAATCCCAAGATTTACCCTATATTCATCTATCTTATCAATTTGTCGTGATTCCCACAACCCTAGTTGTGGGTTTAGCCTAGCATGTTCATGCAAGATAACCCACAATAATAAATAGAATTCATAAATGAAGAACTTACTATTGAAGAATTAGAGAATCCACAGATCACAACCTTGAATAAGATAGTAGAAATCCATAAGATTCAATGGAATTACAACAAAATAGTGTTTTCTTGAGTTTTCTATCTCCAGTCGTCCAAGACTAAGTAAAAATGAATTAAAAATGCTATTTATATACAAGGAAAACTTTATCTGATTTAAAATAGGAAAAAAAATTTTGACATGGCTACGGATGTTACACGGCCCGTGAGATGTTGGATGGACCGCGTAATAGTCTGTGTTATCATACTTGGCCTCCAAAATCTTCAACCCACTCTACTGCTCCACGTGTTGTTGAACGGGCCGTGTGAATTTAAAAGGTCCAGTACACAGACCGTCTTCTTTTCCTTGCATATTTTCCAGCTCCATTTGTCATCACGGGCCAAGTCACGGACCGTGGTTGTTTACATGGCCCGTGATAGGGCCCCATCTGACTCCACTTTGCGTATTTTACTCATTTTTTGATGATAATTCCCCTTATGCACTTTGAAGAGTTGTGCCACAACCTGTCACACCTCACATGGTTCGTAAAATGTGTCGTGGGACATGCCTTTGTCAAATATTTCCTGTGCCTCCCTTTTTCTCATTCGTCACTGTCGTCAGCCACCAAGTGTGAGGCCGCAATGGGCCTCACGGTCAGTGTGGATGTACATGAGCCGTGTAGGTCCTCATGAGCCCACATTGGTTCCATTTGTGTTCGTCTTGCCAATTGTCACGCCCAAAGTCCCGTTAGGGCAGACTGGCACTCTTTCCCGATAAGGGCCCGGAGAACCAACCTGTATCTATGCACTTTCTATATATATTATAAGGTATTCGTATGTTCAACATGCCTTTAAGAAAATAAACAGCGATAACAAGCCAAAAGGAAATGCATATGGCTATGCTGTTGGGACCATGGTGTTTAAAGTATGTGACATGATCATACTTTAATTTACATAGTCTACAAAGCCTCTAGATAAGGAAAAGTAACTGACAGGGGTCAGGACCGGCCCCACCTCGACTAATTGTACAACACAAAATATAAGCTCTAGACATGCAAAGCTTCGAAGCAACCTGGAGCTTGGTAACAGCAGCCGGATATCCTGTACTCCTACTAGGGAGAGCTACTAGCACCTATACCTGCAGCATGAAATGCCGGTCCCCCGTAAGGGACGCTAGTACGAGATAATGTACTGAATATATAATGCAGGAAATACTATATATGAAGTAACAACTCAAATGAAACTATGCACAGGTGTAGGATAAGAGACCACCTTTAGTTTTATTGTGGGATCATGTACTTTATGTTCTTTTTATCACTTTACCTTTACTGTAAAATCTGTGCACAACCTGTAATACCAATGACCAGCTGATCAGTGTTAAAACTGTATCGAGATCGACCCTGACTAGGCTCTTCCTTAACCCTCGGGCTACCCCTGTGATAGGATCGACCCTGGCTAGGTGATTTTTCCAGCCCTCGGGCTACCACCCATCAATAAGCAATAAACTTTACTTTATATTTCAATTACCTTTGAGATGATTCTTTTGGTGGTCGTAATATTAGGAATGGAGGACTGTAGATACAACATATGACATATAAATAATAACAAAAGACAACACCACAATGAAAGGAGTAAGTTACACAAATAATAAAATGCGTATAAGATGAAACAACTCGTGAAATTGATTTAGCAACAAGAACCCCTGTAACTTGGTATCCACGTATGTATGCAGATTTGAAAGTGACTATGTATGGGAGCATATGAATATGTGAAAGAGTGGAGACACAGTAAATAGTTGTGTCGGAGTTGGTAAGTGCCTTTATGTGCCAAGGAAGAATCTATATTTCATGCCAAGTAATACGAAATCAAGTAGCCTTAAATACCTCGTTGTATGACCTCGCTATTATCTCGAGATAACTTTCTGTTCCTCCAAATATTTATATATAACAAATTAGGTGATAAGATTAGCATTAGCAGTCAATAGATACATCTTGGCAGCCCAATCTCATAAAAAACAACACATGGGCAGCAAGCGGATAATTATAAACCCGAGCGTATTCTTTCAACCTTTCCTACCCTAATCGTATTTTCTGATACACATTACCATATACATATCATGTTCATCCTATTTTAGTGATATAACAGCCTTACAACAGCCCACAAAGCACAGGACACAACAATTCTATGCAACATACAAATAGGTGGCACAATGTTACATCCCTTCGCTATATTACGACGTTGACGATTCCAAAACTTTACCAACTTCAGCCAAACTGTTCCCACAACATTTATACATTCAAACAACATTAAAATAGTCTTATAAAAGTACCAAATAATTCATGAAGGACTTGAGGCAATAGCCTTCCATCCATCAGCCCACAAGTTTGTACTAAGAACACAATTGTGATATCCTACAAGAACTCACTTTTGCGAATTGTAAAAGTGGTACGGCAGCTTAGTTACATCACTAACAAACTATATCTTGTCAAAAACATAATTCTTACTTCATAATTCAGCCAACCAAGAAGAGAAAATCCTCTTAAATAACAAAAAAATTTCACAACAATCCTTAGGACACATGCTGTCCAAATTTCCAGCACAAACATAATAGCATATACTTCTTGCTTTCATAGGATAAGTATAACAAATACATGGATATTTTCAATTACCTTAGCCTTCAAGGTTCAAGTTTCCTTCAAGAACCCTAGAGGGTTGTGTAGGCTGACTTGTGAAGTGAAATAAAGAGAGAAAAATAGGCTTTATGAAAATTGCTCCAAAGTAAAATGATTTAAGGTGCTACTTTGAGCTCTTTTTAAAGAGTCTCTTGGCCGAATTTCTTTTGACATTTTGACCACATAATACCACATATTAATAAGCTAGTGAGGCAGCATCTTGGCCCTCACACTTGGGCCTAAATAGATCTCAAAGTTGATGGGTCTTGGCTGCCCATTTTCCGGATTCCTCTTCGCTTAGTTTGGGACCAATTAGCCAAGTGGGTCGTAGTGTACTTGGGCCCTTTTATTATTCATCTTGGGCTGAAAATAAAGTCCATTTATGATTCTAAAGCAATGGGCTAAATTACACCCTTAACACGGACTTTATTCATAATCAGACTTGGACAAATTCGATGTCGGACCTCATCTCCGTTTAGCTAGCAAATTTAAGCTAAGCAAGTAGGTGACTCACTTGCTAGCTTTCTAAGTCCTACAAGCACCTCAATTCTCTTACTTCATTTAAGGCCATAATATCCTCAATTCAACTTAAAACTTATTTACACTCGACCCTCTTCAGCGTTAGACATACATATCGCCCTTTAATTGGAGATTCAAGCACTTTTTTAAAAAAATGGCGCTAATTTGACCAAACCATATTATGTTTCATTTGCATAGTACTAGTATTGTAAGATGTGGGGTGTTACACCAATGCTTGACTCTTTTTCATCTCTTTTCCTGTGGTTCATTCATTTCTCCATGCGTAGTCACTTTTCCTGAAAAATAACATATACAAACATCAACATAACAAATTTTCTTGAGAACGCGCAAAAATCATTTGTTAAAAGCATTATAAGAGTCGTATTTCTATGACTCATCAAGCCTCACAACAAGCCCTTACATATGTAGGTTCACCACAAATACCCCTGTTTCTATCCTCGAAACATATACCAAACTTGGTAGCTATTTGTACTTTCTCTCTCACCCCTTTAGTAGCCTACATAAAATTAGTTCAACATGCATATTACATACCTATAAAACTCAGATACAAAATGAAATTCATAGATTTACAAGGGCATAGTTTTCAGTCTCTGGAAGAATTACCATTGGTTCTGGTTATTGAAGCCACATATGGAAGCTAGAAACATTGCTTGCCAAATCCATATCTAAACAGAAATTTGCTTTCCAACTAGTTGAGCTTCTTCTCATGATCACTTAGCACATCGAGATCTTTTCTGTAATGAATTATCTTCTATAATGGAAAAAATATAGCAACCCCTGAAAATTAAAAATGAAGAAGAGTTGGTCCTTGGCTCAGCTCATGTAAATTATCTTTGGTTCCATTTCTTTCTAGTAGGTATACAGGATCCAACTCTTGTAAGTATATGATATTTTCTTGTGTGTGGTTTTTTCTCTAGTTTTCCTTGTTCTCTTTGGTTTTCATTTTTTTATAAATTGACTTTCCCTATGAAAACAAAAAAGTGAGTGATAGTTTGATATCTAAGTTTTTCTTCATTTGTCAATTATGAGTTTTTCCTCTTTGTTGTGTATTATTTTGCTTTTAGCCTATTTTGATAATGCATCATTGTGTAACTACTGAAAACAGTCTCCCCCTCCCTGATCTAACTACTGAAAACTGTCTCCCCCTCCCTGATTTAACCTTGTTTTGACTTGAATGCTTTGTTACTTAGATGGGAGATCATGATAAAAATAAAGGTAAAGGTATAGATAATGCCCCAAAAAATAGAAAACAAAAAAGAGAAATTGTGTGGTTAGTAGATGACCGATAGGGATACATATCAGATCAGACTCTACACCATCTCTTCCACCATGAGATACCTCTCTATATCACTATTTCAGGTAGACTGAGTCTATTAGTCAAGTGCCTTCACAGATTCATCCTCTGTCGTCCCATATGCATCCACCATTGGAATATACTCAGTAGCCCCCTCACCTTTGATGATGCCTATGTCGGGATATGCTACCCTATATGGGTACACTCATTTAACTCCGAGGCTCAGTGACCGTCATCTAGTGTCTCTCACACAGTTACTCACTACCCCTACAGACTCTCATCCTTCATCAACATCTACTTCACAACTTGGTATGTCAAGCCTTCGCCTTTAAGGCAATAGTTCTGAGCCTGACACTCCTACCACAGGTCAGTTAGCTACAAATGATCAGGTTCCTACACAAGTTAATGTGAGGGATAAGCATAACAAGCTTGTCATTGAAGCTGATGGCTATATGTGAGAGATTTACCATTTTTTTACAAAGTATATTTAGTTTGTAATCATCTCATAATTGACTTAATTTTAACAATAAGTGTTTTCATTTTGTATTACAGTTTTAATCCAGACAATGTTGTGAGGATCATTTCTGAGATTATAAAAAATCTCTATAGAGATGCATATCCTACTTGGGGCAAGATGCCAACCAATCTCAAGAGAATTTTTTTTTTTGAGTTTAGGGTATATTAAAATTTATTGCTTTAACTCTACTTAAATACTTATCTTCAACAACACTTAAAAATAATGAAGGATAAAAGGGATTCTTCGAGATACTAGGAGGGCTCACCAAGATCGAGAAATGTACTGATCCGGACCTCAATGATGCGCGTGCTGAAGCCATCTGTCTGCAGTATCTATGATGCAGGCCCAAAATGGACGTCAGCACATGGAATATAGTGGTATGTAAAATAGCTCAAGAAAAAAAGAAAGCTCGACTCACGCATTTGGACTCAATACTCATGCTCAATTCAGTTTATGTAAGTTTAGAGTAAATCATGCTTTTAAAATAATTTAAGTATAATAGGCTCATTTTGAAATCTCATACTCAACCAATATTGCTTGGGAGTTTTCCTTAGCCGACATACCTCCCACCATCTATAATTTGGTGATGGAAAATGAATATGGCATTGTTGCCTCGCCCGTCCTTAATTTTCCACGAAAAAGGATGCGTCAACTCTCCCTTAGGGATCTATAAGGAGTGTCCACTTGCGGGACAAGAGTCGCTAATATTATGCTAAAATGATTGTCCTGGCAAACATAGTTCCGGGGTGCTCCTCAAGCAATCAACTTAACTCAAACTCAATAATTCATGCAATACAATCCATCAAACTCGACTCAACTCAAATAACAGTTATTTAGACTCACTCAAATCGACTCATCATGTAATGCAAGAAACATATTCATGTGTGGTAGCATATGTGACTCAATGTAATATGCCCTTCATACTCAATTTGCTCAACTCAAAACACTCAATGTATTCAACTCAAAATGTTCAATAGCTTAACTCAAGATACTCAACTCCAATACTCATCTCAAATCTTCAAACTCAACCTTAACTCAACATATGCATAGATTTCTTATAAATCATGAAATTAAAAGTCCATGCAATCAAGTATAAAACTACAGCTCAATACCATATTAAAAGTATATGATGCAATAAGACTTCATAAAATATCAAGAGAATTCATAGTAAGTACATAATCTTAATATTTAAATAATATAATGTCTCAAATCTCACCTCTTTTACCAAATCCTGACTCAATGAATTGAAGGGGTGTGAGAAGAACAAGTTATCACACTTCGGTAAGCCTTATATACCTGGGAGTGTAGAATCTTGAAGTATCTTGGAAGAAATTGGAAGATTTCTCAAGTACTCCTTAAAACCCTAGCCCCTCTTCCTCTCTTGAATTTTGCTTCTATGCCTTAGAGAGAATATTTCAACATAAAATAGGTTATCTGAGATGTTTTAGGGTTGATTTAAGTGTAAAAACATCGTCCTTATGATTAGAAAGGGTGGGGAAAGGACCAAAGAAACCCTTCCTAAAAGCTGTCAAAAGCCCATTACAGGCCTCGTTACGACTTGTGAACAGTACTACGACCCATGAGACCCCTCTCAAAACCCTTTGGCTCAATTTCAGAGTTTATGGAAGTTTCTACTAGCCACACTATGACTTATAGCCCACACTACAACCCCATCACAGAGATTTCGTAGGGCAACTCTGCACTAGCAGTCTTCATTAAAATGGCCATGACTTCTGACTCTGAACTTTAAAAAAGGTGAAACATATTGCGTTCGAAAGATAATTCAAAGGGCTTTTATTTGGTATATTATGGGACCTCCAGTTCTTTCTGTGCTAAGAGTTATGGTTATTTAAAGTTGACCCTTGCATAACCCAATACTCAAAACTCAATTTATAGGAAAGTCTTGAACTCGTCTAAGTACTAGAGGTCTCTTATGACTCTAATACACTTCCACATATAGGAATGAGGCTTGAAACAAAGGTACATATGAGGATAGAGTTATGGGGCGTCACAATATCTCCCCCTTAGGATCATTTGTCCTCGAATGATGAGCAACTAGAGATTTAGGGCAAGGCACGAATTTACCTATAGACTCTAACAATCAACTAGCTCTCAACTTACTAGGGTAACCAATAAAGCTTTAGCAAGTAAACAATTAAACAATCAATGCATCACATTAATCCTCACTCGGATCTAGAACTCTATCGTGCAGAAAAAAAAAGACTCAAGGGTTACAAAGTTCAAGAATTTAGGGGGAAAATACTCACCATCAACTCTCTCATCATCGGTAGGATGGAATAAGTAAGGGTATTTGGCCTTCATATCCTCCTCCTCCTCCCAAGTAGCTTCTTCTACAAATTGGTTCCTCCATAATACTTTGGCAGATGAAATCTCTTTATTTCTCAATTTTCAAACCTGACAATCAAAGATTTGTATAGGGATCTCCTCAGAACTCATGCTATCTCTCACTCCAATACTCTCGATAGACACTACCAACTGTGGATCTCCCAAACACTTCTTAAGCATAGAAATGTGGAAGACCGGGTAGATGGCCTCTAACTCTAGGGGTAGTTCTAACTCATAAGCCATACTGCCTACTCTCTTTATGATATGATAAGGGCTAATGTACCTTGGACTCAACTTCCCTTTCCTTCCAAACCTCATCACACCTTTCATAGGTGATACTTTCAAATACACCCATTCATTGACCTCAAACTCTAAGTTTCTTCTTCTAATGTCTGTGTAGGATTTCTGTCGACTCTATGCAGTCCTCAACCTTTCTTGAATAATTTTCACCTTTTCCATATCTTAGTGAAGTAAGTCTGGTCTAATCCAATTGATGACCTACACCTCCTCCCATAGAGTGCCTCATATAGGGTCATACGAATGCTCGAGTGGAAGCTATTGTTGTAGGCAAACTATATCAAAGGTAATGTCATCCTACTTACCCTTAAAATCAATGATGCAAGCTCTCAACATATCTTCTAATGTATGAATAGTATGTTCTTCCTCGCCATCCTTATGAGGGTGGAAACCTGTGCTAAGGAGCACCTTCGTACCCAAACCCTTCTGAAATAACTTCCAAAACTGGGTGGTGAATTGAGCTCCTCTATCTGAGATGATAGAAAAAGGGACTCCATGCAACTTAACAATCTCCCTTATATATAACCGGCATAGTCCCCTACAGTATCGGTCATCTTGACTGTTAAAAAGTGAGCTAACTTAGTCATTCGATCAACTATCACCCATATAGAGTCATGTTATCTATGAGACCTCGGTAAATCGATAACAAAGTTCATATTGATCATCTCCCATTTCTGTTCTAGAATCTTGAAGTTCTGAGCTACTTCACATGGTCTTTGTGCTCAACTTTAACTTGTTGGCAGTTTGGACACTTAGAAACAAACTCAGCAATGTCTCTCTTCATTTCGTCCACCAGTAGACTTCTCTCAAGTCATGGTACATCTTAGTAGACCCTCGGTGGATGGAATATCTTGAACTATGGACCTCATCCATGATCCTCTCTCGAACCCCATCAACATTTGGAATACACAATCTGCCTTGATACCTAAACATCCCATCTCCCCCCTTGGCGAAAGCCAACACCTTCTGCTTATGCACATCGTTCTTCAGTTGTAATGGGACTGGTTCCCGATATTGTTTCTCTTTCACCTCTATTACTAGGGATGATGTAGACCCATTGTGCACATGAACTCCTCCTTCGCCTGGCTCATCTAGTTGGACTCCTAATTGTGCTAGTCTACGAACCTCCTTGGCTAATTCTCTCTTCTCCTCCTCCACATATGTAGTACTTCCCATGGATAATCTGCTAAGAGAATCAGCAACCACATTAGCTTTACCTGGATGGTAGAGGATACTTATGTCGTAGTCCTTAAGCAACTCAAGTTATCTCCTGTGCCTCAATTTAAGCTCTTTCTGGGTAAAGACATATTGCAGGCTCTTGTGGTCTATGAACACATCTACATATTCCCCATATAAATAGTGGTGCCATAATTTGACAGCAAACATTATCGCTGCCAACTCCAAATCGTAAATAGGGTAATTCTTTTCATGCACCTTAGTTGTCTAGAAGCATAGGCAACAATTTTTCCCTTTTTCATCAACACACATCCCAATCTTATCCTTGAAGCATCACAATAGATCACAAATCCATCTGTCCCATCAAGCAAGGTCAACATGGCTGCAGTGGTTAACCTCGTCTTTAGCTCTTAGAAACTTATCTCACACTCGTCGTACCATTGAAAATTGACCTTCTTCTAAGTCAATTTGGTCAACGGTGCTGATATAGAAGAAAATCCCTCAACAAATCTCTGATAGTAGCCAGCTAAACCCAGAAAACTTATTCTCTATCAGTGAGGTTGGTCTTGGCCAATTCTTAACCACCTCAATATTTTGGGTATCCACTCAAACTCCATCTCCAGAAATTACATGACCCAAGAAAGCCACGGATTTGAGCCAAAATTCACACTTAGAAAACTTTGCATACAACTTATTGTCTCAGAGGTGTCTGGAAGGCGATTCTGAGGTGATTGGCATGCTCCTCCTTATTTCTAGAATACACCAAAATATCATCAATAAAAATAATCATGAACATGTAAAGATATTGTCTGAATACCCGTTTCATTAGGTCCATAAAAGCTGCGGGTGCATTCGTCAACCCAAAAGACATCACTAAGAACTCAAAGTGACCATACCGTGTTCAAAAAGCCATCTTCGAGATGTCAAATTCTCTCACTTTCAACTGATGATAGCTTGATCTGAGGTCTATCTTAGAGAAAACAATGGCATCCTAAAGTTGGTCAAACAAATCATCAATCCTCGAAAGGGGATACTTATTCTCAATAATCACCTTATTCAACTGTCAATAGTCAATACATATCCTCAAAGAACTATCCTTCTTTTACACGAATAAGACCAGAGCACCCCATAGAGAGATAGTCGGTCTTATAAATCCTTTGTCTAATAAGTCCCTCAGCTGCTTTTTCAACTTTTTCAACTCCACAGGGTCCATTCTATATGGTGGAATAGAGATAGGCTAGGTGTCAGAACAACGTCAATTCTGAAGCTAATCTCCCTGTCGAAAGGGACTCCAGGCAGATCCTCAGGGAACACATCAGGAAACTCGTTCACATTCGTAACAGACTCAAGGGAAGGGGACTCAACATTATTGGACTTGACTCACACGAGGTGATAGATACATCCAATAGAGATCAATTTTTGGGCCTTTAGGTAAGAAATAAACTTACCCTTCGGTGCAACAAAATCTCCTCTCTACTTAATAACTGGCTCATTCGGAAACTAAAATTTGACAGTCCAAGTTTGGAAATCAATAGAAGCATATAATGCATGAAGCCAATCCATACCAAGGATCATATCGAAATCAACCATCTCCAACTCAATCAAATCAACAAGAGTATCCCTATGATAGATGAACACCACACAATCTCTATACACCCTCTCAGCTAGAATGAACTCACCAACAGGAGTAGAAATAGAAAATGGCTCAAGGAAACACTCAGGAAGAATCTCAAATCTACTCACCACATATGGCATCACAAATGAGCAAGTTGCACTCGGATCAAGTAAAGCATAGTATGGAAAGGTAAAGAGTTGAAGCATACCTGTCACAACATCTGGTGAAACTTCCTGATCCTGTCGATTTACCCATAGCATACAGTCGTTTTATTCCACCCCCTGCTCCAGGTGCAGCACCTCTCTGGTTACTCCTTACTGGTGGTGTTATAGTAGAAGTCTGGCCTTATTTCCCCATATCGGATATTCCCTCTGGAAGTGACCCGATTGACCATACTTATAACAAGCATTCCCTCCATCCCTTGCTCTGTTTGGTCTGATTGGGCTCAGGCCCTGCTAATCTGGCCTTCTTACTCAAATGCTCTTCTCTATTTTTCTTCTTATCCTCTTAAGTTTGTTGGGCATAGACCATCATCCTAGAAATATCCATGCCCGGAATCAGGAACGCCCCCGTGCATTCTCTCTTCGCTCCCCTGCCCAAACTACATACAAATTTCCTCATCTTCCCCCTCATATCTGAAACCATCTCTAGTGCATATCTAGACAATTGGATGAATTTCAAGTTATACTCTTTGACCATCACCCCCTCTTATTTCAGATTCACAAATTCCTTGACCTTTGCCTCTCTCAACTCTTAAGGAAAGAAGTGATCGAGAAATGCACTCTCAAACTCATCCAAAAGCAGGCTCAGCATCATCACCTTGACTCTCTTCCCAATGACTGTACCAAACATTGGCCACATCCTTGAGTTGATAAGTAGCAAGCTCACAACAAGCTCAACTCCCTCAGTCTAAGTCACATGCATGGTCTTCAACACCTTCCATATCTGATCAATGAAGTTCTGAGGGTTCTCTTCAACCTTTGATCCAGTGTAGACAGGTGGATTCATCCTCAGAAAATCCCTTAGCCTAGAAGCAGCCGTGGTCTCATGAGAGCTAGAGCTAGGGGTTGGTGAACCCTTACTCCCATTCTGAGTAGCTACTAGCTGGGTAAGCATAGTTATAGCTCCTCTGAAATCAGCCTCTGTAGTGAGAGCAGGTAAAGCAGTAGGTGTCACAGGAATAGCAACAGTCTTGGGTGGTCGACCTCAGCCCCTCATTTCCAATTTGAGGAGGCATCTCTAAAGCAGGGTTCTCAGCAGTGCTAGTTGAGGCAATTCTCTAGGCTATTACGTGTCTTAGAGGCATGATTTGCAATCACGTAACGCACGAGTCAGAAAAAAAGTTTCTTCAACTCTATCGCACGAACTCGCATCACAAGAAAGGGTAACAGATCCTAATGTCCTATAGCTTCCTGTTTATGAAGTGTGGTGCACAATACATACATAAACAAGACTCTACTAGACACAGCTTCATAGACTACCTAGGACTCTTGAACTCTGTGCTCTGATACCAAGTTTTTCATGCCCCGGGAGGGTACCTTGGCGTGGCCGGACTTAGAGACTATCGCTAGCCCTTGAGAGAACCACTTGGCCTCATCGTCATATCAAACTTAACAGCAGATGAATAACTCAATGAATAAGCATTAAATATGAGCATATATGCATATCAAAATAACTCTACTATATCATAGTATCAATGAAAAATAGTTTAGATACAGAGACACATCCAAAACCTCTACTCAAATGTCTATGAAGCTTATACTCATCAGTCTAGAAATGTGTCCTGACAAGCCATGGGCTCCTCAATCAAAAAAAGAAAAGTACCCAAAAAATGAAAGATAAAAGGGCTCCTCGGGGATACTAGGAGGGCTCATCAAGCTCGAGGAATGTACTGATACGAATCTCAACGATGGACGTGCTGAAGCCCTCTATCTGTTCTATCTGCATCATAAAATATAGGTCCAAAATGGACGTCAGTACGTGGAATATACTGATATGTAAAATAGCTCAAGGAAAAAATAAAGTTCGACTCACTCATCTCGACTCAATGCTCAGGCTCAATTTAGTTTATGTAAGTTTAGAGTAAATCATGCATTTAAAATAATTTCAGTATAATAGGCTCATTTTGAAATCTCATACTCAATCAATGTTTCTTGGGAGTTTCTCTTAACAGATATACCTCCCACCACCTATAATTAGGTGATGGACAAAAAATATGGCATCGTTGCCTCGCCCGTCCTTAACTTTCCATGGAAAAGGACATGTCAACTCTCCCTCATGGATCCATAAGGGGTGTCCACTTATGGGACAAAGAGTCGCTAGTATTATGCTGAAACGACTGTCCTACCCTGGCAAACGTAATTTTGGGGTGCTCCTCAATCACCTAACTCTGTGCTCAATACTCCTCCCAAGACTAAAATATGCTCAACATCATCAGTCAACTCAATCCTCAATGCTTAATCAATTAACTCAAGTCTTAACTTCATTTTAGTCATTTCATCTCAAGTAATCATCTCATCTCATCAATGCAAGCAATCAACTCAACTCAAACTCAACAATTCATGTAATACAATCCATCAAACTCAACTCAACTCAAATAACGATCACTTAGACTCACTCAAATCTACTCATCATGTAATGTAAGCAAGATGTTCATGTGTTGTAGTATATGTGACTCAATGCAACATGCACTTCATACTCAATTCGCTCAACTCAAAACACTCAATGTATTCAACTCAAAATGTTCAATAGCTCAAATCAAGATACTTAACTCCAATACTCATCTTAAATCTTCAAACTCAACCTCAACTCAACATATGCATAGATTTCTCATAAATCATGAAATTTAAAGTTCATGCTATCAAGTATAAAACTACATCTCAATACCATATTGAAAGTATATGATGCAATAAGATTTCATAAAACATCAAGAGAATTCATAATAAGTACATAATCTCAATATTTAGATAATATAATTTCTTAAATCTCAACTCTTTTACCATATCTTGACTCAATGAATTGAAGGGGCATGTGTAGAATAAGTTATCACACTTTGATAAGGCTTACATACCTGGGAGTGTAGAATCTTAAAGTATCTTGGAAGAAATTGGAAGATTTCTCAAGTTCTCCTTCAAACCCTAGCCCCTCTTCCTTTCTTGAAATTCTCTTCAATGCCTTAGAGAGAATATTTCAACACCAAAGAGGCCATTTGATATGTTTTTGGGGCTGATTTAAGTATAAAAACATCGATCCTAGGATTAGGAATGGTGGAAAAAGTCCAAAATAACCTTCCTTAAGAAATTGTCAAAAGTGGCTTACAAGCCACCCTACTACTTGTAGTGGGTCCTATGACTCATCGGAATCCTCTCATAAACTTTTTGCCCAATTTTTGGAGTCCTTGGAACTCGCTACGAGCCCACACTATGACTCGTAGCCAATGCTACGACTCGTAAAAGGTGGTCCTAATGTTTGGGGCTGAAATTTGTAGCTTTCTGATATTTTCTACGAGTTGCAGATACGAGTCATAGTCCAAATTACGACTCTTAACTGGGTCTCGTAGGTGCAACTCTACACTAACAGTTTTCAGTAAAATGGTCATAATTTTTGAGTCCGAACTCAAAATAAGGTGAAACCAGTTGCGTTGGAAAGCCAACTCAAAGGGCTTTCATTTGATATATCGTGGGTCATCTAGTTCTTTGTGTGCAAAAAGTTATGATCATTTAAAGTTGACCCTTACATAATTCAACACTCAAAACTCAATTTATAGGAAATTCTTGAACTCGTCTAAGTACTAGAGGTCTCTTATGACTCTAATACACCTCCAACATATAAAGATGAGGCTTGAAACATAGGTACATATGATGGTAGAATTATGGAGTGTCACAATCATCCACTACTAAAAACTATATTCGTCTCAAACATGAGATAAGAAACATACTTGAAGACTCAAAAAGCTGAGGGTATCAATCACACATATCCACCTCTATCTCCTATGTAGCATTATTCACGGGCTTGTGGCGCCACAACTTCAACAAAAAAACTACGGTAGCCAACTCCAAATCATGAGTAGGATAATTTTTCTCATGGGCCTTCAACTGCCTAGAAGCATAGATAATCACCTTCCCTTTTTACATCAAAACTCCACCTAACCCCACCCACGAAGAATCACAATAAATTGTGAAATCAACATCTTCCTCCGGCAAGGTCAAGATAGGAGCATTACTCAATAATAATTTGAGCTTTCGAAGCTCTCTTCACACTCAGTGGACTAATGAAAAACAACATTTTTTTGAGTGAGTTTGGTCAGGGGCTGCAAAGTTAGAGAAACCCTGCATAAAACGACGATCATAACGAGATAAACCCACAAAAGTGCGAATATCTGTTGCTGAGATAGGCAATAGTCCAACCCCAAACGACCTCAATCTTCGCTTGATCAACATGGATGACCTCCTTGGACACCACATGCCCCAAAAATGCCACGAAACTCAACTAAAACTCACACTTGGAGAATTTAGAATAAAACTTCTCCTTCCTAAGCCTCTAGAGCACAATTCTCAGATGTTTCACATGACCCTCCTCGGTCTTAGAATAAACCAATATATCATTAATGAAGACTATCACAAATGAATTCAAATATAGCTGGAACACCCCGTTTATCAACTCCATGAATGTTGCAGGGGCGTTAATCAAACCAAAAGGCCTCAATTGTTGAAATGAAACACATGGAAGAATTAATGCAAAGTTAATTTGTTATAAATACAGTTGTTGTAACATTCAATATTTAACACAAACTCTAATAACGCAGTGTGTTGAATTAGTAGTAGATAGAGCATTTATAAAGGCAGTTTTAGTTCAATTGCACCAATTGTTGTAATTGACTTTCTACATAGCTTCGAAAATTAGGATTAATATATGGATAAATAAGATTAGAGATACCATACAATATGCAGTTTATTATAATTTTGCTACTTATTATTGTTGGAATTTTGATGAATTCAGTAAATTCAGAGAGATATATTGTTGGAGAAGGCTATGGTTGGCGTCCTGCTCCTTACCCTACTTATTATGAAGATTGGGCTACAACTGTCAAGTTAAAACCTGGAGATCAATTAGGTAAAACTTTAAATCTTTAAGAAAAATAATCATGTCAGAAAAATATTTGGTTATCAATTTCAACGGAATTTATTACTTGAATCATATTTAAAATTTATTTACATACTCGAACAAATAGAAATTTATTGGGTGCAAATTCTGGAATTATAGCGTATATAAGCTTTCTTATAATTTGAATATGCTATTTTGGGAGCTGAAAGCGAGGGTGTTCAGCAGACCCCCTTCTTTGGCTTTCTGACAAGGGGGTGAAATAAGTTCCCTTTCGGAGTCGACATGCTTCCTTATTCGTGAGAATTATGTTATGTCCTCACCAAGCACTTTTCTTGTCGTTCCACCTTTCCATGTTTAGAAGGATATAAAGGTATTGACTTATAATAGGAGTGGGGTGTACGTAAATGGTTCTTTGATTCGATTTTTTGATTTGTCAAATCAAATCAATAAATGTATTGGTTTTTCCGGAGTCAATATTTTTGGCAAAAGTGCCAATTCACTTTCTTTGGACAAGGATAGTTCAACCCGTGGTATCTAAACTACGTACTGTAAATATGATTCATAACTGAGGAAAATTATTTTTCGTGTACGTATATACCTATTGAATAAAAAATTACTATTCAAGTACCTAATTATAAAAAAAATTAATGCATATACCATTTTATCTGTAGCGTTTAGATTCGAAAAACCAGACGATTTGCTGGAGATTGGAAAGTACAACTATTATGCATGCAATTCCAACACTCCTTCAAGGCAGTATAAAGATAGTCCAGCAATAGCTTTCATGTTGGTACCTGGAGATTATTTCTTTAATCCAGCAACAATATTAATTGCATCACTGGCCAGAAGCTTCATGTAAATGTAGCAGCTCCAATTGAAGATGATGTTGACGATAAGAATTGACAACATGAAGATAAAAATAAGGATAACTAGCTAAGTGTATTTCAAAATTAGACAAGAATAACTAGTCAACTTAATTCAGAATGAAAGTGATCTTATTATATGCATGCCATTTTCTTTCTTTTCTTTTTGCACATATAGTTTGAGTCAGAAACAATAGGTTCAGTTGAACTCAAAATGCCTGTCGCAGATCAGATGGAGAAAGAATGCTCATGAAACACACTCTTGCTGTTTTATTGTGAACTCTGATATGTAATACATGAAATCTACTTTCTCTGTGAACTTTGATGTGCATTACCAGATATCTATTTGCAGGCAGAATATAAGCAACTGGAAAAGACAAGAAGTTCAACAAGAATTAACTAATTTGCCATGTTCCATTTGATATTCAAGAATTTAGTCAATATTGTTGCACTTTAACTCAGAGATTTATACAGTAATGAATTTAGCTCAAAAATCTCTTTCTGGATCTTGAAATACGACAACGTTTTACCAGGTGAATTAGTTGGGGAGTGCAAAGCTAGTCCGGACACCAAGTTCATAAAAAAAAAGAATGGGATAAGTCTGATGTTTAGGAAGATAAGGGAAAAGAAATACTTTGTCAAAATTAGGAAGAATGTACGGACAAAGTCTGATCTTTGAGTACTTGGCAAGCAAGTGGAAAATTCCAAAAAGCAACAATTACTTTTCTCTTTTTCCTTCTTTATAGTGTCTGCCATTGCAAGAAAGCATATATTTTGGAAAAGTCCTAACCTGAGTTTGAGTGAAGGAAGATATGGAATGATATGTTCACTTATTTAAAATGTTAGATAATCAACAGAGTCAGTTTAAAAATATTATTTTGACACCACACTTGTCATTCTCAAGCCTCAATCCACAGCTTATAAATCTCTCTGAATTTATTGCTTGGGATAAAACAATCAAACTCTCCATTGCCTCTCTGAAGCTTTCATCTTTACACCAAATTATTCTCCAACATTGCTATTTTTTGATTTCATACCAAGTTCTCCATTTCCACTTTCTGATATTCCATTTTCATAACAAATTCTCCAATTTCGCTCTCTGATATTTTATTTTCATACCTTATTCTACATTGCTTCTCTTTTAGCTTTCGTTTTCATCTCAAATTCTACATTGTTGCTCTTTTAGCTTTCATTTTCACACCAAATTCTCCGTTGTCGCTCTCTAATCTTTCATTTTCATACCAAATTCTTCATTGCTGCTCTTTGAGCTTTCACTTCTCATCACCTTTACTAGCAGAGTTCAGACTTCGTAGTTGATAAAAGGCTTATCAAAAAACTATACTAGCTATGGAGTTCTTATATATTTTTGTGGAAAAAGTCATAGATTGCTTGATGCAGCCAATTGCGCGAGGGTTTGTGTATTTATTGTACTATAAGACCAACATCAGATGTATGGATAAAGAATCTGAGAAGCTGAAGAATATCAAAATCACGGTGCAGAGAAGAGCGGAAGATGCCCGGAGAAACTTACAAGACATTTCACCCAATGGCAACGCTTGGTTAACTACTGCTGATATCACTATTGCAGATGTGGAAGGTGTAATGCAAGGTAGAGCTGAGGTTGAAAGGGGTTGCTTCTATGGTTGGTGTCCAAACTTGATGTCACGACCCAAAAATGGGCATGATGGCACTCGTCTTATCCCGCCAAGACAAGTCAGCCTACAACCCAACTATAGCCTGTCTGAGCAATGCCTCTACCCCCACTCTGTAGGGCTACAGAATTGCTCACTCCTCTACTTGGAATGCGACCAC
>JAABOM020000007.1:8340718-8355375 GCA_011800125.2 Solanum clarkiae
GAAATCTAGTATGTTTGAAAGTACATGAAAGATACTAGTTCAGTAATGTTAAAGATTTTAGTTGAGAAAGCTAAGTATAAGCTAGGCTAAGTCCCCAAGAAAAACCCAAATTTTCAAGAACTTATGATCATTTAAGTATGAGCTATGTAAGTGTTTTGGGAGTAGTATTGAGCACCGATATGGGTGAGAGTAGAATAAATTACTCGAACTCATAAACTATGTAACCAGCATAGGATAGGATCGTACCACATTATCTTCCTCATTAGCCACTGAGATGGCCCAGTTTTAGGATGGATCCATTCCCCCAGTTATTCGTCCCCTACCCCGGCAAAGTACGAGACTGCTCTGGTAGCATGGGCAAAACGTTGTATCACCACAAACCTCATAGTGGTGGTTGTCAGTTAGAGAAACTCCCCAAGCTAAGAAAATTATGTTTTACTTACTATTTTCAGCGTATTATTTTTTTAGCATGTTATTTTCAGTATACCAGCTTTTGTGATTATTGCTAATTGATTATGTTTCTGAGAAGTATTTATGATATATTGTTTAACTGTCTTGGCCATATTACATACTGTACATTCTACGTACTGACGTCTTTAGGACCTGCATAATTTTATGATGCAGACACAAGTGACAGAGTTCCTCAACAGCTACTTCATTGAGAACCTGACAACTATTAGTCTATTGGTGAGGCCTCTTCTCAGTCTGAGGCTCATATATTCGCGTTATTTCATTTCAGTCTTTGCTTTAGTTCTGACTACTTGGGGCCTGTCTCAGTAGTCCTTTCAGATAGTTTATTAGAGGTTCCATGGACCATGTATAAGTAGTTCAGTTCTAGTTCATTCAGACAATGCTTAAAAGTTTCGTATTCAACTTATGCAGACAGTTTTGGATCATCTTATTGCTTTTATGGCTTTTTCCACTAGTATGAGTCTTCCGTTGAGTAAGTAGTCAGGCCAAGTGGTTCGCTAGCGACCAAAAATGGTTTTCGAGTACCGGCTACGTCCAGAGTATAAGCTCGGGACATGAAAATTTTAAGGGCAAATCTTTATTCTTTTTAAAGCTATCTCAGAGCTTTACATCAATTGGAACAAGAATTTCTTCTATCTTTTAAAGAAAGTCCTTGATTTACCATTTTTAGCTAAAATTTTAAGTGGAAGGATAAGAGACTTACCAACTACATACTTGGGTATGCCTTTGAAAGCCAAAAGCAAATCCTTAGACATCTAGAATGGGATGATTGAAAAATATGAAAAAGGATTAGTGAATTGAAAGAGTCCTTTCTTTAGGAGGAAGATTAACCCTAGTCAACAGTATTTTGAATTCAGTACCTACTTATATGATGTCTCTTAAAAAAATAATGGTGACGTTAATAGACCTTTAAGAAAAAGCTTCATGTGAAAAGAAAAAAGTGAAACAAAAAACTTCACTTGATCAAGTGAAAAACTCTAATTAAGAATTAACATACATGGGGAATGGGAGTAAGGAATTTAAAAATTTAAAACTAATGACTTATATTAAAATAGTTGTGGAGATACGCCTCCACCGAGCAAACACTATGAAAAAATTAAAACATAATACATGACAAATATAAAATGAAAAATCATTGGATAACTAAAACGGACACTAGCATTTATTGATCAAGTCTTTAGAGAGCCATCAGAAATCACTGGCCAAAGCACAGAGAAAACTGCAATATTAAATTGGGTAATAGCAGAAAGCTCTTCTTTTGAAAAGATAGTTGGCTAGAACAAGAATATTTAAAAGCTTTGTTCTTGAATCTTTTTACTCTAAACCAGCAACAAGGTCACTTTGAAAGATATATGGTCAAATCAACGGTGGAATTTGAATTTTAGAAGATCTCTAAATGAGTAGGAGATGTTAAGATTAGTGAAGTTTTTCAAGGTCTTGGGGCAGTTCAAAGAAATTATTAATGCACAAGATAGTTTGAGATGGTAGGATCACAATCAAGATAGCTTCAGTATCAAAACAGCCTATAAAAATTTAATCATCGTAACCGTTACAGAAATGATTGGCCGTGAAAGCTACTGTAAAAAAATTAAAATCCCTATAAAGTGTCTTATTTTACTTGTCTTCTCACTAAGCAGGTAATTTGATCTAGAAAAACTTTATCAATTGAGTCCTAGGTGCTTCTTATGCGGTAAAAAAATAGAGTCTATCACACATTTCTTCCTTCAGTGTAGTATAATCAACATGTTTTCATCAATTTGAAGGACATGAACTAAGTTATAACTAAGAGAGTTATCCTGACTCTGAGGATATGGAGCAGTTATTCCAACGTCACTGGGCATAAAGAGAGATGAAAAATCATTCAAACTTGCATTTGGTGGTTTTTGTGGAAACAAAGAAATCTCAAATCCTATCAGGACAAGAGTGTTTCCATCTAGAAAATTAAGATAAACTACTTAGTTTTTTTTTTTGGTGTGTGTAAACAGAAATACACAGAAAATCTAGAATCAGTTACAGATATTTTAGGTTCTTTGGAAATTTTGTTATAAAATTGAAGATCTTCCTGATACTTTTCACAATTGTAAAGAACCGTAATAGGTTATTCGGGTAAGTTTTATGGAATAAACAACAAGTTATTATCTTTTCAAAATAAAATAAAAAAACTTTAACCTATTAGAAATGATTCAAGTTTGTCCATCTTGAATTAAATAGACAAATATATGAACAAAGGTGTGAATTAATCCGAATGTATGTTGTTTAAAAATATTGTCTTAGTCATAAACTTAATGTATCCCTACAAAAGAGAGAATTTTTTGTTGATATTTTCTTTTTATAATAATTTTTTGTTGATATTTTCTTTTTGTAAGATGTTTCCTGTGAAAGAATGTAAATGCATTATTACTTAACAAATATTAAACAAAATTTTTAACGTAATAATTACTACTTATATAGAAAGGACACTTGAGCTCTTCGCTTAACGAGAGTAAAGGATATTTTTGGTTTTCCATTTATGTATTGCATAAGTTTAGTTGTAAAGTCATCATTTTAACTAGTACTTTACTTGAAATTTTTCAAAAAAGCCAATTCTTTTTAGCAAGTACCAAATTTGTCCTCAAGGTTAACCAGCAGCTGAAATGGCATTTAACACATTCAACTTTAGTGTTTGCTTTATATACTTGTACCTTTTACATAGACAATAAATTAGGTTGATTCCCACCGTCACTTAGATTTACTCCACGTTAATATGACTTCATTGAAAATCGTGAACACACTAGCAAAATGACGGATTAAACAATTACGAACATTGAATTTGTTCTATGCTTAATAATGGTAATTCAAGAAATATATATCAGTGATGCTTCAAGATGTGTCTTGGGGAAAAAATAGTTTTTCGTGCCTACAGAGGACAACTTTCATGAAAATTAAACAATGAATACTCTATTAGAAGGAGCATAAATTCCTAAGTGATGTCATACCTCCAATTTTTACAACTAATGTAGCCATTAATAATAGAATTAAAAATTTTACTCGAAGGGTTTTTGCTCTTCGTTGTTGCCGCCGTCGTCGTAGGGTTTTTTTTTTTCTCAATTTTCTTCTTCTTTTCTATTTAATCAGTTGCTAAACAAAAATAATATATATATTACCCTAATTTATTCTAACATATAAGTGTCAATTAGTATAGAATGTTAACTATATTAACATTTAACCCACCACTTATGTTAATTATTTACACTTACCTATAAATTAAATAGTCTTAGTTATCAGATAGTTCAAACTACCACTAAAATTTACGAGAAGGATATTTGTAGGAAAATAAGAGATTAATTCTCAAAATGACCTAACGGGTCATTATATTATCCACCAATAATATAATTCTCAAAACACGTGACAACCAAGTTTTTGGGGGATTTTAATTAAATTAACTTATTACCCGTAGTTAAAATTTTTACTTTGTATTATCCTTCTGCATTTTATTGTTATAATTGGGTTTTAGGCTGACTTATCTTGGTGGGATGAGACGAATGACATTAGGTTCAGTTTTGGATCGTGATAGTGGAGAAAGAGATGAAATTGTGAATGAAGTGTTTCAGTAGAGTGAAAAATAGGAATAGAGAAATTTTAAAAATTTGTAAAAGTAGTAAAAAATATTCTAAAATAGTAAAATATAATATGTGTACTTTCGCAAATTTTCCCTTGCTAATATATAACATGTGACGACTTAACTAATTTAAATTTGAAATTTATTTTGTTATTTTTACCGGACAACTAAAAGTAGTAAAGGCGATGCCTAATTTATTTCTTTTCACCGGTCATAATTTCTTTTTGAGGGCTAAACAATATAAATTTTTCCTGAATTAAATTAACTTTAACAAATGATAAATTAAAATAAAAGATTCACACTAACTACGACCGTTACAATTGTCGTGTCGGCACTTTTACCTCTATCACACGGGCCCCGCCATGATGTCATGAGCCATTTTGTATCAATAGTTAAATTAATCTTTTGAGATTAGTTTTACTTGATTTTTCCGAATAAGAGGTAATTATTATGTAAGATATTAATTATTTTTTGAAATGATAAGTTGTTTATATATCAAGACACATTTTTAATATTAATTATTTACTTCTTAAATCATTTATCAAATCCTAATGTAATAAAGTAATAAATATCAAATAGAAATGAAGGGAGAGGGAAGAAATGCTGTGGGATCCAGCTGTCACATATATTAAGTGAGAAAAATGTAGGCACAGACAGACCCAATAACAATGAATCTGAGCCGTTCAATTAATTAAGTTACAGATGGGCACAAATAGTGAAATCGAATCCAATGGAATCCAATAGAATTAATTCAATTCTTCGATTTGGTATTGGTGTTATTTTTTTTGAAAATTTGATTCTTCAGTTTGATGTTTGAGGTAGGAATCTCGAAACTTTGGTGCACTGAAGAATCAAACTTTTATTTTTCTAAAAAAAATAAAAAAATAATACATATATTAGACCAAAAAAATAAAAATTATATTTATATACATATAAATTAATTAGCAATTAAATCATTCATGAAACTAGTCAAGTAGCAATAAATTTATAATTTATATAGTTAATTTGAAATATTATTTTCCAAAAGAAATTCAAACATATTTTTGTCGATTCGTGTCATGTAAAGGATGTTTTGGTGCTTGTTTTCCTCAAGCAATAATTGAAAGTGCAATTTTTTGGCAAAGATAAATATAGTTTTTTAAGCACAATAAATGTTCCATGGAAACACATCATCACTTAACATGATTTTTATTTTTTAAATGTCTTATATTTTGATTTTGTTCTCATTTTTTTTCATTAGTTTGTAAGGAAAAATCATTTTATAAACACCAAATAAAATCAAACCAAACTTGAAAAAAACTAAATCGAACCAAAATATTTTTATTCAATATACGATGCATCTTTTTTCAAAATCAAAATCAAAGAAGCAAATCAAAATTTGTTAAAATTGAATTGAAGAATCAAATGCCCACTCCTAAATTAAGTTGTGACATGGCATATATCTTCCTGAAATTTGTAGCTGTGGAAAAGACAAAAAAATAAATTTCTATATTTATTCGCAGAATGAGCACGCACATTTCTTTGAGTTTTCTCTCTCTCTTTCTCTCTCCCATTCTCTTCTTCTTTCTTCAAAATGATGAGCAATTATTTCGCTGGCTGTTCTGTTTTGCCAACTTTATCATTGTTCTATCAAATCACATTTTATATGTTCCCACATTCTCTCGGATTCTTATTCTATATACTAAGCCAAGATAATGCTATAGAGTGTCGAATCTGCCATGACGTCAGTGTTTATACTAATTTTTTTTCTTCTATTTTTTAGTATATACCATCAATACAGGGGTTTTGTAGAGAATATGATTAATAATTTGGTCCGGAAAGGACGTGAGCTTATTTTTTTTATTTTTTTCTCTATAATTCAACCAGACCGCTATGTGTTCTATGAAGACAATCTGACCATGGTTATTTTTACATCAAATATATTTCTTACTATTATCATCTTTCTGAATTATTTGCTTTAAGAGCAAATACAAACACTTTGGTTGGAAAAATTGTGAAGAAAAACATATACGATACTTTGATTTTATTATACTTGAAACGTATTCAAATAAGAGCATCTCTTCTTTCCTTTGTCAGTAATTTTCATCCTTCTAGTACCAGCTAGTGTCGGAACTTACATAATGGTAATTATATTAGCTTTATAAATGGCTTTATTTAACAATTTCATACTAACTACTTTGAACCTCACCTCTGATTTCGAATTGGATAGGTTATTCTTTTATTCTTATTTTACCTTTGTTAATTCTCTTTCTTGTAATATTACAACATAATTGGAAAGCCTATCTGAAGTAAGGCTACTGCATTGAAGAATTTGGAAAGGTCAAGCATAGTTAATTAGGTGCATTGTATACTATAAAACATTAGCCAAAATCTGTTAAATTTTTATTTAGTTGTTCGAGTTGCCAAGTATTAAGCTTTAAGTTTTATTATATATTATTGATATGTGATATTTAGAGGTCAAGAGCAATGATAGCTAGTGGATTAAGACATTTTGAATAGGGGTCGTTTAATTTTTTCTTGTAGCATATAACTAACTAGGAATATCGCGTCTGTGTTTTTACGGACTCCACCATAATGTCATGAGTCATTCTTTTGAAATTAATTTTATTTGATTTTTGGAAAAGCAGTTTCACAAATAAACGTTAATTAAAAGTAAAAGCAAGAATAAGAGGTAACTATTATGTAGATATTGATTATTTTATCAAGAAACACAATATTTTTTTATATTAATTATTTATTGAATAAAAATAGATGGAGAGTGAAGGAGTGTTGTGGAAAAACTGCTGCATATATTGAGTGACAGAAAAATGTAGATATAGTAATCGTAGACTGTCAGCATAACAAGAAATCTGAATCGTTGAATTAATTCAATTGTCACATGATATATATTTTCATGAATAAAAGTTTCTATATCCATTTGCAGAGTTGAGCTCGCACATTTTCTTGAGCTCTCTCTTTTTCTTTCCCTCTGAATCCATATCATAGCACCAATGTTGTTAGTTATTTTATTTTGTCTACTTTATGTTTTATTCTATAAGTCACGTTTTATATATTCCCATATAAAATGTGACTTGTATAAAGTAGACAAAATAACTACAAACGGAGGGTCAAATCTGCCGTGATGTCAGTGTTTATAGTAATTTTTCTTTTTTTGGTTTTAATATATACCATCACATATAGGGTTTTTTTGAGAAAGTATCATTAACCATTTGGTTTGGGGAGAGAATGACTTTAACTAGGATTTTATTTCTATTTTGATTCAGCTAGGCCGCTACATATAGGAGGAAAATCGGGCCATAGTCGTTTTTATATAAAATATATTTCTTATTTTTATGGATTTTTTTCTTTGATAGCAGATACAAACAGAAAAGTATGAAGAGATACAGTTTGATTTTATTATACATGAGACATGTTCAAATAAGAGCATCTCGTTTTTCCCTTTCATCCCGACTAGTGCGGGAGCTTACATAATAGTAATCATATTAGTTTTATAAATGTTTCTATTTAACGATTTCATACTAACTATGATGAATCTCAACTTGCTTTGATTTCGAATTGGATAAATTATTTATTTTACAAATTTATTTTACGAATTCTCTTTGTTATAATATTACAGTATAACTGAAAAGTCCACTTGTAATAAGGCTACTGCATGTTTGATTTTATTTCTATTTTGATTCGACTAGACCACTGCATGTTTTAAGAAGAAAATCAAGCCATAGTCGTTTTTATATCAATATATTTCTCATTTTTATGAATTTATTTGCTTTGATAGCATATACAAATAGAAAAATTGTGAAGAGATGCAGTTTTATTTTTTGAAATAGAAGCAGAACATTTTTAAGTTGAGGACACTTTTAACCTTCTCTTTTTTTTTTTCCCCAATATTCCAAAAGATAAACTAGAAAACTAGTCAAGTATAGTTGGAGATGCAATTTCGTTAAAGTGTGGGTCGTTTTAGCATTTATCTCAAATGCTGATAAGTTGGATTGACATGGGATATATATACGCGCAAAAGAGAAGCCGGAGGAGGAGTGTGAGACTATGGAAGTTCCGAAGTTATTGCTGTTAATTTTGCTGATTCCTTGCGACTGGTTTATAGGCAAATCCCTCGGAGATGGCGTCACTCCTCAAGAAGCCAAAGAACTTAGAGATGAGGTCATCTTCTTTCTCTTCTCCTTGTCAATTCCTCACACGCAGATCGACAATCAATTTTTTTCTACGTTTTGAAGATTTGATCTTGCAAGTTCAATTATTTGTTGCTTAATTCTTTCTAGATATAGTTGTATAAAGTGTTCGTCGATTGATATGATTGATCTATGTATAAAATTAGTATTTGTTTTGAGAATTGATTCACAGCTCTTCGATAGGTACTTTTAAAGTTGAAATGACGGAGAAGAAATATCTCATGTATCATAAAATTGCAATGGATGGAGCAGATGCCAATTGAAAAAAAAATGTGTTCTTTATTATGAGAAAACTTCCATTTTGTTAGCATTTGAAACGTGAAGGGAGTGAGTATGAAAGCTAGGAACAGACAGTACATGGTGATTGATGTTGAAAGCTCTGACATCGAACTTACTAGTCTATTTTCTCGTTTGGAAATCAAAACAATTGGTACCCTTTCTGTAGAAGGGGAAGAAGTAGTTCTCTTTTGTTCCGGCCTCACATTTTAAAATCTGCTTTTACTATAATCTCGCCTTGATATCCTAGTTTGGAAGGAGCATGGTTAAGGAAAAAAAAGATGACAGAAAATTGGGCAGATGATATCTTGTTCATTTTCTTCTGTTTTGCCTTCCTTTCCAATTTCAAATTTCTGACGCAATTTAAAAAATTGTGATATTTCATTACTTTTTAGGTGCGTGAGATGTTCTACCATGCATTTAATGGATATATGGACCATGCTTTTCCACGTGATGAGTTGAGGCCTTTATCTTGTGGAGGAGAAGACACACTTGGTGGCTATGCCTTAACATTGGTAAGAAGTCACCTGTTTTGCTGGACTACTAGTTTTTCTTGGTAAACATATAGTTAGTGTTCCGATCATGTGCTTTTTCACAGATTGACTCATTGGACACCTTGGCTTTGCTTGGTGACAGAGAGCGCTTTACTGCTTCTGTTGAATGGATTGGTAAAAATCTTCGGTTTGATATTGTGAGTATAGAATTTTTTTTAAAAACATAATGAAATTAGGAAGGATTGATTTTACTCTTTAACATACATTGCCTTATAAATTTCAGATCATTAAATTGTTGAAGTTGGATTTAGAAGCTCTCATCTGAATTCTTGAAAGTTCCTTTTCCTCATTAACTTCTTTTGAATGCCACGGAAAGGTGGTCTCCAATATGACCATAATCATTCCTGTCGTTTGATGGGTGATCAAGTTCTTTTTAATGGACATCATGCTTCAAATATTTAATATACAAGCTTTCATGCTTCGGGCCTTGCGTTCAACTTGTATGACAAAATCGAATTTAAGAACCATTGGGTAGTTTGACGAGGTTAAACTTTTTTGGTGATCTCCCTATGCTTGATGCTTTTATCAGTTTGGAAAATAACTGACTTGTGTAAATTTAAGTTATTAATAAATTAGGAATACTAAACAGTTCATGTACTTGTAAAAGGTAAGTCATTTTATGATTATCTAGCTTTATATTGTAAGCTTAGACTTTGCTGTTTGCTATTTACACCTTGTTGACATAGAAGTAGCCTCTTTTGCATACCTCATGGCTCATTCTGGAATTTAGCCATTAAAAACTAGCTTCAATGTTTTGATATATGTTGCTTATTTGTTACATTTTAGGCAAGACATCTACTAGAAAAATGGTTAAAATGTGACAATTGTTGCGTTTTACGGATATAGGTTATGTTTGATAAAGGTGAAAACTAAATACACCGAAATCTGAAATGGTAACTATTAAATGGAAATGTAAATTGAAACTAAATCTTTATACAAGAGACAGAAGTGAACTTTTACTTGAATAGTATAGCATATATTAGTACTGTTTGCATTATTGGGATATGTTTGATGACTAGTATGCTAATTACAGTTTACACACACACAAAAAAAAAAGAATTTCTTTTATCGTTGAATTAGATGAGTAAACATCCCTTTATCCACCGTGTCATACTTTGCTTTGTAATCATGAAGAGTATTTAGCTCGAAGTTCCAATACTTCTAATTCGAATCCAAGTTTTTAAGATAAGAGTGAGAAAAAAACCTCTGTTCATATACTCTGCTTTATACCTTCCTAAAAAGGTTTAACCTTCTAAGGGGATTGTTGGAACAGTATAGGGATAGGAAGAGACTTACACATGGTGTTCATTAACCTTAAAAAACCATATAGTAAAGTTCTTAGTAAGGTCCTCTAGAGGTGCTTGGAGTCTAGGGGTGCACCTGTGGCCTGCATTATAAAATAAAGGACATGTACAATGAAGCTAAGGCCAAATTAAGAGTAGTGGGAGGTGGCTCTAAACACTTTCCAATCATAATGGGGTTGTACCAGGGATTGACCCTTGGCTCATTCCTAGTTGCCTTATTGATAGATGAATTGGCACGACATATTTAAGGGGAGGTGCCGTGGTGTATGTTGTTCATAGATGACATAGTATTGATCAATGAGACGTGTGGTAGAGTTAATGATAGGTTGAAAATTTGAAGACAAATTGAAAATTTGAAGAAAAACCTTAGAATCTAAAGATTTTAGATTAAGTAGGATTAAAATAGAGTACTTGGATTGCAAGTTCAGTGATGTAACATATGAAGTGGAGGTGGAAGGGAAGATCAATACACAAGTCATACCCAAAAGAGAATGTTTGAAGCATCTCGAGTCTATAATCGAAGGAAGCGAGATTGATAATGTTGTTGCACATTGTATTGAAGCAGCGTAGGTGTTATGGAGGCTCACATCAAGGGTACTTTGTCATAAGAATTGAGTTACCAAAGCTTAAAGGTGAATTATATAGAGTAGTAATTAGATCTATGTTGTTATATGGGTAGAGTGTTGACCAGTCAACAATGTGCACAAGTCCAAAAGATGAAGGTAATAGACATGAGGATATTCAAATGGATGTGTAGACATAGGAGAGATAATATCAGGAATGAGGTTGTACAGGACATAGGAGTGGTCTTTGTGGCTAGCAAGATGAGGGAAATGAGGTTCAGAGATGTGAGGAGGTGGTATGCGGATGCACCAATAAGGAGGTGTGCGAGGTTGGTTGTAGCAGGTTTTAAGAGAGGTAGACATAGGCCTAAAAGAATTGAGGAAGGTAATTAGACATAACATGATACACCTTCAACTTATTGAGGACATGACCCTAGCTAAGAAGGTTGGAGGTCAAGGATAAGGGTAGAAGAGTAGTAGGTAGCCAAGTGTTTTCATACTTTTATGTGAGAGAGTCTGGGAATCGGTCTCCTCTTCTCATTTTCTCTTTATTTATTCGTATTGGTTAGTATGTGCGTAGTATCTTATTTTTCAATTTCCACCTACTACCTGTTGCTTCATCTGTTCCTTGCTCTGTTTATTTTGCTATATGTTTCTTTCAATTCTGCCTTGATTACGCTTATTTTGAGCTGAGGGTTTATTGGAAGAACCTTTCTATCTTACAAAGGTAGAGTTAAGGTCTGCATACATCCCACTCTCCCCAGATCCCACTTGTGGGACAATTCTGAGTATGTTTTGTTGTTGTTGTAATACTTGTAACAAGCATTTGAATTCTTAAGATAAGAGCAAAAAGGATATTTTGTCCATTTGATATACTTTATAGATCTCTACAGAAGAAAATGAATGGTTACAAAGACCATTTACAGAATAGGAGGTGCTATTGATCATTAACCAGTGTGATGGGGATAAAGCACCTGGCCCTGATGGCTTTACTAGGGATTTCTTTAAGAAAATGTTGGGATATTTTGAAAGAAGACTTGATGCTGAGTATACAAAATTTCCACCAGAGGAGTGTGTTTGATAAATCATTTGATAAATCATTCATAGCTTTAATCCCTAAGAAACCTGGTGCAGTAAACTAAAAGACTTCAAACCTATCAGTTTGATAGGAGGACTCTATAAAATATCTCCAAGTTGCTGACACCGAGAGAATGAAGACAGTGACAGGGAAATTGGTTGATGAACACCAAATGACTTTCGTGTGAGGTAGACAAATAATGGATGCAACACTGCTGGCTAATGAATTGGTAGACTCCAGGGTAAAGCAGAAGAAACCAGTGATTCTACGCAAGATAGAGATTGAAAAAGCCTATGACTATGCCAATTGGAATTTCCTCCTAAAAATTCTGAAGGACATGGGTTTTGGTAGCAAGTGGAATGGATGGATCAAATACTGCATCTCAAGGTGAAGTTTTCTCTTCTCATAAATGGACACACCGAAGGATTCTTCCAATGTGAGAGAGGTCTTAGACGGGGAGACCCTATGTCCGCTTTCCTTATTTTAATATCCATGGAGGGGCTGGATCATATGCTCGGGAAGGCAAATACTAATGGTGGGTGAGAGGATTTGGTGCACTCGCCGAGAGAGGAGAGGAGTTGAGATCACACACTTATTCTATGCTGATGACGTTCTTATATTTTGTGAGGCAGAGGAGGCACAAATTAGACATATAAGGGCTATACTTACTATATTTGAGGGCATTTCAGGCCTCCATGACAACTGGTCAAGAGTCTTCTCTTTCCTATCAACCAAGTTGAAAATCTTCTTGTGCTAGCGAAGACATTGGGTTGCCAGATAGAGGCACTACCAACAAAGTATTTGGGACTACCTTTGGGTGCCAAACAAAGTGCTGGAAGTATGGAATGTAGTGTTGGAGAGATGTGAGAACAAACTAGCCAGATGGAAAAGCCAATATTTGTCACTAGGTGGCACGGTGACCCTTAACAAGTCAGTTTTGGATGGATTGCCTACTTATATGATGAGCCTATTTCTAATCCCCAAGAACATTGAGAAGAAAATAAATAGGTTAAGAAGATCCTTTCTGTAGTAAGACAATAAGTAAAGAGGAGGTTACAACCTTTGGTGAAATGGGATACTCTCACACTTAGCAGAAATCAAGGAGGCTTGGGAATAAAGGACCTAAGTCTCCAGAACAGTTGTTTGCCCCAAAAATGGCTATGGAGATTTTGTAATGATGATAGAGCCTTATGGAGGAGATTTATAGCAGGAAAGTATAGTTTACTTAACTAGTGGACAACTGGAGAGGTTATGGGCACATTTGGATGCAGTGTCCGGAAGACCATTACTATGGCCACATTTCATAAACAACACATGCATTCATGTTGGGAATGGAATGAAGACAGAGTTCTGGAATGAAGTATGGGTAAGGGAGTATTCCCTCACCTACATACATTGAGTCTACAGAAGAATGACAAGGTGGCACAAATATGGAGTCAACAGGGGTGGAATCTACTGTTTAGGAGAGCATTGAATGATTGGGAAATTGAGGAGGTTGCTATGCTATTAGTGTTTCTTAATAATTTCCCTGGTACTTTTGTCACGACCCGAAATTAGGCGTGATGACACTCACCTAACCCACCAAGGCGAGTCAGCCTAACACTTACTAATCCAAACATAACAATACTTGCGGAAGATGAAAAGACTAATACAACTGTTAATCATATGAATACCAAACTACAACTATCCCAAGGACTGGTGTCACATGTACAAACCTCTAAATATAGAATTCTCGAATAAAATACATGTTTCAAATGTCTAGTTCTCAAATAGAACATAACATAATAATAGATTCCTTGAAGGTCTGCTGAAGACATAAGCAACTACCTTAAGAATAATCCAGAAGCTCGATCCTGTAATGAGAAAAGTCTGACCAGAGGGATCGGGCTCGCATCCTACAAAATGTAGCAAGGGGTGAGTACCAAACACACGGTACTTAGCAAGTGAACTACTAAACACAAAATTAAGTAATATAGAATATAGGTACCCCCAACCCTCCAACCAAAGCCCCACAACTACAACCTGCATAAAATCAGCCGAGCCTAACAGTTCGCAATGTACATAGCATATAGCTCAATAACCACGCCAACTATTATATATCAACAACACCAGGGATCAAGTGCATCTATCACAAGTTTCACAAAAAGCACTCACACGTTTATAAATGATAATGAGGTGTAATACAATGCAATGCAATGTCAAGTAAAATGATGCATGTCTGACCTAGTGATACACACCCGCTGTCTCACAGTCCGGGACCTATAGGGGACTTCTATTCCATGCATCTATCGCGGCGTGCGACACGACCCTCGAATCATAGTATCCGTCGTGGCGTGCCACACGTCCCTTGAATCATAGTGTCCGTCGCGACGTACGACACGACCCTCGAATCATAGCATCCGTCATGGCGTGCGACACGTCCCTCGAATATGGTACATCCTCTTTAATTCTCATTCTTTTTCAGTCCACAGAGTACCTGTCACAAAAGTCAATGCAAATAGGCATGTTTACACAATAATGAGAAAATGCCTTATTTTAATACAATGCATAGTTCACAACAACCTAGTTTGGTACAACATCAACACTAACTCAATACCTCAATCATTCTCAACACCCCACACAAGAA
>JAABOM020000007.1:8355475-8373728 GCA_011800125.2 Solanum clarkiae
TGACAACCAGTCCTTGGGTGGGATTTCAGTTTATGAAAATTCTCAATTTGAGTTTATTTATCTTTAAATGCTTCCACGTTATTAAATATATTATCCTTTTTGAATTGAGACTGACTTGCTATGGTGGGGTAGAGCAAGTGCCGTCACGCCAATTTTTTTGGGTCGTGACATTAGCACCAGATGATTTTCTACACATCTTTGCAACACATCATGTAGATATCACGACCCAAGCCTAGGGCCTAGACATGACCGGGGAATGGGGAATCCAAAGGGACCCCGAACAAGCCTCATAGCATATCATAAGACATCCTTGGTCACGGAAGCAATTAGAATGACAATAAGAGATAAACATGAACAAGGGGAATTGGGACTAAGGGTAAACTTCCATATTATAAACATCAAGAAATAAGAGAGTTAAGACTTATAACATAGATAAAACATATGTCCAACAACACCTCTACTACATAGATAAGAGTGGGGGTGAAGAGAAGCAACCGAGTTCACCCTCATAGTAATGACAATAAGTATTCCAAAATATACAAGATGTAGTCTAAGCATAAGCATGATAGAAAATAAATATTGTCAACGGACATAAGGGCTCACCAAAAGCTAACTTGAACAACCCATCTAGCCACGTGGGGGAGGAAGATAATCAAATGGAGCTCTGGTTCCTACGTGATAACATCACGTAGGCATAGAGTATACGTTAGTACATTTGAGTATACTAAGTATGTAGGATGAAATGCAACAAGATATAGGCGTCATAATCAAAATGTATAATTATAAGCAATAGATAATATAATAATAATATAGCATATACGAACAATGCTTAAGTAAATCATGCTTTACAAATCATTAATCTTACATAGAACATAATATATAAGTGTGGGAAGAAACATCAACCGAGATAACATAAGACCAAATGAGCTACAACTTGGAATCTCAATGTCAACCCCACACTGAAAGAAAGGGGGAAGTTACTTGCTAAGGTGAACCTCCTAATGCATAAGTGGATCCACTAAGCCTTATGTGAACCAAGACTTGGGTACTCGCCTCAAGCCTAGACTCGAGTACTTGCCTTAAGCCCTTATATTTAGGGTACTCGCATCTTAGAGATTTGGGGACTCACCTCTAATCCCTTCACCTATGATGGCACATAGTTTTAGGACTTGGGGCCTCGTCTCTTGTCAACTCGGTGCTAAGTCTAATCCTATGAAATATATAGGATAATTATACTTTAATAACTTGCAATAAATATAGAGATATGGAACAAGTAGATCTTAACATCATTGACCTCAAATAGTGAGCCTAACTTCAATCATAAGAATGGCTCATCATCAACATTACCCTTTCATTAACTTCGACATCAAAGGCTCACAAGAGGTATAATCTTAAGAAGGGGGCTTAATCCGTCTCTACAACATCATCAATATTTTCATGACTTAAACACCTCTTCAGAAAGCTCATAATCATCATAGAGTCACTTGAATCATAACTCAACCAATAGATTATCAAAACCTAAAGAATCCTTAAAAGGTATTTTATCAAACACTTGATGGGTGTGTAATGCTAGTGTAAAACCATGCAATTTAGAGATAGCATCACACAAGAAAATTCAATGTAAAATCAATCAATACTTGGCAATACCCTCAAGTAATATACATCAAAACTGTTCATCAATTCTCACTTTAGATCTTAGATTTATAGCTCAAAATATGCTAAAACAATCACCATTTCAAAAACCCCAACATAGTGTGCAGCGAATTCATAATAAGTAAGATCTATAGGTAAATCAACTTTAAATCATATAATTTTAGGTAAAAGGAAGCTTAGGCATCATAAGTGAAAGGAACCTATGAAAGAAACCCATATACCTTGACTTTGGAGAGTTTCTTGAAGAAGATTTGAAGTGGAGACTTGAAGCTTGAATGAAATCCTTAGATCCGGAAAGAGATTGGTACACTTGAATCTTGAGGAGGTCTTGGGGCTTGAATTGATTTCCTTGAATTCCAACAAGATTTCTTGGAAACCTTGAGAATGGATGGAGAATTTGATAAAGATTAGAGAGGAATTGAGAGGTTTTTGGTTGGTTTTTAGGGCTCAAATAGGCTTGACAATGAGACATTTTCATGTATAAAAAAGGTATAGGTTATTATCCAATTTCCCTGCAGTAAAAAGTATAATTTTCAGAAATTTTTAAACTAGTTCGCATCGCGTACATCTACTGTTTTTGTGAAGTTTCACCAAAAATTATTTTTCTTGGCATGGATAAAGTATACCCTGTAGGTGCTCATTGTCCCACTTAATTTTTCCCTTTGAACAAGAATATGAAGTTGGATTTGTGAAATTTTGCACGGGTTTTGAGATATTGAAAAAATATACATCATAGGGTGTTTTCAAGCTTCGTGGAGAGGTGTTTAATATCCCCGATTTGAGATATTAAAGAAGTACGATTATGGGGGCATTCTTAGGCAAGTGCGGGGTATTTCATAGGTTTTCCATGCAATTCTCAAATGAATTTCCAACTACACTAAAGTCATCCATGAAAACTTCAATAGTACCGTCCACCATGTCAGAGATAATGGACATCATGCATCTCTGAAATGTTGCTGGGGCATTACACAGCCCAAATTACATCCTCTTAAATGCAAAGGTGCTATAGGTACATGTAAATATGGTCTTCTCCTGATCCTCCAGAGCTATGACGATCTAAGTATAGCCAGATACCTGTCGACAAAATAGTATGACCTATTTTCTGGTAGTCTATCAAGCATTTGATCCATGAATAGCATGGGAAAGTGATCTTTCTCTATCAATGCATTGATCTTTTTGTAATCCACCCCATTGGGATCAACTGATTGTTAGCATTAGGTACCACTGTGATACCCCCTTTCTTTGGAATACACTGTACCGAGCTCACCCATTCACTATCGGTGATTGGGTAGATTACTCTTGCATCCAACCATTTAATGATCTCTTTGTGAACAACCTCTTTCATATAAGGGTTTAGGCACCTTTGATGTTCAATGCTCGCTTGTAGTCCTTGACTAACTAGATTTTTTGTGTACATACCCTAGGAGGGACACCAATAATGTCTGTAATAGTCCATTTGATTGCCTTCTTAAATTGTTTGAGCACTGTTACAGTGGCATACGCTTGCTCTTCATTCAACTCTACGGCTATTATGATCGGTAAAGTGTTATTGACTCCCAAAAATGCATATTTTAAGTGTGCTGGAAGTACTTTCAATTATAACACTGGTGGGTCTTCTATGGAGGGCTTTGTGGGTTGTGACTCCTGATTCTGCAAGCCTAGCTCTGGTTTAGTTTGGCATCTAGGACCAAAAGACACCCCTAGAGCATTTACTGTCTCCTTATAGTCTAGGATACGATCATTGTTTAAGTTCATCAATACTACCTCCAAAGTGTCAACACCCAGTCTTATCTCAAGCGGTACCTCTAGCTTAGCATCATCATCAGTCTCGATAACCAAAACCACTCTAATATCATTTTTATCCCTTGCTTATGGACAACCATTGAACCCGGCCTCATCCTTTACAAATCTGAACTTGAGCAAACCCTTCTCCATATCCACCAAGGTGCGACCAGTAGCTAAGAAAGGTCATGTCAAAGTAATAGATCTTTAAAATCACCTTACAATGAAGGATACAAAATCTATAGGGGATACGAATTTTTCAACCTTTACTAACACAACATAGAGTATCACCACAGGTTGCTTCACTATTCTATCCGCCATCAACAACCGCATGTTAGTTGGAGTAGGGGCACCCAAATTAATCTTCTTCTAAACCGCAAGATGCATCTAATTGATACTAGCACCCAAATCACATAGTGCCCTTGTGAACTCGACATATCCTATAGTACAAGGTATAGTGAAAGCAAATGGATCTTCACACTTTTGAACCAAGGACTTAGTAGTGATAGCACTATAATGTTTAAGCTCTTGAGACAGCTCCTGACTCACTGTGCACTTTTTAGTTACCACATCTTTCATATACTTTGCATAACCCGACATTTTCTCCAAGCTTTAATATGAGGGATGTTGATGGATAGTTGCTTAAGCATAGAGAGAAAGTGCTTGAACTTGCCTTCCTCTTCTCTCTTTTTGAGTCTTTTGAGGGAAAGGAGAAGGAGGCCTTAGGATAGACTTATACTTCTGTGGCTCTTTGGCTACCTCACTCACCCCATCTTTGACACAATCATCTCCTTCAACCGCATCCTTATCTGTAAATATCTTCTCACGAACATCTTCTACCTCAACCGACATAGGAGGATCAATGGTACTCTTACTACCTCTAGTAGTAACCGCCATACATAGCCCTTCATTCTTTAGATTTTTAAACTGTGTTGCTAGGTAATGTACCCTTTTGATGCTGATTTAAATGGTTGACACTTGACTAAATTGTTGCTCGAATTATTTAATAGCCACAGAATGAGACTCTATCTTTTTATTAATATCATATTTCATGCCTCTTATAGTTTCATCTTGTGTCTTGACCTTCTTCAACAAATGATCAAACATCTTCTAAGTTCTAGAGTTGCTTGTACCGGCATTTTGGTTATGTGGTGGCACATATGGACCATTTCTGAAACCATCTCTTCACCCTAATATACTTCTGGACCCCTATTTCTCTCATAATAACTACCTCGGTTGTCTCTATAAGCTCCATCGCTACTATAGTTCTGACCTTGGTTTCCATGACCTTGGCGCCAATAGTCCTGAGTGGACCCTTGGGCATTGGTTCAAAAACCCCCCGTTTGATCATTCATAAAGCAAGCATCCTCCTCAAAGTAAGGCTCCTCATACATAGGTACACGTGGATGTTGGTGAACTACTGCATTTACTCTTTCTTGATTTTGCTTGATAATAACATCCATGCTTGTATGAAGTTAAGAAAGTTGTTGCATAATCTCCTCATTGATCTTGTCTTGCGCTGAACCAAGATTGACAGCACATGAACTCCTCATAGAAGCTCTATCCTATTGTCCCCATGCACGATTTGTCTTGACCACTTGCTCCATACGTCTGACAATCCTTGCAGATGGTTGATCTAAAAGAATACCCCCCAAAATGGTGTTGGCACAGGCTTGACTATTATCTTCAAGGGAACGATAAAAGATCTCCCCAAGGCATCATCAACTATCTTGTGGTCAGGGATTTTTTGTAATGTAGTTGGATTCTCATGTGGATCCGAATGAATCATCCTTTCCATGGAGGTAAATCTTTGCTTGCTAGGCAAGAGGATAGCAAGTTCCAAATTTTGTCTCGATAGGACATGTATTTTTATTGCAATGAAGTTCATAAATGAAGTAGTTAATAGTAGGGTTACCATTATCCTTTTTGTAGTGATGAATCTTGTGTGTGTTCCTAAGAAAAGGAATTTGTCCATTTTTCAGGGTCTCAAAGGGGTGTGGAAACGCATAAGAACTCTTGAATGCAAAAGAGATGTAACTCCAGTTCCTTCGAAGTTGGTAGTCAATCCTATTTCCGATAGGGGAAGTTGACAATTGAATCCGATTTTGATCATTATTTTCATATCCGTTCCTCAAATACTTAGTAAATCACTCCCATGCAGTGCTAATTAAATCACCAAGAAGTTGCTCAAAGTTGTTGATCCGATCCTTTAACTTGAGCTTCTTTGATTTAGGGAAGTACCTCTTCAAAAGGCCTTCTACAAATCTGTCCAACTAGTGATTGAACTCTGTGGGAGCTCAGATAGCCATAACGCAACATTTCCCATAAGAGACAATGGGAAGACAAAATGTCCCACAACATCCATAGACAGATTCTGTATTCCTATCACACTCTTATAAACAAATGCGACATTATACAAGTGGTTATGTGGATTCTCTGATGGTAGGCCCGCAAATAACCTATGGTTCTACAACATTTGAAGTAACCCATTAGAAACTGTGAACTTTGTGTCAACTGGTAGTGGAACTTTGTGTCAACTATTAATGGTGGAAACACAATCGCCCCAGTCATATCTATAGCCTTAGGGTTCAACCTATATTGATTCCACAGGTAAGCATTGTCATTGAAATCCAGAGACTGTGGAATATTCTCTAAAGGAGGTAGGTTTTTATTCCGATCATCATCATTAACATTCCAATTCAAGGCTGCATTACCCATGATGTTAGCATTTTCTTGAGCCATTCTTGTAATTCATTGGATCTCTGGATCAAGTAGAGTTAAGGGATTGCCTTGACTCCTAGTGTTGGGCCTACACTACTAGTATACCATGCAAAGAAACAAAAATAAAAAGAAAAACGAAAGTAAAATACAAGGAACAAAGGATTAACACTTGAATTACAATTACTAGTGAATTCAATTAAGTCTAGCCATATTCCCTGGCAACAGTGCCATAATATTTGATCATGCCCAAGTTACACCTCTCTTTTGGAGGATAAAGTGGTCATTATGAAATATAAAACCTAACCAAGATTAGGGTCGAATTCCATAGAAAATACTGAGACACACAATGAATTCACCAATATGCAATTCATGTAATTAACTCAATTCCTCGAGGGGGGTGTTTGCAATATTCAACAAGAAAATAAGCTAAATTAACTAACGCAAGAGACAATCACTAATGGATAGCAACATAGGAATTGTGTTCCTCATGATTTACCAACTCAATATCCCCAAGTAATTCAATTCTCGACTAAAGTATAGCATATAGGACGGTAATTTAAGTTCACCAAGCCCTTTGGTCAAAGGTGAGAGGCGAATTTTACTATGTGACTTTCTCGATCTCCATAGTGTGCAATACTAACCATTACCCATAGTGCTAGTCAACCTCTCCTTGGTCTAGTTCGATTGATTAGTCGAGAACATATCATCTAATCCTGTTAATCAATTTCTTTTCCTATTCATACTACCTGGATCAGGAAGGTAACACTATGCAAGTTCTAATATTGGCCACTACTAGAAAACATGCAAAACGAATATAATTGATTAATACGTGCAAATACCCATTCTAAGAATTATAAATTTTCTGAGTTTATTTGGTTAGATCTTCATGGTTTCCACAAACCCAAGTTGTAGATTTAGCTACTCATGCTATAGGTAGATGAAAAAAGTATGAATTGAGAAGACATAATTAAACACTTACCAAATTGAATCGAAGAATAAGAAAATCTAAAAATTAATTGAGAATCACAAGATTTGAAGATCCAATTAATTCAGAAGTTTATTCTCCTCCAAAATTGAAGTCCCCAAGTAGAAAATCCTAAAAGTACTTTCTAATGACATTCTCTACTGTACTCCTTTGAAAATTAACCTAAAAAGTACTATTTATAGTAATTCCAAATAAATCCTACAGATAGAAAAATTGGTCAGCTACTTTCTACAACAGACCCTTACGACTCGTAAAGTGATTTACAAGTTGTAATTGGAGTCTCATATTTAGCTTCTTAAATCTTGGACTTCACTGCCACGAATCCACTTTACGAGTCGTAAACTGATTCAAGACTCATATAACACTCTCATAGACTTTATCTGCATCAACTGATCCTTCACCAGAATTCTTCACAAAATCTCTCTACATGACCCATAGAGTGATCTACGACTCGTATAGAGGTCTCGTATAACTGAACTTCAGATCTCATCTTTCACTGGATATCTTCACAAAACCTACTCTACAACTCATACGAGGTTCTGTAAACCATCAAAAACTAGAAAGCTGCTGCAATTTAGCCACAAAGTCATGCCAACCTGCTTTCTTACAAACTAAACACCAAAAATAAATAAAAATCATAAATATCGCATTGAGAACATGAAAAATTCTAAGTTTTAAGTATCAAATGTGCTATATTTTGACAGCACATCAAGTCTACACATAACTACTTTTCCTGGTATTTCATTGGAGTCTATGCACCACATAGAAGAAATGAGAAGTTAGAGTGTTGGGATGAGATAACTGGTATGAAAGCATTGTGTGCAAGACCTTGGTTCGCAGGTGGAGATTTTAACACTATGAGGCACATGGTGGAAAGAAAGGAATGCAACAAAGTCACAAATATCATGAATGATCTCTCTAGATAGATTGAAGACTTAGAGCTACATGACCCTTGTCTTATAAGGAGAAAATTTACTTGGTTCAGGGGAGACAACCGTCACAGTGCAGCAAGACTAGATAGATTCTTCTATTATATAAGCTGGGAGGAGAACTTCAAAAGAATCAAGCAAAGTATTCTCCCTAGAGAAGTGTCTGATCATAATCCTATATTGTTGGACAATCGTAACTGGGAACATAGAAAACCTTATTTCAAATTTGAGAATTGGTGGCTTAAGGTTGATGGCTTCAAAAATATGGTGCAAGAGTGATGTAACAACTTTATGGTAGAAGGGTGCCCATATTACAAGATCAGCAGTAAAGTAAAGGATGCTCAAACAAAAATTAAGAGAATGGAGCAAGAAGAACTTTTCTGATCTAGCTCATAAAAAAACTGTCTGCTTGAAGAATTAGCTGAACTGGACAGAACTCAAAATGATAGAACACTATAGGAAGAGAAAATGATGATAAGAGCAATAATCTGTGTAGAATTATAAGTATTGGCCAAGGAAGAAGAAGACAGGTGGAGAAAATCAAGAGTATTGTGGTTGAAACAAGGAGATAAGAATACAAAGTTGTATCAAAGGTTAGCAACTGCTCACAGGAGATACAACATGATTTATAGACTGGTGGTAGGGGGAGGAGATACGGGATCATGTAGAAATTAAAGAATCCATGATAGACGTCTATGTTGGACTATGCTCAGAACTTGAACCTTGGAGGCCTTCTTTTGATTTTATAGGATGTCTAACAGTCTCTATAGAAAAAATGAATGGATACAAAGACCATTAGTAGAAGAGGAGGTGTTATCCATCATCAACTAGTGTGATGGGTATACAGAACCTGGCCCTGATGGCTTCACTATGGATTTCTTTAAGAAATATTTGGATATTCTGAGAGATGACTTGATGCTGAGTGTACAACATTTCCACTGGAGGAGTGTGTCCGAGAAGTCATTTAATGCTACTTCATAGCTTTAATCCGAAAGAATCCTAGTGTAGTTGAGCTAAAAGACTTCAGACCTATCAGTTTGATAGAAGCCATTTATAAACTCATTTCCTAGTTGCTAACTGAGAGAATGAAGACCATGATAGGAAAATTGGTTGATGAACACCAAATCTCTTTCCTGAGAGTAGGAAAATAATGGATGTAGCACTATTGGCAAATGAATTGGTAGACTCCAGGATAAAATAGAAGAAACTAGGGATTCTATGCAAGCTAGACATTGAAAAGGCCTATGACCATGGCAATTGAAATTTCCTCATAAAAATTCTAAAGGACATGGGTTTTGGTAGCAAGTGGATTGGCTAGATCAAATACTATATCTTAAGTGTGAGGTTTTCTCTACTCATAAATGGAAACACCAAAGGACTCTTCTAGTCTGAGAGAGCTCTTAGACAGGGAGACCCTACGTCTCCTTTCCTATTCTTAATTGCCATGGAGGGACTGAATCAAATGCTCAGGAAGGTAAAGAATAATGGGTGGGTGAAAGGATTTGGTGCACTTGCAGGAAGATGAGAGGAGGTGGAGATCACCCACACCCATTTTATGCTGATGATGCTCTTATATTTTGTGGGGCGGAGAAGGCTCAAATTAGACACATAAGGGCTATTCTCACTATATTCGAGGGCCTTTCAGGCCTCCATGTCAATTGGTGGAAGAGTTGACTCTTTCCTATCAACCAAGTAGAAAATCTACTTGTACTAGCTAAGACATTGGGCTACCAGATAGATGCACTACCAACAAAGTATCTGGGACTACCTTTGGGTGCCAAGAACAAATCACTCTAAGTGTAGAGTATGGTGTTGGAGAGATTTGAGAAGAGACTAGCTAGATGGAAAAGCCAATATTTGTCACTGGATGGCAGGGTGACCCTCATCAAGTCAGTATTGGATGGATTGCCTACTTATATGATGAGACTATTTCCAATCCCCAAGAGCATTATAATCTTAGAAGATGCTTTCTTTGGCAAGGCAATAAGAAAAAAGCAGGTTACAACTTGGTGAAATGGGATACTCTTATGCTCAGTAGAAAACAAGGAGGCTTAGGAATCAAGAGCTTAAGTTTCAAGAACAGTTGTCTGCTCCAAAAATGGCTATGGAGATTCTGTACTAAAAATAGAGCTTTATGGAGGAGATTTATAGCTGTAAAGTGTGGTATTATTAACTAGTTAAAAACTGAAGAGGTTATGGGCACATTTGGATGCAGTCTCTGGAAGACCATCAGAAAACTATAGCAACAATTTGAAAACAGCATATGCATTCTTGTTGGGATGGAATGAAGACATAGTTAGGAATGAAGTATGGATAAGAGAGGACAGTTTGAGAAACATATTCCCTCACCTATACACATTGAGTCTGTAGAAACATGATCAGGTAGCATAAATATAAAGTCAACGAGGGTGGAATCTACTGTTTAGAAGAGCATTGAATGATTGGGAAATTGAGGAGGTTGCTATGCTATTAGGGATCCTCAATAATTTTCTATGTACTTCTCAGAGGTTTGATAAGACAATATGGAAGCTACACAAGAAAGGTGTCTATATAGTGAAGTCAGGCAACTGGAAGATGAATCATAATGTCTGTCTGACTGATAGATGGCCCTGAAAACTTTGTTGGAAGGTGAATTGTCCAGTGAGGCTCTCATGTTTTTCTTGGCTACTAATTAGGAAGGAATGTCTTAGGCATGCGACTCTACAAAAAAAAGACATGCAAATTCATTCAATATATTTTATGTGTAACCAGGAAGCTGAAGTGAACAACCATCTATTCATACACTGCCAAATAGTTGCCCGCATGTAGAATATATTTTTATGCATTTTGGGGTTTCACTGGGTGACGCCAAAGACTACTCTGGAGCTCCTAAACAGCTGGCCAGGAATTGGAATTAGAGGTAAAAAGGAAGAATGGTGGAAGATTATCCCAACATATATCTGCTGGTCTATATGGAAGGAAAGAAATACTAGGTGCTTCGAAGGACAAAAAATTACTTTTAAGAGGATTAAAGCAAATTGTATTAGTCTTCTGTTTTTTTTGGTGTAAACAAGAACTGGCGGGGGAGGTGGCAGAAGTGGTTGAATTCCTAGGAAACTTGTAATCTGTTTACCCTTGTGGGGCTGTGCCCATCAAACTATGGGATGTAAGTTTCCAATTCATCATCTCTTTGATGATAAATTTTTGTGAATTCAAAGTTATCCTTATTTCAGAAAAGAATAGTGATGAAAAAAACTTGTTTCCCTCTAATCGTTCTTATTAACCATAATGATGAGATACCGAATGACTATTACTTAGGAAGTCTCTATAGTTCTACGAATAATGTCATTTTCAACCTTCTTCATTCTTCCATATTCTCCATCACTAAGTTGTCGTGAGGATTGATTATTTCTAGGAGAAAACTGGGTTCTCCTAGGGATTTGCTACATTCCCCAAGCTCATGATGAAAGATCTAAAAACCACATCATCTATAGAATGAAGACACTGGTTCTTTCTCCAGATGCTTTCAAAGTGATGAGCGAGTTGATGTTCATCCCAAAATTATTTATATACATCAAAGAGATAAGGCAATAACACAGTTGTCAAATTTATTATGCCTAAAATAGTGTATCATCATCAACATAAAAATAAGAAACTTCACAACTATCTAGGATAGATTCAAATTTCATGTTAATAATTAATTTTAAAAATAATGGAGAGATCTAACCATAATAATTTCCTTACATAAAGAAGAATATCAAAAAAAAAAAAAATTAGTGAGTTTACAAAAAATTTTCAGAAAAAACATTTGTGAGTTGACATAATTCTTTGAGCTAGGTTTCAGTGCTTTTATTTTGATTTTTTTGAGTCGAGTGTTTCCGCATACACTTTACCTTTCCCAAAATCGCTTGTGGGATATACTGTGTATGTTGTGCAATTTTATATCCCCCAAAGGAATCTCAATATTATAGACACTAATATCGAGGAGTTACAAAGAGAAAATCAAGAGCTAGAGTACAGAGTAATCGGATAACCTTTAGCAGTCAGTAAGGCATCCTATTGATAAGAAAAATCATTCAAATTAAAAATATGTGAATTCAAATCTCTGTTATTTTCTTATATAAACCTTCACATCAGCCATAAACTGGGGGAGCAAATTAGACAAAATAATAATGACATTATCCTTGAAATTGAGTTGTAAAATTTAAATTTTTAGAAAATTGAAAAACTTTTATAGCTAAAATCTGAAAAAAAAAAACCCTTAAATTATGAAGACTCGTAAAGAATCCATATGTTTTGCTGTAGTTAAAAAACAAGAGGGATGATAAAGAGGGGAATTGAAAAACTTGTATCAGATGATTCTAGAGCTATCAAGAGAGTGCATTTCAAACTCAAGAACCCAAATATATAACAACCTTGTCTTGAGTTCCATAAGTCTGTCAAGATTTTTCACTCCCACTCAACTCTACAATAATAACATATTTAGTATAATTTCACTAATGAGGTATGAAGAGGGTGGGGATGTATGCAGGTCGTGCTGTTACTTGCGTGATGTAGACAAACAAATGAAATTTATTCCTCTTAAATAGAACCTCTTGATATTGTTTTCACAACCATCATCAATGATATTTTTGTGACACCTCAACACATGTCACATGCTTCAGAATATTTATAAAACGTTCATTTATCTTTTCATCAAAAGATATCTTTCTCGTGGATATAATGGATCTATAAAGCTTCAATCAAGGAAAACAAGTATAGTATAACAAATTCAATATACTTCTAAGAAAATATATTAACAAAAATTTTCAATAAGAACAACAGCAGATATAACAGAATCGACTAAGCAGAAGAACCATTTTGTTTCTCTTATAAGCACAATGTTTATGCGTATTACACCACAAAAGAAACTCAATTCTTTATTTAGTATACTTCAAAAAGAACATAAAATTATTTAAATATGCAATATGTATACAACTTTAAAGATAAAATATAGGCAGGACATGTAATAATTACCTTTATTTTTGTTATTGCTCCACATACAAGACATGAAAGCTTTTTCACACTTTAAATTGCACAGCTAGAGTGTCAATTCATAACATTAGTCTTTTCAATATTGTTTTGTGTATCCATATTTTTGCAACCTCATGTATTTGGCATAAAATTTCACCCAACCACATTTATTTGAATCTTTAAATTACTTTGATTTCTCAATTTCTGTTAAGTTACAAATATAACATGAAAGTTGTTATAATCAAATTTTCAGCAAAACATATACATGTAGGAATAGTTTCCTAAAATACTAAAACAGTAAATAAAAAATGATATTTTGCTCAACTTTCTCTTTATCCGAAATATTTAAAGCAATTACGATAAGAAGTTTGTCTATTGCATGATTTTATCATCCTCAATTTTTCACTGTACATTAGGTGAGAAAATGTGTTTGCATGAAAATCATATTAAATTTTAAATAGAGATCTTGAAGTCGTGAATTAGTTGATTGAATAACAAAGCCTCACACAAAAATACATAATTTTTATAGGAAAATGTCACAATTCCACATAACAGCTAGCATGTAGACGTGAAAAATATATAGTATTAAATATGCTTCCAGAAAATCTTTGAAACACTATGTAGTCAAGACTCACCATTAAGTAGTTAAATATCATTCTACCTATAAATGTTATCATAGTTGAAGCTCTAAGAATTAATAAATCATTCCCCCTCCATAACCATAAGACTAGTAAAGAGAAAGAGTTAGAATAAGATAAGTGTACCAAATTATCTTAATACATACACTATCAGTTCATGTAAAATGTACAATGTAGAAAATCTTAATCACCTATGTCAAATTAGTATTACTTATAATCACCTCTAGTGTTCATACATTTAGCAAGAGTTAAATAGCCTCATAAGTTATTGTTAGTTTTATTGTATTCACCTGACTTAAACCTACACTGATGCAGTGAGGAAAAAAGCCTAAAAACTAAAGATATGTGGGATTCTATACAACGAAAATTGATATATTATAGGATTATTGCCTTTGCACAAATATATCACCAATTTCAAAACAAATTTAAATTACAATAATTGAAAATTTGTAAAAAAGATAAAAAAAAATTCATGATAATTGACAACAAACACTGTGCTTCAGTGATTTATGAAAAATTCATGACAATTGACAACAAAAATTGTGGTTTAGTGATGCAAGCATACACACGAAAAAAAATTATAAAACATATTAAGAAGGAAAAAAACTAAGTCATTAAGCGAGAATAAAAATATCGTGGTGGATAATAATAATAATAATAGTTAATGGTGATTTGATGGTATATATAATAGTGACTACAGTTGACACTTGTCAATAGTGATTCGTGATTATTATGACATTAATGGTTGGTGGTAATTAGCGGTGGTAATAGTTGATTGTTGTGATTTTCGAGGTCATGTTGTGGCAATTCCCTGGTAGTTCTCAACTCATCCTCAACTTCCCATGCTCAAGCTCTTCGCAGAAGGCAAAGTTTGTTATAAAACGAACAAGTTAGCCCCATAGCCAAACATAGTCCTCCTTATTCAAGTAAGTACAAACAATTTAGCCCCATAGCCATTTATTCCTCTCCATTCATGTCTTATTACAATTTCAGTCTTGATTTCACAAGATTGAATGGTCAGTTATCCTCAAAAGTTTCTCTCACAAGTAAATTACATCACATTTATAAACTTGTCAATCAACAACCCAATTAAAGAAAACAACATTTTGCAACCGTACTCTTCTATCTATCTCCAAAACTTAAAATAAAAAAGGAAAAGGCAAAATTGAATGAGTATATATCGGAAATTTTGACTCGACCATTAATAGTATAACCATCAACGCTCCTGTAGCAACAATTAAAACAACATAACAATAAAAAAACAAGTTTAAAAATTCAATACATCAAAAGTTGAAATTACAACTACTCTTTGGCACAACAATAAATATATGGAGTTTCCAATACTATCAGATCCGCCTCTGATATTATAGATAACTAAAAATCGAGACCTGCATACAGGTTATAGAGGGGAGTTTTGAACTCAAAATTATAAAGTGAAGAAAGAGTACCTAGATACGGAGGTGAGGGAAGACGGAGCTACAAAGTCTAAAGAAAGAAGCGGGATTGGAGATAGCAAGATTGCCATTGACTTGTACAGAATGAGGATCAGACCTAAGTCCAGGAATGACAATGGGGCGGGGCAGATTATTATATTTGTGGGGCAGTGCGGATTAATATTTTTGTGGGGCAGGGTGGATGCGGGTTAGGGTTATTTTTGTAAACTCTCAACTCCCGTACAACATACAATATTTAGTATGAATTGTATTGGAATTACAATGATTTTTGTTTAGTATGAGTTGTATTAGAATTACAATGAATTACAACATATAATGTTTTATTATTTACTGTACACATCTTGGAATTATAGCATAAGTAATACTAATTTAGTATGAATTGTATGTATTAAATTTTATAGAACAGTATGTGAGTCAATAGTACAGGCGAAAAAATGTTTAAAAGCTTTGCGGGGTGGGGCGAGGCGGGTCTATGGGGGCGGCGCAGGGTGGGTCAAAAATAAAAAAATTTATTATACGAGACGGGGCGGTGCAGTTTAAAAAAATTGCGGGCTGAGCCCAACCCACCCCGCACCCACTCCATTGCTATCCCTACACTTGAGTAATAGTTCAATGGAAGGTCATGGATCAAAATCAATGAAGATCAACATAGTAATATGAAATATGAGAACCTGAGATGAAAAATTAAAAGGATTAAAAAAGTAAATCGTAAACTTCAATGAATCTATTCATTATTAAAATTTTGAAGATGAGCGAAAGATTGATGATAGTTGCTAAACATAAACCTTGCCCTCTCAGGGTTAGACAGTAAGTAAGAAGAGAAATAAAAAGAAATTAAGGAGACACATGAAGAAAAGGGTAGAATAATCAAGAAGAGTGGTATATATAAAGAAATAAAATTGAGCCAAAAGGCGAAAGTATCTTACTTTTGTTTTAAATAACCAAAAAAGTAGAAATTTGTCTAACTTTTACAGCGCAATGTACAAAACAATTATGTTGTGGTGTCCTAGCTATCCATGCTTCTATATAATAATTTTTTTAATCTCATCCGACCATATCCATCTATTCTAAATAGTAATTTTTTTCTTATTTGCTCTTCGAATGAAGCTACAGAGACTAATTCCTTTCAATTAATGAATAAACTATTCTAGTCTTTTCAGTGGATTTTTTCCTGAGAATGAAAAGAACATAACTAACCTATATGAGGGTGATGAATAAAAACCAATAATCAACTTACTGTCCTAAGATTCTGATAGCTTAGAAAGAAAGAAGGGCACCCATAAAACTAGAGATAGGATAAGTGGTTAAGAGGTCAAAAATTCACCATGAGGTTTCAAGTTCAAATCTTATGAATTATATCTTTATTTTTGAGTCCTTTTAGTAAAAGTTTTGATTGGGCACCAGTTATGAAGATTCAATACAATGCATGGGCCCAATAGTTATTCATAAATTACCACCTCATTTAAGTGTAAAAAATCTACTAAACATGATTAATATTAATTTATTTAAATTTAATGATTAAATAATTTTAAATTTCTTACTAAAAATAAATTATTTATACCTATATAAATAAGTGCGGGTTGTTACTTTACCACCAAACCAAGCAAAACTAGCCAAAGCAGACATCTCTTATCGACGTGCCTGCTTAAGCTGACTGCTTTCACTCCTTTATCATATCGGGTTCATAAAAATATTTTGTGCACTTTTTAATTGAATCTTTTTTATGTTACTTGCTTATTGACGTCACTGCTTGATTATATTTATATAATATTATTATCGTATTATATAAGTGATGGTTGAGGGGGAAGCAAGCAGCTCTCCATCGACGTGTTTGCTTGAGTTGCCTGCTTTTTCTTATATATTATAGGGGTCCATAAAAATATTTCGTGAATTTTTTAGTTTAACCTTTTTAAGGCAGCTGGTTACTTTAACTATGATTTTATAATATTACTCCTAATAAAAAGATTCAATTGTTTCAACTATGATTTCATTATATCACCTCGATCTGTTATTTTAAGTAAAGTAAATATTATAATTAGGATAAAACAAATTTCTCTTTAAACTGGACAAATTGTAACACCCTAATATTTTTTAAGCTAAGACACCGACTCATTATTCATATGATATAGGAATTTAATTGATGATTCCTAATTGAGTATAGGTGTTAAAGTCAATTTCTCTGTTTGGAAATAGATTGGAGATGATCTAAGGTCATGCGAACCCTCTAGTACAAAGTTAAGCTAAAAACTTTCTTAGCGTTTAAGTTTCAAAGTATGATTTTACACAAATTAGGTGAACCAATTACTTGTAGGTTGTATATGCTACTATGATCAATTCCTAAGTATTTAAAATATATTAGGTGTGATTTAGAGTCATAAGGGATCCTTTACATCAAGCCAAGTCCAAAGAAGTTTTACCAACTAAGTTTTTGTATGAGTAGATAGAAGGGTCAACTTCAAACGATATCTCCTAAAGTATAATGTATTATATGACCCATAATGTATCAGTTCGAAGATATTTGAATTAGCTTTCCAACGCATCCAATTTTGCCTTAATCAAAGTTCATTATAGAAAGTTATGACCATTATAGTAAAGCACTGCAGAGTTGTCTAAAGGTCCGCGTTGGGAGCGCATCGCGGACCAAATATGGACCCTTATTGGTTAAGCAATGACGTTTCTTTTCCTTTTATTTTGAGGGTAATTTTATCCTAAAATTGATAAAAACCTTTGGGGGTCTATTTAATGTCCCAAAATGGGGGAATCTTAGTAGGGAAATCTTAGTAGCTCAGTTGGTTGACTACCTGAACTTCCACCTTGTTGGTAAGGGTTCAATTCCCCATATTGTAATCCCCCTCCCCATTTTCCCTTCTCCTATTTCCAATTTTTTTTGAAAAGGTCCCGAAATGCATAAAACGTCAGTTTTCATAATCAAAACTCTCTCCCTTTACTCTTAAACATAAACACTCAAGAATCATCAAGAAAAAATCAAGTTAGGATTAACTTTCAAGATTCCTCCTCAAGATAAGTTATTCTTCATAAATTTCAATCTACCCAACTCGAATTTCTTCATCTATTCATGAATCTCTAATAGGGTTTTAA
>JAABOM020000007.1:8373828-8386677 GCA_011800125.2 Solanum clarkiae
AGCCATTTTGCTTTATTCCATCACACCCCAAAGCCAAAAAATAGTGAATCTTTGGCTCCATCCGAGATTGATGGAAACGATCAGAAAAAATTATATCACTGAAATATATATTTTTGTTCTTGTTAGCGACGCAAAAGGTCAAAGAGAGAGAGAGAGAGAGAGAGAGAGAGAGAGAGAGAGAGAGAGAGCTATGGCCTTGTACTACATAAAGGGAATGAAATCCTGCCAATTCAACATATGTTATCAAAAGAAAAGGAAAAAACCAGATTCCCTTGTAACACAATCTAACCACTTAAAACTAGGGAATGTGCAAAGACAAAAACATATCCAAGACGAGAAATTAAAAAAAAAGCTATACAGATTCTTATTTTTACTTTTCGAGAAACAGTCGAATCTCCATCCATTAACTTTCAACAACGAAAAGTCAGTTAAAGAAGAGTCCCCAGAAAACATTGACTCAATTTTTCTCTCCTAAGATAGAAACAAGATGAATCTCATGATATTTTAGTAGGTGAGTATAACTTTGCATCTCTTCAGAATCTGCCCCAAAACATAAATCAACCATCTCTGATTGGCCGCACATTCTCTTGTGTCGTTATTACCTTTATACATCATGAAATAGCACATTATTGTTCATTTGGATGGAAAATTTACAGAACCAACAACAAGAAGTGAGGTCTACAGAGGATAGAGAGCGTGTAGACCTTGCCTCTACCTCCAACAAGTGAGGTCTGAGGAGGGTAGAGTGTATGTAGACCTTGTCCCTGCCTTGAGAGGTAGAGAGACTGTTTCCGATACACACTCGGCTCAGGAAAAACATATCAAAGCAGATCGAAAAAGGGGAAATTTACAAAACCAACAACAAAAACATACCGAGTGAATTCCCACAAGTGAGGTACAGAGAGGGTAGAGTATATGAGACCTTACCCTACCTTGGGAGGTAGAAAGGTTGTTTCTCATCAACCCTTGACTAAATGAAGTGCATATCAAAGTAGATCGAAAAAAGGAAAGATATACAGAACCATGACAAAAATTGAAAAAGGAAATCCATGGACAATCTTACTTTTCCCTTCAAAGAACTAATCAAATCTCTCAAAATTAACTTTCATAAACACAAAGCATGTTAACGAAGAATACCAAAACCATGGGCACAACGGCAGAACCTGATGATCACAAAGCGCAGTCAAAGTCAAAGCAAAGTTCTGAGTGAATCAATCTACCGTGATAAGCTGTATTACCTATGAAAACAAGGATTAAACCAAAAGGGAATCACGCGTGCGTGCGCACACACACACATATATAATAATTGTTACGAAATGGATATAGACATCATTCTTAGTAATGTACATAGGCATACTTAGTAAGCAAATCTGCTGGAATCCCTCATAACTAGCCAGGAGATTAATCCCGCTTTATTTTCTAAGTTAGCACTTAATATATTGTATTTATATCTTGCTTACCATAAGAATAAGATCATCAACTTCCATTCGATTACATGGTACCTAAGCTTATAGGCACCTTGATCTTGTTTTGGCTGTTTCAACAGGCAGCTCGATCTTGTTTGTTGTCTTACAGAAATAGGCTCGGATTTCAAATCGATCACTTTCAAAGTGGTCAATTTATGCCGCTGCCACCGTAGGAGGAGGCAGATCATCCTTTCTGAACAGAACAAGCTTCTCTGATGACAACTGGGTCTGAAGTGAGTGGCCTTCATGCGCCACCTGCATCTCTTGCTGGTCGCTCATGCGCCGGCGCGTGGAGGCACGTGCTCCATCAAAATGTGCCGGGGATTGAATGTCCAGTGTCATCTCATTCATTTCGGCATACCCTGAGTTTTGTTTGGTGTTGAAACACTGTTTGGGGAACTCTTTGTCACTTCCAAGATCATATTTTGTTTTGAAAACTACCTCCAGGTTCATATTTTCCCTGAAGCTTCTGCAATTCAGATCTGGTCTTTTGTTTGTTGCTGCTGCGATTGCCTGAGTTCTGCTCAATATGGAATTAATAGTGTTTTGTGGATGCTTGTTCTTGATGTCAAATTAATCTAATATTTGACTATTGGATACAATTATTTTGTTGGGTGGATTGGCTGGTAATTTCTTGGAACCTAATGTTATTGGGGACCTTCTGAAGCTTGGTTATTCTTAAGTTTTTTCATCGAGGTGATATTAAAGAACTACATTTTCAGTATTGGATTGCATTTGTTGGTTTTGCTTGTGTTTGTTGGCTTCTCCTTAAATTGATATTTGGATATTTGAGTTGAAAAATATAACTCAAACAATTAGAAAAGAGGAAATATAACTATAAATCAGAAGGGTAAGGCAAGTTTGTCCGGTGGATGAGTTTGCAGAGTTCTCTTAGTATTGGGAATCCCTTGAAGAATTCACTTCCATTGCTAACCTTATCGATTCAAGAAAAGCATATTAGATCTCCTCTTCAAACAATTGGGTGATTGATTCTGGTGCTACAGATCACGTGACAGGTAATCCTAATATGTTTTCTACTTTTTGATCACATAAAGCACCCTCTCATGTAATGGTAGCTGATGGCTCAACATGTACCATTGTGGGATTTGGAACTGTCAAAGCAACCTCCTTTATTACCCTATCATCAGTATTAAATCTACTGAAGTTGGCCTTCAATTTGATTTCTGCGAGTAAACTTACTACAGATATTAATTGTTTTATTTCATTCTTTCCCATAATAGAGATCTTAATTGTTTTGTCTCGTTCTTTCCCAATAATTGCATGTTTCTTGCTCTTGTGACACATAAGGTTTTTTTGGTAAAGAACATGTATTTGATGATCTAGAGATCAAATTTGTTGTCTGCTCAAGTGTCATGTCTCCATTTGAGGCACATTCCGGATTCGGATATCATTCCTCACTTTTGTGAGAGAAGCTCTGTCCCCAATATCAAACTGTTCATTCTTTCCATTGTGAATCAAGCCAGTTTGCAAGACATCATCGCAGCACGTTAGGTCCAAGGGTTAATAATCAAAGTAATTCATTGTGATGTTTATTTTTTTTTAATGACAAGGGGAACCCGTAGCCGCTACCGCACAGGGTAAATCCCAGCTCCTATGCAATAGCTCGCAAACCACATAAGAGAGATAACTTGCACTAGCAAGCCCGGCACGCCAAGCCCACTAGAAAGCAAACCCCTTGCTTTCGCTGGCAAGGGGTTTCGAACTTGAGACCTCCAACATGGAAGCCCCAAGCCCAAACCACTAGGCCACCCCAAGGGTAATTCATTGTGATGTTTGGGGACCATATCCCATCATTTCCAAAACTAGACATAAATATTTTGTCACTTTTATGGTTGATTTATCTCAAATGACCTAGATTTATTTTATGAAAAGTCGCTCTGAAGTGTTTGCTTACTTTTGTGCAAAAGTCAAAACACAACTCAATGATTTAGTATGTATTTCAAGGGATGATAATTCATAACAATACATGTCACACTTGTTTCAACCCTACATGAGACATCATAGTATTCTCCATCAATCATCATCTGTTGATACACTTTCTCAAAATAGAGTTGTCGAAAGGAACAATAAGTATCTGCTAGAGACAGGGCGAGCACTTTTGTTCCAAATGATAGTTCATAATTTTGGGATGGAGTCTCTATAACCTATTTTCTGCTTAATGCATACCATTGGCAGTGCTAGTAGGTAACATGCCTTACAGTGTTCTTTTCCCAAACAATTCATAATTTTGATGGAACCAAAGGTACTTGAAAGTACTTGTTATGTTCAAGATGTATAATTATTTGTTACTAAGTTGGACCCTAAGGCATTGAAGTGTGTTATCTTGGGTTATTCTCATCTTTAGAAAGGGTATCAATGATATTCTACTGAACTTGGCAAATATAAGGTGTCAAATGAGGTGACATTTTTAGAGACTACACACCTTCTATACCCATCCCAGTTCTACAAGACAAGGGGAGCAAGATGAGCGGTTAGTTTACCAGGTTACTCGTGTTGTGCAATCAGATGATGTTATTCTTCCATCTCCAAGTAACTCCATTGAGCACCACTTAACTATAGCACCTTCAACACAAGTTCCAGCAAGACCGCCAATTATTCAAGTTCATTCGAGGAGATGAGAGACCAATGATTCATGCCCTACACCAATTCCTTGTCATCAAATCACCTCCACTTAATCCTCTAGAATATTTTGACCTCCCTATAGCTCTTCGTAAAGGTACACGGACTTGCAAATTCATATATTCTATTGCTAACTTTGTTTCCCTTGATCACTTATCTTCTACATTCAGATTCTTGATTGCTTCCCTATACTCTATTCTTGTACCCAAAATTGTTAAAGAGGCATTGCATCATCCTGAAAGGTCAAATGCTACATGCAATAGAGGAAAATCACAAATGAAATTTGGTGAATATATCCAACGGGAAGAAACTAGTAGGATGTAAGTGGGTGTTCACAATTAAATTTAATCCAGACGATTCTCAGGTAAGACTTAAGGTTTGTGGCTAAAGAATATGCTCAAACTTATAGAGTGGACTATTTAGACACCTTTTCTTCAATTGCCAAACTCATTTCTGTTCGTTTGTTCATTTCTCTAGCTGTTTTTGAGAATTATCCTTTACATCAGTTAGGCATCAAGAATGCATTCCTTCTTGGTGATCTTTAAGAGGAAGTGTATATGGAGCAACCACCTGATTTTATTGCTCGGGGGAAATGGGGGAGTATAGAAAAGTCTATCATCTGAAGAAATCCTTGTATAGCTCAAGGCAAAATCCCCAAGCTTGGTTAGGAATTTGGGCTGAAAATGAGAAAATGTAAGTACTGTCTTCTACCAACTAACTACGGCTGGAACTATCCTTCTTGTTGTGTATGATGATGATGTTGTTGTCACAAGAGGTGATGAGGGGATTTCTTTCCTCAAGTCTTTCTTACATACTAGGCTTCACACGACGGGCTTAGGCTAGTTGAAAATATTTTTTGGGAATAGAAGTAAAAAGAAGCAAGAAGAGAATTTTTCTTTCTCAGAGAAAGTATATTCTTGTTGCGGAAACTAGAAAGTTGATAGCCAAACCTTGTAGTACTCTAGTGGTTCCTATGTGCATCTTATGAAAGATGATGACAACCATTTTGATAATCCAGAGAGATATAGGAGGATAGTTGGGAAGTTAAACTACCTCACGGTGACATCCAAATATTGTTTTTGTAGTAATTGTTAGTCAATTCATGTCTGCACCTGCGGTCAAACATTGTGTAGCTTTGGAATAGATTCTATGTTACTTGAAAGGAGCTCTTGGACTTGACATATTGTATAGCAATTACAACCATACTCGTATTGAGTGTTCTATAGATATTGACTAGGCTGGTTCCAAGATTATTAGACGATCCACTACATGCTATTGCGTCTTTGTTGGTGGAAACTTGGTAGCATAGAGGAGTAAGAAGCAAGTATTGTATGTCAATCCAGTGCACAATCTATGTACACAGCTATGTCACAGTCTATGTGTGAAATTATGTGGATACATCAACTTTTAACTAGAATTGGTTAGAAGCATCATACGTGACAGAACTCTAGTGTGATAATCAAGTTGCTCTTCATATTGCCCCAAATCCAGTGTATCATTAAAGAATTAAGCATATTAAAGTTGACAGTGACTTTATTCATGAGAAAATACACAAAAAAAAAAAAAAACACTTGATTTCTACTAGCTACATGAGGATAGGAGAGCAACTAGTTGATTTGCTTATAAAGGCGATGAATGAAACTCAAGTTGATTACCTTTGTAACTAATTGAACATGATTAATATTTATGCTCCAACTTGAGAGAGGGCATTATAAAATGTATATAGACACATTCTTAGTAATGTACATAGGAATAATAGCTAGCCGATTTGTCAGAATCCATCATAACTAGCAAGCAAATACATAGGAATCCCTATTTATTTCCTTTCCTAAGTTAGCACCTAATGTATTGTGTTTATATCTTGCATATCGTTGGGACAAGATCATCAACTTTCATTCGATTACAATAATCAAGAAATTTTTTTTAAAAAAAAAAACTATAGATTTTTGGGCAAAAAGATCAATTTCACACCTGAGATTTGTCCTAACAACAATTTTAAAGTTTCTTGTAATTGTTACTTCACTTAAATTTGTTCGTACATTATAGGAAGTTAAAATGTTTGGATTAGCTTTTGTAAAATATCTTATAAGCTTAAGCCCATAAGTTGGTCATAGGGGCGGATTTACCTTCAGCGAAAGGTGTCACGTGACACTGCTTTTTCAGGAAATTTCATTACATACATATATATACACACTCTTGAACACGACATTGAATATATATAGAGGATTAAAGTGAGATTGCTTTACAGTGAGCCTCCCTGGCTTGGTGGTCAGATGCTTCCCATGTTCAGATAGAGGTCGAGTGTTATTCACAAAATTGTTCTTACTGATATCATTAAATGTTATTTAATCATTTTATTAGATGTAAAATAAATATCCAATAGATAGTTAATGTGGATTCATTTTTAGTTTAAAGATTAAATGATTTTAAATTTTACTCTAAAATAAATTATAACTTTTATCCTAATTTTATTGGCAATATCGTAAAATCAATAAGCAGCTGCTTTAAATAATTTTTTTATGGGCCGTTCATTGTGAAAATTAGTTGTAGGGGTAATATTGTAAAATTACTGAGCAGCTGCTATAAAAAGATTCATCAAAAAATTCCTAAAATATTTTTCTGGCTCCCATATAATAAAGAAGAGGAAGCTTAGAAAGTCTTCCTCAAAATGTTTAAGGAAGTAGTGGGAACTGGGAATAGAACCCAAGACCTTTACGACATAAGAGAAACCTTTAACCATCCAAACTAAGCAGCTGCTGGCATCAGCTTCTGCAAAATGATGAAAGATGACCATGATACAGGCAGCATACTGCCTCTTATTAAATAAGACAATAAAGAATAGTTGTCAGGGAGTGTTGAACCCCTGATCTTCTATATGGTAAAAACCATCTAAATCTATAAGATATAATTAATAACATCTTCTTAAATGAAAAACAATTATCTCATATTTATGGAAAAAATAATTCTTCCAAATTTAAAATGCTAAATTTTTTAAAAAAATTCATCCTCCTTTTTAAAAAAATAAAAATAAAAATAAAAAATAGGGGTAGGGGAAGGAGAATTGACAAAGGGATTATAGGGTGAGAATCATCCGCACCAACAAAAGCAGAGTTGAGTTAGCCAACCAGTTGAACTACTACTAAGCAGAGTTGCAGTTGATGAACATTTAAGCATTCTCTAAAATAGTATTTTTACAATTTGATTATTTTTTAAATTGTGACACCACTTATGGAAAGTTCTGCGTACACCACTGTTGGTCATCCCCAACTTTTAGCTTTTCTTTTGTGAATTTTGGCCTAAAAGTAAGTTCTTTTAGTGCTTAAACGCACTTCCTATCCTTTCCAAACACCACAAAAAATAGAAAAAGAGCTTAAAAGCCAAAAACTTTTAATATAAACTAATTCAAACACTCTCTAACTTGCTAACACCCAAAAATAGAGCTGTGTCTCAATCTGAAATTGCTAATGGAGATTGAAAGAACGAGGTACACAAGCATAGAGGCAAAGCTTGTTTTTCCTTCTGCGGAGGCACAACATAATTCTTAATCATGTTTAGTTAAGATCAATTCAGAAGGTTAATATTGATAAACCTCTACAGTACAATTATTCTAATACCAACTATCCTCTGTCATCCACCAATCTACATCAAATTTTCCCTAACCACTTAAGTCCAGTTACCAACAACTTGAACTCCTTTTTCTGGTAAGTCAATTCTATATACCACCAATAAGTTGAACTTACCTTTCCATAACATCAATTTTATGCACCGAGCCGAAGAGGTATTTTTTTAAAAAAAAAAAACTTGTCTGAACAGGTCATATTTTGTAATTGGTCATAATTCTGCATTGGGAAAACATTCTTTAGTTCACTTATGGAGAGAGGGGCCATTATAAAGTTCGAAGAATTTTTCACAATCCATTATTGACGAATATAATTAAAAAAAAAAAATTATTAGAACAAAGCAATTTGAGGTTCAGTTACAGCATTAGACTACAATAACTGTCTGCTCATTGCATCTGTAAAGTAGATGATCTATTCTTTTTGGGAAGATCATAAGTAGAAGATTAGTTTAGAAATAAGCTTCTCTGAGTCAAGCAGCTTCCCGGCCCATATATTTTACCTTCCATATCAAAATAAATAACACTAGATAATGTATAGATGTAATATTAGTTTATAAAGAGACCTGCAGCATACTCAAAAGTACTTGTTTGCCAAAGAAGGAACTCTCTTCAAGACCATGGAGCATAGTGGAGTTAGTGTTCTCATAACAAGAACTTCACCTATTCTTGAGAACTGTAAATAAATAAAAATAACCAGTCAATCACCAGTTACCTCCCTTAAAATACAAAATTTCAGAAACTTCTTAGGATTGGAAAATAATAAAACTAATGTAGAGGTAGATATGTTAGTAAAGGCTCATATGTAAGGACTCCACCAGAGGATGTTGAATTATGTCAAAGTGATAGCGGAATTGCATTAAATTGGACAATCCCTGACAATCACTCAAGCCATCTCGAATCATTCATTACTTCGATGTTCTAGGGACTCAGCACTAACAAAGAAACTTGGAGAAATTTACAATTTAGAGATTACGAATGCTAGGATCCAGAGACATCAATGCACCACATCACTTTATCAGTTTCTTACTCACTAAAGCAAATTATCTTCAGATAATAAACAAGCATTCTACACCCTGCATGCTCACAAATGAACCACCCGGCACCAGGTGTGTTTTAATCCAACGGGGATGATAGTTTAGGTAGGTAAAGGGAATAATGATAGTTGAGATATGAAACTCGGAAAGAAATGATAGTATATATTTTTGACCATTAGCTATTTATAAAATTATATACCTTATCCAAAAGGAGAAAACTCCAGGAGGAGATGCCCTCAAGTCCTCTGTCCCTTCTGGAACCTGAAGAAGAATAATTAACTTTAAATTGAAACAAGCAGCTTGTAAGCAACCGTTTGGAGCCTAACAACCCAAGTAAAGATAATATGGACTAGGAACTTAATTAGTTGGCAAAATTCTATATGCATGTTTAGTCAACAAAACCTTTTACTAATCACTAGAACTAGATCTAATATATAGAAAGATTTTGCTTGCCAATGCCCAATAATTTAAGCTGACAGCCCAATAAGGAAATTTTCAGAGATTATTTTATCTATAAGGTTTGTTGTAGCTTCAGAAACATTTCCACAAATGAAAAACTCAACTTTTGCCAATTTCATTGATATTCACATACTACAATTAGCTGAACCAACCTTAGCAGACATACTAATAGTTATCTGGACCTATCTTAGCAAGTGTTATTAATGCCATTTGACACTGATATAATAACACTCATGAACTTGCAAACATGATCAAATTCCAATATTTCAACTCTATTTGATCCTTTCGTCCACATTTCAGAGATTTCTGTATCAAAGAATATACTTAATACAATAGTTTAAAAGCCAAGCTGCAGAACAAGTATAGTTATGCAAAGGAAAGAAGTGGTCACCTAATTTAAATGTGCTTCAGTCAATCAGATAGCTTGATAGGAGTTTTCATCATATATAGAGCCCTTCCTTTGCAATCTGGGACTCCTTGTTTCCCTTGAAAAGGTAAAATGGACTTTCTTGAATGACCTGTCTTAATAAAGAAAACATACATATATTTCACTAGCTGAACATCCTACTTCTGAGTATCTTTACAAAGTACAAAAGCATAATTCAGAAGAAAAAACTAAATAAAAAAAAAAGAAAGCTAAAACACATCTTCATTACCTCGAAAAGGCAGCTGGTAATTGATAAACTGCAATCATATAAACTCTAGCAAAATCCTGTCCAAAAATTTCATGAATATAAAGGTACAGAGTGGGAGAACGAATAGCTTTTTATTCTTCTAGCCCATAGATCCACTCCTCCATTAGTTCAAGTTTAGGCTTATAGCCAGCATCCTTCATATTAATGGTTAAATATCCCAACATATCATATATCATGCAGCACTGAGGATGCTTCTTATCTTTAGATACAAAACAGTTTGGATATCCAGAAGTATCAATCCAACTACATCCAACCTCCTTTGACAATCCCATTTTGCGCATTCCTCTTCTGACTTTATCTACAGACTGCCAGTTTCCTTCCTCTGCATATATATTTGAAAGCAGAACATGATAACCAGAAATATTGTCACTCCTCTCTAATTCAAGCAGCTTACTGGAAACAATTTTCCCCAATCCAAAATTTCTATGCACTCTGCAGGCTGCAAGGAGTGATCCCCAAATTCCCAAGACATGACCCTCTTTACCCAACAGTTTAGCAAAATTATAAGCTTCATCTAACCGTCCAACTCTTCCTAACATGTCAACCACACAAGCATAGTGTTCTGCTGATGGCTGAATCCCGTATTCTTCGCCCATCAGTTCAAATATTTGAAGGCCTTCATCAACCAATCCAGTGTAGCTGCAAGCAGACAGGACTGCCACAAAGGTAACAGCATCTGGTTCTAAACCATTCTGCTGCAAAGAATAGAATAGTGTTAAAGCTTTTTCACCCATCCCATGCTGGCCGTATCCCAAAATCATATTTGTATACGTCACAGAGTTCTTCTCAGGAGATTTTAGAAAAACTCTTTCAGCATAATCAATGATTCCTGATTTTGAATACATGTCTACCAAAGCCGAGGCAACATAAACATTGTTCTCAAACAAATTGCGAATTGCAAAACAATGTAGCTGCTTGCCTATAGGTATACTTCCTGACTGGCTGCATGACGGGAGAAGTGATGCTAAGGTCACAGCATTTGGCTTAACATTCTGCTCAAGCATCTCCTTGAAGACAACAAAGGATTGTTCAATTAATCCATTTTGAGTGTTTCCGGCAATCATAGCATTCCATGTGGCTTGATCTTTATCACTTGTGAAGTTCGACTGAAATATTGCTTGTGCTTCTCTAATCATATTAGATTTGGCATACATGTCTATCAGGTAACTCTCCATCCCTTCAAATCGAATATTGTGCCTCAGAAGATACGCATGGGTCTGTTTTCCAATTTCCCTGTCCCTGAGATTTGATGCCGCAGAAAGCAGGATGGTAATTGTTATATCATCAATTGCAACCCCAAGCTTTCGCATCTCATATACAAGCATCAAAGCCTCATTATCCAGTCCGTTCTGTACCAAAGCAGACACCATGGTGTTCCATGACACTATATCTCTTTCCTTCATTGCATTAAAAACTTTAAATGAATCGCCAACACGGTTACACTTAGAATATGTGGCTATCATAGCATTTAGCGAAATAACCTGTAAATCCATGCATTTCTTTATCAGACATGCATGTAGCTGTTGGGCAAACTTCAAGTGCTGCAACTGTGAAGTTGCCACAAGAGCGGATACAAATGTCACATCATCAGTAGTAACAGCATCCTCTGCTTCTACAGCTTCAAGAAAGAGACCAACTGCTTTAAAAGGAAAATTGTTCTGAATGTAACCACTAATCATAGAGTTCCAGATTTCTGTATTTCTTTCACAAGTATTCTCAAATATTCTGGTTGCCAAATCAACGAAACCAAGCTCAGCATACATAACAATCGCAGCACTAACAACAAACAAGTCATTCACATATGCATTACCCAATTTCACCAGCAACCCATAAAGAACATCAGCAACTCTAACATCCCCCATTTCTGACACAGCAGGAAAAATATTAACAAAACTAACAACAGTTGGCTTAATACATAATCTCATCATCATAACAAAAGACCTCACTGCTTCGGAAAACCTCTTCCTTTTCACGTACCATGAAAAAATAGTATTCCATGCAACAACATTTCTTTTACGCATAGTTCTAAACACCCTTTCAACTAAATCACAATCAGAGCCATTTTCCAGGGTGCTACAAGTAGTGGAGTACATATTCAACAAGGAATTACTGACAATCCTACTAGGATGAATCCCAGAACGCAGAATGTGGCAATGCACAGCTTTACCTACAAGAATCCTTTTGGTCTCCGCGCAAGCCTTGAGAATAGAGGAGTAAGTGTATTGATCACATACGGATGAACCCACATGTTTCAATCGAGAATAGAATGAAATGGCTTCATGGGACATGTTATTACAGATAAAGCCAATAATAATTGTGTTCCAAAGTACAGTTGTTGGTTGAGGAATTGTATCGAACAGTTGGCGGGCGAGATGGGGTTGGCCTTGTCTGCACAATTCGCTTAAACGAAAGCGAATTGTTTTGGATTTTGAGTCTGTGAGAGTGCATGATTGGTCGGTGAGGGGTAGAGAAGAGTAATTTGGGAGATGGGTTAAGGTCATAGATGGAGATTGTGAGAGAGTTGAAGGAAGAGGAAGAGCTGAGGTAGACATTGCCAGACGCATTTCGACCTCAAAACTATCACTTCACCCAACAAAAATTTTCAACTGCTGCTTCTTATTTTCAGTTTGAAACTTTACTAATGTCATAAATATTCTTTTTTATTAAAAAAAAAAAGAGAAAAAAAAAACAATTGTTTGGTTCAAGTCTTAAAAAAAAAATTGAAATTTTCAATTAAACCTTGAAAAAAATTTATAATGGTGGAGGCATAATCAACAATAGTTGTGTGACTCTCCATGCTTCTTTGGGTCATTTACTTAAATAGTATATTATATTGCATTAATTATGAATTTTAGTACGTGATATCACCATGTAGGGACCTGTGCTCGAGTTGATCATCCTCCTCCTCCACGTGTCTAGTCGGTGCTATTCTAAGC
>JAABOM020000007.1:8386777-8426052 GCA_011800125.2 Solanum clarkiae
AATTTTTTTAGCTAAGATTGAGTCATCCACCCCTACCCCCCACCCCAAAAAAAAACCCAACCTATCCTTTAATTCCTTTTTCTTTGGATCTACTTACCATTCTCGCCCCTATTTCTTCTTCTCCCTAGCATCACTGTGTCACCCCCAAATACTTTCTCAAAATTTTTTTCTTTTGATGCAAATCAACACATTCTGCTCCTTTTTGTTTAATTTTGTCACATTTATATCCCACAATCTCAATTTTGTGAGTATTTTTTGTATTTCATATGAGTTAGTGTGAAGGACAATAGTGAGTATTGAAAAATTGAAAAACTCCATTGATAAGCTTAATAAAGTTTTGAGAATAATAAATGAATTTTGTAAATTTATGAAATAAATTCAAAATTGTACTGAAGATTTGTTGGGTTTGTGTTATTTTTAGTATTTTATATGAGTTAATGTGAAGAATAATAGTGAGTATTGAAAAATTGAAAAACTCCATTGATAAGCTTGACAAAGCTTTGAAAATAATAAATAAATTTTGTAAATTTATGAAATAAATTCAAAATTGTGATGAAGATTTGTTGGGTTTGTATTTCAAGGTTCATAACCCAATCACTCTTTTTGAAGATAACAAATCTTCATATGCTATATCACCATCCTCTCCATTATCAATTCTTTTTCAATTTCACTTTTCCTTATTTTTTAAAATGAAAATCACTCATTCATCAAAAACCTAACAACAAAAATAATTATAAACTAAAGAGAAAATATCTCTCTAAATTGAAAACTCAAATCAGAAATGGGTTTGTATAAGGGAGATAGAATAGTGCTGCTACTAATGGTCTCTTTTAATTTTTCAAAGGTGGAAGAACAAGGTGAAGAAACTTTTGAAAGAGAAAAGAAATGTTTATTATTATATGGAAATAAGTTTTAACATGTCATTTTCTATGCGAAATTTTTAAATGGCGTGAAAATTTAAGTGTGCTCGTTTGTAAGTCACACACCATTTTCAATTCAAAAAAGTATTTAAAATACTGTGTTTCAGTGGGTACAAGGGTTCTCTTGGCAAAGTCCTGAGTAGAAGGGTCTAGGCGATAAACGAAATCAAGTATAAGGGCCTTCTAGGTCCTTCTACCTTTTAACTTGGTATATTTTAATTAAATTAAAGTAATAATATATTTTAAGATGAGAAGTCCCTCATCAGCAAAATACAAGAGAGATGGCAGGGTATATAAGTAGATAAGCTTTACTTATTAGTAATGTATTTTAAAGATATGCGGGCCTAAGCCCAAAGCGGACAATATCACTAGTGGGCTGGGTCGTTGCAGATGGTATCAGAGCCACCCCGGTGTCAGTCTTGTCAATGTGGGTCAGTGCTCAGTGCTAAGTCTAGGCAAATCCCATACAGTGGAGCAAACCTTAGTGAGGACGTTAAGTCTATAGTGGAGGTGTATGTAATAACCCATCTTAAGATGAGACATTTAACATCGTCAAAACACAACGGAGATGTTGGGTATATAAGTAAACATGCCTTATCTACTAGTGACGCATTTAAAAGTTGTGCGAGCCTAGGCACAAAGCGGATAATATCACTAGTAGCTTGGGTTGTTAAAGATAGTCTGTCACGCCCCGAGAGGGTATCCTAGACATGACCGACACTTAAAAATCATTAGTTCCCAAGCTAATCACTTAGCTAGATCACATCTTCATCATACAGCGAAAGACTTAATTTGATAGAATAAAGAGCAGTCTAGTGGGCTATTCAGTCAACATTGAATGAACTAAAAGTTTTAACCAACAATCTAAATCCAAATCAGTTCACTAACATAGGAACAATTCGACATAGGACAGTCAAGTGAACAAGAACATCAAAATAATCCATCTCTGTCTATGAAGCCTCTAACTCAAACATCTAGATGGTGCCAACAATAGCTCCATGACTACCTCCAAAGAAAGAAATACTCTAGAAAGCAATAAAAATAAAATAGAAAATAGAATGGTTCTGGAAGGTAGGAGGTCTCACAACTGTCAGAAAATGGAATGGATCTCAACAGAGCACCTGTTGATGACCTCTAGCACCTGTATCTGCATCATGAAATGATGCAGTGCCGAGTGGTGTTAGTACGTGGAATGTACTGTATGTAAAATAGTTGGAAAACCATAAACTGAACGTGTACTCAAATCAAGATAATAATGAAACTTAGTAAAAGTCACAAAAGACTCAAGAATATACAATCCAATCCATTCACATCAAGTACTAATACATCATAAGTTGGGAGTTTCTCAACTTGTAAGATTGATCTTAGGTAGAGTCTAGTAGGTAAGGATACTAAACATATATAAGATAACTTTTGAAGGGCCTTACATACATGAGAAATCAATTTCTGAAAGAAGTTGAAGAAGATTCTTGAAAGCCCTGACTTTTGCCTCTTTGAAACTACGTTCTGAGTTCTTGGAGTGTTTGAATGTTATTGATACGAAAGTTTTCATTCTAGGGGTTTGATTAGATGAAAACTGTCAAGTTTAGTCTTAAAAGGGTGAGAAAAGATAAAAATACCCCTATTTAAAATTACTGGTCGGGTTGACTACGAGACCCTCTATCGCCTATAAAAGCTTCCATAGTCGGTAAGGACCCTTTCGTAAACTTTTGGGCAAATTTTGAGGTCTCTAGATCACTTTACGAGCCCTATTTTACGTCCCGTAGAGTGTTTTACAGCCCGTAGATTGGTCCGTAAAGTCTGGGACTAAAAATATGAAGTTTCAGAACTTTTGCCAAGATTTAGCAAATGGGTCGTACTTTGATTTATGGCCCGTAAAAAGTTTCATAGAAGTGACTCTGCTCAGGCTGTCTTCAGTAAAACAACGATAACTTTTTACTCTGAACTCCAAATAAGGTGAAACCAGTTGCATCGGAAAGCTAATTCAAAGGGATATCATTTTGTAGGTTATGGGACATCTTATTCTTTGTGCTCTAAAAGTTATGATCATTTAAAGTTGACCCTTGCATAATTTAAGACTAGAAACTCAACTTATAGGAAAGTTTTGAACTCGACTAAGTACTAGATGTCTCTTATGAGCCTAATACATTTCCCACATATAATAGTGAGGCTTTAAATATAGGTACATATGAGAATAGAGTTATTGGGTGTCACAATATCTCCCACTTGGGATCATTCATCCTCGAATGAAGGTGAAACTAGGGATTATACACATGTTTGCTACTCATGAACTAGTTTATCAACAAAAAGCCATCCATATGTCTTACTACTCATATTTATTGATGCATCTTAACTCAATGGTAGGAATAATAAATATTACCTTCATGCTCGTCATTGGAAGGCACATATAGATGAGGATATCTAGCTTTGATATCTGTCTTAGCTTCCCAAGTGGCTTCCTCGATGAACTAGTTCCTCCACAACACTTTAACAGAAGTAACTTCCTTGGTCCTCAATTTACGAACTTGCCGATCTAGTATCTGAACTGGGATCTCTTCATATGACAAGGTGTCTTTGATCCCAATACTCTCCATAGGCACAACTAGTATCTCCCAAACACTTCTTAAGTATAGAAATGTGGAATATTGGATGAATAGCAGCTAACTCTGGTGGCAATTGTAATTTATATGCCACATTAGAAATCCTTCTAATAATCTAATAAGGGCCAAGATATCGAGGACTGAGTTTCCCTTTTTTCCCAAATCTCATAACTCCCTTCATCAGTGAAACCTTTAGGTACACCCAATCACCTACCTCAAATTCCAAATATCTCCTTCTAACATCGGTATAAGACTTCTGTAGGCTTTGGGCTGTCTTTAGTCTCTCTTGAATAACTTTCACCTTTTCCATAGTCTGGTGGACTAAATCAAGTCCTATCGATCCTGCCTCTCCAACTTCAAACCACCCAATAAGCAACCTATACCTCCTCACATAAAGGGCCTCATATGGTGTCATTTGTATGCTAGATTGGAAACTATTATTACAGAAAAATTCAATCACGGATAAGTGATCATACTAGTTATCTTTAAAGTTTAGAACATATGCCCTCAATATATCCTCAAAAGTCGATATGGTCCGCTCCGCTTGCCCGTCTGTCTGGGGATTGAAGGTTGTAGTAAGATTCACCTTCGTACCAAACCCTTTTTGAAAGGACTTCCAAAATTGTGTTGTGAACTGGGCTCCTCTATCTGAAATAATGGATATAGGGAGCCCATGCAATCTAAAGATCTCCTTAATGTAAAGTCTGACATAGTCCTTAGCTGTATCAGTCGTCTTGACAGGTAGAAAGAGCGCTGACTTGGTCATTCCGTCTACTATTACCCATATCGGGTCATGTTGTCTGCAAGACCAGGGTAAGCCTATTATGAAGTCCGTGTTAATCATCTCCCACTTCTACTCTGAAATTTCAATATTCTGGCCACACCACAAGGCTTTTGGTGCTCTACCTTAACTTGCTGACAATTTGGGCACCTAGACACGAACTCTGCAATGCCCTTCTTCATGCCACCCTACCAATAAACCTCTTATAAATCTCAATACATTTTTGTTGCACCTGAGTGAATAGAGTATCTGGCATTGTGATTCTCAGCTAGAATCCTATCTCTAAGGCAATCAACACTAGGTACACATAGCCTGCCTTGGAATCATAGGACTCCATCTCCCCTTTTTGCAAACACTAATACTTTTTACTTCTGAACATCTTCTTTCAACTGAATGAGGAAACGATGCCGGTCTTACTTTTCTTTCACCTCCACCACCAAGGATGACTCTGCCCCATTTTTGATAATTGCATCTCCTTTATCAGAATCTTCAGTTTGCACTCCCAAGTGTGCGAGTCTATGCACCTCCTTGGCTAGTTCTTTCTTTCCATCCTCAATGTGTGTAGTGCTCCCCATGGTCAACCTGCTAAGAGCATCAACAACTACAGTAGCTTTACCTGGGTGATAGAGGATACTCATCTCATAATCCTTCAATAGCTTCAACTATCCCCTCTTTCTCAAGTTCAGCTCTTTTTGGCTGAATAGATACTGCAAGCTTTTGTGGTCAGTTAATACATGCACAAGCTCACCGTAAAGATAGTGTCTCCAGATTTTGATAGCAAACACCACAACAACAAGCTCAAGATCATGAGTTGGGTAGTTCTTCTCATGAGTCTTAAGTAGTCTGGAGGCATATTCTATCACTTTGCCTCTTTACATCAATACGCATCCCAACCCCACTTTGGAAGTATCATAATATACAGTAAAGCCATCAGCTCTCTCGGGTAGGGATAAGACTGGAGTTGTAGTCAGTTTAATTTTCAACTCTTGGAAACTCTTCTCGCAAGATTCAGACCATATGAACTTAACCTTTTTCTAAGTTAGCTTAATTAAGGGAGCTGAGATAGAAGAAAACCCATCTACGAAACGCCTGTAGTAACCTCCTAAACCTAAGAAACTCCTTATCTCAATTGGAGTTGTCGGTCTTGGCCAGTTTTTTACTACGTCAATCTTTTGAGAATTAACTTGAATGCCTTCACCAGAAATAATATGACCCAAAAATTCCACTGATGCTAACCAGAACTCACATTTGGAAAATTTGGCATACAATTGTTGGTCCTTAAGGGTCTGAAGGATAATTCTGAGATGGTTGGCATTGTCGTTCCTCCTGATTACGAGAGTTGATCAAGATGTCATCTATGAACACAATGATGAACATATCTAGGTACTACCTCAACACCCTATTCATAAGATCCATGAAAGTTGCTAGTGCATTGGTCAGTCCACATGACCTAACCAAGAACTCATAATGACCATAGCGGGTTCTGAAAGTTCTCTTAGGGATGTCACTTTCTCTAACTTTGAGCTAATGGTACCCGATCTAAGGTCTATTTTAGAGAAACAAGTAGCACCTTGGAGTTGGACAAATAGGTCATCAATTTTGGGAAGAAGATACTTATTTTTTATAGTGACCTTATTTAACTAACAGTAATCTATGCACTTTCTAAGAGAACCATCCTTTTTACGCACAAAGAGAACTGGAGCACCCTAAGGTGAGACACTTGGTCTAATGAAACCTTTATCTAGGAGGTCTTTCATCTGCGTTTTTAACTTTTTTAACTCTAAAGGAGCCATGGGGTACGAAGGAATAGATATAGGTTGAGTATCTGTGAGGGTATTTGTCCCAAAGTTTATCTCCTGTCAGGAAGGACTCCATGTAGATCATCAGGAAATACTTCTGTGAACTCATTCACTACTGGAACAGACTGGAGAGATGGTGCCTCAGCACTAGAATTTTTGACTCTGACTAGATGGAATATACACCCTTTGGAAATTAACTTTCTGGCTTTGAGGTATGAGACAAACCTACCCTTAGGAAAAGCTGAGCTGCCCTTTCAATCTAAGACTGGCTCATTAGGAAACTGAAACTTGACCACCCTGGTTTTACAGTCTATGGAGGCATAATAAGCATGAAGCCAGTCCATGTCTAGAATAACGTCAAAATCTACCATGTTTAACTCAGATAGATCAGCTAAGGTATTCTTATTATAAACTAACACTGGACAATCCGTATAGACTCTTCGGGCTAGAATAGATTCTCGAACCGGAGTGGAAACACTAAAAGGCTCAAGAAGACAATCTGGACTGATCTCAAACTTCATGGCTACATAAGGAGTCACAAATGATAATGTGGAACTTGGGTCTAATAATGCATAGACATCATAAGTAAAAACTTCGAGCATACCAGTAACCATATCTAGTGAGTTCTCCAACTCCTATCTAGTAGTCATGGCATATAGACGATTTGTGTCCCCACCTGCTCCTGATGTAGCACCCCTCTAAATTGGTTTATCCTGTAGTACTGAAGAAACTAATTCAGATCTGTTATCTCTCGTGTTCTTTCTCCCCATAGGAAAATCCTTCAAAAAATGCCCCACCTGACTACATCTAAGACAACCATTTGTGCCCATAAGGCACTCTCCTGGATGAGATCTGCCACACTTACCACAAACTAGATAATGAGTCGATCCTTGAGCTACATTCCCCTGTGACTAGCTGCCCTGAAATTTATGGTTTTATGATCCTTGCTCATTCCTGACCCTCGACGCTGGTGCACTAGTAGAAAAAGGTGCAAGTCCAGATGTCCTAGGCTAAAAGGATAAGTGATTGACATTTTCAAACCCCCTCTTACCTGTTTCCTAGCTTGATGTCTTGGCCTTTTTGTTTCTGAACTCCTCCCTATCCTGTATTTTTTCTCTACCACTTGTTATACATAAGTTATTAAGCGAGCTATGTCCATATCCCCAATTATCATAGCGTTTATGCCCTCTCTCTTAGTCATACGAGAGAGCCCTGACACATACAGATCCATCCTAGTACGCATGTCTACCACCATAGTCGAAGCATAACAAGACTGAGTTAACTTGAGGATATACTCCCACACACTCATAGCCTTATGCTTCAGATTCAGAAATTCCCTTACTTTAGCCCACCTCAACTCTCTAGGAAAGTACTGTCCCAGAAAGGCCTCCTCGAACACTGCCTAACTCAAAGTTGGCGCTCCTTCTGGTTTACCTCCCTTTCACTGGTCAAACCAGAGTCTAGCCATTCCCTTGAGCTGGTAGGCAGCCAAGTCAAGCCGTTCTGCATCACCTGTGTGCATAACCTGAAACACTTTCTTGAGCTCTTCAATGAAGTTCTCAAGATCGTCTTTCGTATTAGACCCCGTGCACTCAGGTGGGTTCATCCTTAGAAATTCACGAACCTTGGTGTTATCTGAACCATCATTCCTGCAATCTCCCTGATGACCTCCTTATGTAGTGACCGCCTGCGCCAAAGTCTGGATGGCTTGGTGGAGCTTAGCATTAGAGATATCCGCTTGCGAAGGCTGCTCGACAGGTATATCTGGACCTCTAGGTCCCTCAGGAATTTGTGGGTCGGGTTAGTTTGCATTCTGCCTGGCTGCGCGCCCTCTGCCCCTAGCTAGTCCGACGGCTCTACGTAGAGGCATGATCTGAAAAATAAGGTGCAGACGCACGAATTAGAAAGGACTTAACAGAGGTAATTCTGAAGCACGAAAGGGAATAACAATTGATAGTGACACTTCCTAATGTCCTGTAGCCTCCATATTATGGATGTGGCGTGCTTCACACCAATAATACCGACTCTACTACACACGGTTCCATAGACACTCTAAGACATTTGAACTTTGTGCTCTAATACTAAGTTTGTCACGCCCCGAGTTCACACCCTGGACGTGACCAACAACCAGAACCATTTTTGGTCCCGAGCGAACCACTTGACCTGGCTACTTTACTCAGCGAAAACCTTGAATAATAAAGGAAAGGCTTAAATATAATAAGCTAAAGGTACTACAATATCTAAATAAACTGAATAGTAGAAATGTCTCAACAACAATTGAAAATAATATCTGAAATTCTTGACATACAGTCTATGGAACCTTTAACTGGAATAATCTGAACAACTACTGAAAATAAGTGTTAAAAAGAGAACATAGACAAGGACTCCAAAGCCTCTGACTGGTAAGAGGCCTCACTAATGGCTGGATGAATAGCTGGTCCTCAATGGAGCGTCTGCTGAGGAACACTATCACCTGCATCTGCATCACTAAACGATAAAGGTCCAAAGGACGTCAGTATGTGGAATGTACGGTATGTAAAATAGCCCAAAAACATCAACTGTAAATAAGGTATTATACTCAAAGTAACTAAAGCATGTCTCAACACAGGATAACATGAGTAATAAGTAAAGTGCATGCTGAAAGTAAAAACACATGTTGAAACTTTGTATATGGAAATTAGTTTATATTAACTTGGGGAGTTTCTCTAACTGACAACCACCACTATGAGCTTCGTGATGATACAGTATCTTGCCTACGCTGCCAGAGCCATCCAATACTTTACCAGGGTAAGGGACGAAAACTAGGAAAGTGGATCCATCTCAAAACTGGGCCATCTCAGTGGCAAGTGAGGAGTTGTACTCGTGGTACAATCCTATCCTACGTCGGCTATATAGTTTATGAGTTCAAGTTATTACTACTCTCACTCATATCGGTGCTCAATACTACTCCCAAAATAACTTTTATAATGCTCATGTCTTAAAGAGTAAGAGTTCTCAAAATGTCTTTTTAATCTCTTGTGACTTAGCCCTACCTTAGCTTTTCTTTAACTTTTCTCAACTCATATCTTTTCTTTGACTGAATTTGTATCAATACAAAGTGTCTCAAAACATAACTTTATTATTCAGCTATCTTTTAAATATAGAAGCTTTAAGTACTCCTTAAACTTAACTCAAAACTGTGAATATAATAACTTTTCATGAAAAAATATATAGGGTTCTCATAATACAACAATAACTGTAAATCTTGTCTCAATAGCTTAACTTAGTACTGAAATCAGTAAAGGCCATGATTTTTATCAAGAAATAATAATGCATGAACAAATATTTTGATTAAATCAACTGATAATGGAGAAAAACTAATCTCAACTCATAAGCTTGATCTTGGGTAGAGTCTAGTAGGTAAGGATACTAAAACGTATGTAGGATAACTTTTGGAGGGCCTTACATACATGGGGAATTAGTTTCTTGAAGAAGTTAAAGAAGGTTCTTGACAACCCTAACTTTTGCCCCTTTGAAACTATGTTCTGAGTTCTTGGAGTGTTTGAACGTTAATGATATGAAAAGTTTCTTCTAGGGGTTTAATTAGGTGAAAACTGACAAGTTTAGACTTAAAAGGGTGAGAAAAGACGAAAATATCCCTCTTTAAAATTATTGATCGGGTCGCCTACAAGACCCTCTATGGCCCGTAAGGACCCTTCTGTAAACTTTTGGGCAAATTTTGAGGTCTCTAGATCACTTTACGAGCCCCATTCTACGATCCATAGAGTGTTTTACGACCCATAGATTGGTCCGTAAAGTCTGGGACCAAAAATGTGAAGTTTCAGAACTTTTGCCACGATTTAACAGACGAGCCGTACTTTGATTTACGGCCTGTAAAGAGGTTTCTTAGAAGCGACTTTGCTCAAGCAATCTTCAGTAAAATAGTCATAACTTTACTTCAAACTCCAAATGAGGTAAAACCAATTGCGTTGGAAAGCTAATTCAAAGGGCTTCCATTTGGTAGGCCATAAGACATCTTATTCTTTGTGTGCTAAGAGTTATGGTCATTTAAAGTTGACCCTTGCATAATTTAAAACTAGAAACTCAACTTATAGGAAGATTTTGAACTCCACTAAATACTAGAGGTCTCTTATGACCCTAAGAAACTTCCCACATATAAGAGTGAGGCTTGAAACATAGGTAGCATTATGGGGTGTCACATATATATTATTATATTATATTATATATGTATAATTAATAAATATACTAGCATATATGTTTGGTAATTTTTCCAAAAAGTAATGGCGCAAGAAACAAAAGGTTTGGCCTTGGAATATAAAATTACAATACTCATTTTATGTGAATTATTATTATTGTTAGTATTGACATAACCAAAGGTAGAAGGAAGATCGATCTCTCTCCTGAAGGCTGAACCTCCGATCAAAGAAGAAACAGAAGACAAAGACTCCTGTCGGCTTCTTTACTTTGTTTCTTTGAAAGAATCAACCACTGTCACTGCCTTTCTGATCATATTTGGGGTTTTGGAAATTTAATTGTGTCAGTTTCCCTAAGAATTGATGGTGAATTGTTTATGGGAAAAAGTGGGTTTCTGATGGGATGGCAAAAGAGATCAATTTCCATGTTACTACTGAAGCTTTTCTATTATTGAAGGAAAAAACTATATGGAGAGTTCACAGCAAACAGGTAGCTCTGGGGACCCTCAACCAATCTCCTCTGATAATGTTAATGGTTTGTGCTTGGCTATTTCTTCTAGTTTGTTTATTGGGTCCAGTTTTATCATCAAGAAAAAGGGACTTCAAAAAGCTGCTGCATCTGGCCTAAGGGCAGGTACTTATTACTGTTCCATTTTCTTTTTTGAAATTACTATGTACCCCTTCTTTTTCGTTGGAATTTGCATAGTCTTTAGTCCAATGCATTAAAAATGGCTGAAATTGAACTGGGTTTTTCTTTAAATACCTTATTAGTCTTTTTGATGAAATTAAAATGCTGGAAATTTGTTTGTTTTATGAACTGAATTGGAATTTAGGAAATGCACTTTCTGAAATTATTGGTCCAGTACATGAGAAATGCTTGAAATTCAGTAGGGCATAGGCTTTTTGTTATGTTCTTTGTTTTAAACAACTTGGTGTATGGGCTAGCTTAAGCGTACAAAAACAACTAATTTCACGGGATACCCACCAGCCCCTATCAACAAATGAGAATAAATAACCTAGTGTTTTGTCTCTCCTGGTGCTCAATCTGCTTCATTTACTACTTGACCACACTCTTGGGTGTGACTTTGACTTCAGGAAATGGTATTTATGTTTGGTTCAATTGTTATTTCTTATGTTTTATCGTATATATTTTTAATTGGTGGAATGGATTACTTTGGGGACAGCTTGATTTCTTGGTGTTAGCTTTTCTCCTCTTTCTTTTTTCTGTTTTACTTTCTGGTTTTGCTGTATTTACAGAAATCTTTGTTTGAGTTCATTGTTCCAAACACAAAATTTTCAAATAACAATAACTGAAATTGCTGAAAAGATGAAAGCTTTGTGACATCACTTCGGCAAAAATGTTTGTTCAGCATGTTAACAATGTGAGACTCTTGTTACCTTACAAGTAAATATAATATGACTCAAAAATATAATTAGGCAGTAAAAGTTTCCTGTTCTGCATTGCTTTATGACACTCTTTTTGGTTTTCTACATACCATTGAATAATTGCGATCAACAATCAGAAACCGTTGACACTTGGGTTAGACAATAAATCTTTTGGCATTATTTTAATCTTTTGGCACTAAAAAATAAAAAAACTTTACGTGGCTTTAAACCCATTGTCATGTTAAGTTCTGAGATGCTTTGAAATATATCCTTATGATCTTGTCAGTTTGATTAGTAGTAGAAAACTAGAACTGAGCGTAGCAAATTCATCATTATTTGGCAGGCATTGTGGGTGATTGTAGAGAACATTGATATTATCTTTGAGATCCTTGTCTCTTTCTCATTGGTTTTGGTTGAGTTGTCCACTTCACAAAGAGTTAGAATAAATATATGCTAAGTTTGTTGAAGTTACCAAGTTCAAAAAATAATTGAACATATATGCTAAGTTTGGTCCTATAGGTTCACATATGCTAGATGTATATGCTCAGTTGAGATATTTTTACTTTTACCTCATTACAAACAATTGGTAGATGTATATGGTTAGTTTGGTCCCACAGCTTCAGGTTATCACACCTTCTATCAAACAACAAAGGCTTCACTTTTTGATACGCTCCTGATAACTATGGTTTCATTCGCTGCAGAGGGGTATAACTATCTGTTTGCTGGATGTTTGTAAGAAATCAACTTCTTGACTATATCAATGCCCATTTTCTATGAGCTCTCTTAGGTTAAAAGAAGATTCCTTTCATTATTAGCTAGACAGAATTATAATTTAATAAAAATACTTAATTGATGTGACCCTCTTACGTGGAGTAATTTAACGTTATAATACCTTTATTTCATCCATGTCAAGAACCTCATAGATACAATCTTGGTTTTGTGGTAATTTAAACACTCTTGTGAGGAGTGTTTTTCATGATAGTGCCATCCTTGGTGATAATTTTCTTTTCCTTTTTCTCAGAACATGTCGAATTTGAGAGCCAGGCGGGGAGGGGGGGGGGAGGTAGTGTTTTGGGCACACCCGGTACGCGTATACCTCCTTTAAAGAAAACCTAAGTTTATTATACCATCAGTTTTCCTTCCATGAATTAAAATGCTTGTGTTGATAAGCAATAAGAAAGAAGAATTATAAAAAAAACAAATGATGAACTTGAAGTTCAATGAGAGGCTTATAGGTTTAAATACCCCAAAAAAACAATGAAACAGGCGAGAAGGCGAATTTTTTCCTTCAAACCATCGAAAACAAATGTACAATTACGGGACTGGGCGGGGCATAAAAATGGACACATGCTCAGATTCTAGATACAAATTATGAATAAAGTTTGTTGGAAAAATCAAACTTGAGATTCTAAGAAAAAACATACCAAGCAATCTTACCATAAATAGGCAAAGAAAAAAGGACCCCGAGTGAAAATGGGTAATAATAGAGGAAAATACATACATATGTTCAGTCTTTATAACTCTTTCTTTCCCATTCACGGCAAAATTCCAACTTTACAAAGATCTCCGAATTTTTTAATCATAAAAGAAAGTATTTAAGGACGTGAGGAACTATGTTGCTCAAACTCTTCAAAATAATTGATTGGTGTATGTTAGATCCTCCGAAATAGTGCATTTCTAAAGTATATGACACAGTGCGCCAACATTTTTGGAGTCCGAGCAATATAGGTGGAGAATATGAATTGAATTATATTGGTTCATGAATCAGTCCTTTAGTTATTACATGAAATCGTGGATTAATAAAATAGAAATAGTTGCTTGTAATAAAGATGGACGATCATTATAATTAATTACTCTAATGAAATAAATTGCTCTCAAATTGGATAAATTTTCTCGAGAAAATGAAAAGCTTGCTAGAGCTTATCATTAAATGAACCACGTTTCCTTTTTCTAATTATTTTGTTAATATTTATTTGAATGTATATTTACTTTTCTGTACAAAAATTTTAATAAAAAATAATGTTTCACTGAAGGACAAAAATGTCATTCTATATTTGATGGACATTTTGGTAATTCAACATTTAGCTTTTTTAGTTCCCAGTTTTAGAATACTCTGTGTGTGTATATGTGTGTGTGCGTGTATGTAGATGGAGAGATAGATAGATAGATAGATAGACGGATAGATAGACAGGCAGAGAGATAAAGAGAGACAGAGATGTGAAAAACAAGTTTTGATGGTCAAGAGCGTCAACTTGCGTGACCAAGTTCGGGGTTCTAAACCTGCTCTGTACATGTTTTGCATATTTTCTCATTTTTTAACTTCTAAGCCTCTTTTGTCTAAAAAATACACAACTCTTTTGTCTAAAACACAGAAGCTGTAATAATCAAACCCTGTCCTCCAGCCAAAGAGCTAATTAAACCAACAAGTCAACTAACATTTCGTAACCACTAAGTGAAAAATAGAATAGTCAATCCTTGAAAAGTATTTATTTTAAAATAACATAAATGGATTTAAAATGATAATATTGAAAAAAAAGTTACTCATCTGTTTCTGTAATTTGCAACATCTGGGTGATTGAAATTGCTGGTGTTGTTATTCTCAAACTTGTCATCTCTCATGTCGATAGAGTTGTATGTTCACTTCTTTATAGGTGGGCACTGCCTACAAAAAATCATGGGTACACCATTTGTTTGAGAGTTCATGTTCATGATCTCATCTGTTTTATTCCTTCCTTAAAAAGATTTCATCTGTTTCTTCATCCAGAGCTTTTGGAAACAAGAAATTCTAAAACGGATTTCATAAATGTGGTGTTCTATCTACTTTCAGATTCTTTCTGAAGAAAGTATTGTATGAGCATACTACAACATTACGTTCTCGTCTGAAAAATGTTCCCATATCTTATTACGTTCTCGTCTGAAAAATGTTCCCATATCTTTAGTAGTCTCGGGCATATCTCATATTCTTGCCCATGTGCCTATTCTTGACATGGATTCTCTCATGCTTTATCTAGAGCTAGTGCTTCATAAGCTAGCTGTGAAGGTTATGGAAAGTGTAAGAGTGCATTCAATGTGCATATAATAACTAAACCTTTTCCATTATATTTCAATTTTTATGTTGGTTTATTGGTCCTTTTAATAAGTGTGTTCATGATACGACTATGATTTATAGGGGTGATGTTGTTTTGGCATTAGCTTTGTTTTTCATCTAATGTTTCGTTCTTTTTGTCAAATGTGTGCTGCAGTAGAATTGTCTATTAGATTAACCCATATGTAATCCTTCTTTTTCCATCAGCAATTTTCCAGATGTAAAGTGCTTTATAAGAAGAAAATGAAGTGTCCCATTTCCCCTTTACCTTTCTCTTCCCTGATTCTCCAGCGTAAATAATTTTGTCTTTTAATGCTTTGGTCTAGTGGTAAGACTGAACACATATTTTCTGGGCTAGGCACATGTCATGGGTTCAAATCCTTCCATAGACAAAAGCCCGGTATTTAAGTGGAATAGGCTAGAAGGATGGGCCAATTATTTGTTAAGTTATGAATGGTCTGGAAAGAAGAAAAATGGATTGGTGATGGTGTCTGGCTTTCAAATATTTCATGAAACTGTGGGATAAGAAATGGGTTGCCTCTTTAAAACTCTTACTTATCTTTGATCTTGGATTTAAAAATTCAGTCTACATAATAATCTTGAATAACAAAGTTAGCATCTAAAAGTTACTGAATTAACATACCTAATGGCAATGTGCTTTACTTATTTTTACATGCTATGACAGGCTCTGGAGGCTATTCTTACTTGATGGAACCGCTTTGGTGGGCAGGAATGATAACAAGTTAGTTATCCTATCGTATTCAATCTTCTGATGTATGAGGATTGTGCTGAATTTTTATCCCCTCTGGTCCAAAATAGTGTCGTTTAGTGACTTGGCATGACAATTGAGATGAGAATTGAAATTTACAGCATTTAAATTTATATAAAAAGGCATTTATTTTCCTATGTCATTTTTCTTTTCTTTTCTTTTCTTTTCTTTATATTGCCGAGGAATATATTATAAAAATAGAAAGTGGCCTTGCAAACAGTTAACTCATGGAACTTATGACTTGGTATCAAAAAATAAAGTTTATGGAGTAAGGAAACTCTTTGCGGAAGTAGATGCTATCTGTAGGCTAGTTTCTACAAAGTCGTGACTACCACATTGGATTGCTATGGGGATAGTACATTCTTTATGCTTAGTTTGAGTCTGTGTAATTGCTACTGAAGTCTTACACAATACAGAGCCATGGTGAAATTCTTGTTATTTCCTTATAAAGGTGAGGCATCTATGATGGTTCAATGGAAAGTGGAAAAAAAGAGCTTGGATATGAAGGAATATGGACAAATTGATTTGGTTGATTTGAACTTATTTTTAAAAAAGGTAAATGATCTGATTAATCTTGGGGGAATCCTCTTGTACAAGAAGTATACCAGAAGGTAGATAAACCTACATCGAAATTTGGTTCCCTATGGAAGTCATCCACTCATTATGCAAACAAGAATCTCATGGGTGCACCAAGGGGGGAGAAGAGGAAGAATAATCTGAAAAGGGGAAATTATTTCAGCTTAAACGGTTTATTAATAGCAGATCAAGAGGGAAAGAAAAGAAAAGGAAAGATCCCTTGTCACAGAAAGTACTTGAGTAGTGGAAGGCAACAGAAAATTCTTGGTAAAAGAAAAGGATAATTTACGGTAATAGACATCTATGTCAAGGAATTGAGTTGGCTGACAGAATATGGATGATACTTCATCTCCTTTTGTAAGTCCGAAGTTCAACCAGTTAGTGATTGGATCGGATCCTGCCTTTGTGCATGCTATATAAGCTGGTTTTCTGGGTAACTAAATTTATTGAATTTGTGGAAGGATAATTTGGTATCTCGATTCAGGATGAGTGAAAGAAGAACGAAGAAGTTAAAAGTAGAGGAAGAAAGAATCAACTATTAATTATAGCGATCATATGAAAATTGTGTGTTATTTTGCTTGTTTTGTTTCATTAATGTGAGAGAATAGAAATACTTTCAGGAGGTGAAGGTCTGAGGACTCTCTGAAGGATATCAATATATCCTAAAGAAGTCCCTCTGACTATTCAAGCCACATTGTATTTGTCAATTTTCTTAATTCTCTGACAAATATGGATGCTGAACGCAAGGTATTTACTTCAATTCTTCACGTTTCCGCTACTTTGATGTGACTAATATGGTCTTTTGCTTGTTCAAAGCCTTGATAGGAAAAAATATGTTCATTTACTGAAAATCCTTCCAATATTGCTTGTAAAAAATTTATGTCTCCTTAAGGCATTTGCCGCCTTCACCTCTCTCTAAAAAGGAGATGCTTTTGTTTTTTTTTTAAAAAAAAAATTGGTACGGTTGTATTCTTCAGCATGCCCTTAATGCTGGCCACCTCCAAAAAAATTAGTAGCAATTACAAGGCTTCTATCAAGTCCACTATTTGATCTATATCTATAATACACAGTTGTTTACACCAAAAAAGTAGAGATACAATACAATTCCATTTTACTTTATGAATGGAAGTGGACCTATCTTCAAAACATCTATCATTTCTTTCTAACCACACTGAGCACCATATACATGATGGCACTACTCCCCACTATTTCTTTTGACTCTTACTTCCACCCCTCCTAATCCAACAACTAAATAGATCTAAGGTTTGCTCTGGCATGGTCCAACAACTTCCTGTTATTCTAAGGAAGAGGTTCCACAGTTGGGTAGTGAAACTGCAATGTAGAAAGAGGTGCTTGTTTGTCTCCGCCATAGTGCTACAGGAAAAACATCTAGGAACCCTTCTTTCGCAAGACTTCCAGAGTTAAACATGCTCTCTTAATCACTATCTTCGTGGGTATGATGCTTTTCCAGCAGTAGTTCCATTGGTGGGAGCCCCCCCCCCCCCGCGGGCCTCCCCCGCAAAAAAAAAAAAAAAAAAAAAACTGTATACCTCTCTTGTATTCACTGCTTACTGAGAAGTTCCCATCTTTGTTGAGCTTCCACAAGACCCTATCTTCATCTGTTGTCTTCCCAAGTAGTGAAACCACTCTATCAATCTCCCAATCATTTGCCATTCTTCTGAAGGAAATATCCCAGCCGACCAACATTCACTACCTCTACTCTCAGTTTCTCTTCCGATTTGGAGAAGATCTAGAAATTGTACCTTAAGAGGTAATTCATCAATCCATCCATCCTGCCAAAACTGTCTTGTGACCGTTACCTATCTTATGACTGAGATTGGCTTCCATAAATGGCCAAACACTTCTGCTGCTCCCCCATAACCCCATCCCATAAAGGTTCTAATATACAGTGTTGGAGCTCCAAGATTAAGTTCCCCAAACTTTGTCACAATTACCTCTCCATAATGCCTTTTCCTCTTTTATATATCTCCACATCCACTTCATAAGTAAGCTTTCATTTTGCAATTTGATATTTCTAACCCCCAATCCTCCTCTATTTTGTTCAGCATTAAAGTTTCCCAGTTCGCAAGACAATACCCCTTCCCTTCTTAATTTCCTTGCCATATAAAGTCTCTTCTAATCTTGTCTAACTTTTTTACTAGTTTCCACGGATTGAAAATAGGGACATCACATAGGTAGGCAATGCATCTAGGACAGAGTTAATAAGGATCAATCTACCACGTATAGACAAGTACTGAGCCTTCCATCTAGATAACTTCTTCTCTGTTCTCTCCAAAATGCTATCCAAATCGCTAAAGAATTGTGCCTACTGCCCAAAGGCATACCTAAGTAGGATGTGGGTAATTGCTCTATTCTACTTCCCAGAATGTTGGTCATATCTTGAATCTGTTGAACTTCATTAACTGGGAATAAACTACTCGTCCCCCAGTTGTCCTTCAAACCTGCTACAGCTTCAAAAAGAACAAGTATTACTCTAATATAGCTAATCTGTTCAGCAACTGGCTGACAGAAAATGATGGTGTCATCTACATACAATAAATGACCTACTTCCCTCTCACCCCCTGTACTGCCCCCAATTTTAAAACCACAGATCCGCCTGTTTGGAGCTGCTACTTTCAACATGCTATCAAAACCTTCCATGCCAAAATAAAAAGGAAAGGGAGATGGGATCTCCTGATCTCCTTTTCTCAAACCCCTTGCTGATGCGAAAAATCCCACAGGTTCTCCATTAACAAGCACAGAGAACTTGACTGTTTTTATACAAAAAGTTATTCACTTCACCCATTTGTTTCCAAATCCCATTTGCCTGAGAATGTTCAGAAGGAAATCCCAATTCACATGATCATAAGCCTTTTGAATATCCAACTTACACATAATGCTTGGAAACCTACTCTTCATTCTTGAATCAATACACTCACTTGCTATTAATGCTGCATCCATTATTTGCGTACCCTTAATGAATGACATCTGATGCGTGTTGACCAGTTTATTAATTACTTTCTTAAGTCTCTCTGCCAATAATCTGGCAATCATCTTGTATACGCCCCCAACCAGACTGCTTGGCCTAAAATCTTTTTTAACTCTGAGGCTCCAGGTTTCTTTGGAATCAGAGTAATGAATTTTGCATTGAAGCTCTTTTCAAAGGCCTGACTTGTATGAAAATGTTGGATGGTGTTGATGACATCTTCCTTCAACAAACTCTAGAAAGTCTGATAAAACACCATTGGGAAGCCGTCTGGAACAGGTGCTTTCTCCATAGCACACATGTTCAAGCACTCCACTATTTCTTCGTCTTCAAAATTTCTCTGGAGCCAAGCCTGTTCCTCAACAAACAGTGATCCTCGTAGCTTCACGAAGTCTAAATTCAGGCCTCCAGCTTTCTGTCTCCTTATATAGATCCTTGTAGTAGTCTTGCACAGCCTCTTTGACACTATCTATATCTTGAATTGTAATACCATTCACTTTAAGTTGTTCCATGGAGTTGAATCTCTTATTGGAGGTTGCAATTCTATGGAGATGTTTTTATGGGGCTTCCATTGTTGTTGTTTTTTTTTTTTGAAGTGTTCTAACCATATCCACGTTCTCCTAACCTTTCTATTTGGAAAAAAAGAAGACAAACATGGGTTGATGTAGTGCATTGCTTCTGTGGCAGTGATTGTTGGAGAAATTGCAAACTTTGCAGCTTATGCATTTGCACCTGCTGTGCTAGTCACGCCGCTTGGTGCACTCAGTATTATTATCAGGTAAGAGAAGGCTTGGAATGATTGTTCAACTTTACTATCTATTACTTTCATGGAAACATTTATTATTTATTTTTGCAGTGCTGCACTTGCTCATATGATTTTGGGAGAAAAACTGCATATTTTTGGAGTAGTTGGTTGTATTCTATGCGTTGTGGGCTCAACAACCATTGTTCTGCATGCTCCTCAAGAACGTCAAATTGAATCTGTAAAGGAACTCTGGGACCTCGCCACAGAACCTGGTATGCATTTGAATGCTGTCAAAATTGAGTTCTTCTTGACATTTTGTGAGCATGGAAATTTTGATTGCTTAGTTTGCCAAAACTTTTTACTGACGATAATTTGCTAATTTCTTACTCGTGGCAGCATTCCTCCTATATGCAACTTTGGTTATAGTGGCAGTTGTTATAATCATTGTCCAGTATGCTCCAAAATATGGACAGACTCATATAATTACTTATATTGGAGTTTGTTCACTCGTTGGTTCTATTGGGGTAGGCACTCAGCTATCTAGTTGGAGTTTGGCTTTTCATTTTTACCGCCATTATATTTGGATATATAGCACTTCAAATATTTGGATATAAAGTGATTAAGGTTTGAGCAAACATCAGAAAGGATCAACATTATTGTGGACATCTTGTGTTCTCTTGATCCTTAAGCTTGTTATTATCGGATCATTCCTATAGGGGCTATATCCATGTGATCTAATTGTGTTTTTTTTTTTTTGGAAAAATCATAAATGATTTGGCAGGTTATGAGTGTCCAAGCACTAGGAATAGCATTAAAATTAACATTCTCGGGAACGAACCAGTTGTTGTATCCTCAAACCTGGGTCTTTGCAGTTGTTGTAGTGACATGCGTGCTTACGCAAATGAACTACTTAAACAAGGTAATTGAGATGTACTCTCAGTTCTTTTTGTTGTTATTTTATGCTTGGATATATTCGTCATTTGTGGAAGTTCTGTACATTAACGTGGTGTATCTTTATGCTCTTGAACTCTTAGGTGTCAGCCTATATCTTGTTTGTTGTTGCAATTTGACTTACAATAAATGTAATGAAGTTTGTTCGGTTAGGATCCTATTGAAAAAATAAGTTGAGCTAATAAATTCAGAAGGCTAGGCTCTGTCTTTTCATAGATCTTACCCCTCTTTGTGGTCTCTTAGAGCACCAAGAAGGTTGCTTCTTCACTTTGCTAGCAGCCGAAGGGACCACCCTTACAGCTGAGAACAAGGAGGAGAACGAGGATAACATATTTCAGATGGTGTTACATGTGCAAGCAATCTTAGGAAGATGTGGACCAATGGCTTTTTCTCTGTCAGGTAGCAAATAGACTATGATGTTCTATGTTAAAGTTGTTTGGAGTACATTGGATTGGACTAGGGTAGACACTATTAAAGATTTTGTCCTTAGTTGGATATTCAGGAGAAAATGGAGAAGTAGAGCATTGGAAGTTGCTCAATTAACACAATGCTAATATGTGTGTGTGAATATATATAGAGAAGGGGTTTTTGAAGGGGTGGAAAATGCAGTTGTATAAATGAGGAATGGCTTTTGTTTCTTGCAACTTTTTTGGACCATGCACGAGGTGCTTGTTATTACCGATGATCGGATGGTGTCTTGTTAAGGGGCCTTTCTTAGAGAATCAACATGCACATAATTGAGAGCTCAATGATCTTGAGGAAACTAATATCTCCACTAAAAATAAACCTTTGTTATAAAAGTTAATATTAAAAGGAATACGGAGAGGGAAAATCACAAAATATATAAAGGGTATAAAAATACAAAGAGTAGGGATTTTTATATATATATTTCCTTTCATTGTAAATATGTAAATATGTGCCGAGTGCCATCTATGACTTGGCAAGACATGCTTAGTAATTGTCCATATGTCACCTCTTGGCCAAGGCAACTTGGCAAGAGGCTGTCACGTGGTTGTAACCTTCTAAGGTTATAAATGGCCCATTTCCTAAAATAGAAAACATAGAAAAATAAGAAAGGAAATATATATAAAAATTCCTACTCTTTGTATTTTTATACCCTTTATATATTTTGTGATTTTCCCTCTCCGCATTCCTTTTAATATTAGCTTTTATAACACGTTATTAGCACAAAGCTCTGCTCATTTCAAGCTACTTTAGACAGGTAAACAGGTAAAAATTTTATTTTTGTAAAATGTCTAATATCTCTAAAATTGAATTTGTTGCCCTGGATATATCAAGCAAAGGCTATTCATCTTGGACACTAGATGTTACAATACATCTGGATGCGATGGGTCTGGTAGACACCATCAAAGAAAATAACCAAGCATCCAACCAAGATCGTGCCAAAGCTATGATATTTCTCCTTCACCATCTGGACGAGGGGTTGAAAATGGAATATCTTACTTTGAAAGATTCCCTTATGTTGTGGAACAATTTGAAAGATAGATATGACCACCTGAATTTGATCATCCTTCCACAAGCATATCATGATTGGTTTAATTTAAGGTTGCTAGACTTTAAAAGTATAACTGAATATAATTCTACTACGTATAGAATTATATCACAATTGAACTTATGTGGAGAAAATGTCACCGAACATGATAAACTTGAGAAAACATACTCCACATTTTCTCTCGCAAATATGCTCTGGCAGCAGCAATATCGGGGAATGGGCTTCAAAAAATATTTTAAATTACTTTCCCATCTTCTTATTGTTGAACAACATAACGACCTGTTGATGAAAAATATGAGAGTCGGCCCGTTGATTCTATGTCACTCCTTGAAGTGAATCAGGCAAATTATCATCAGCGAGAAAGAGGTCATGACCCCAATCGTGGTCGTAGTCGTAAAAGAAATTATAATTATGATTCTCGTCTCGCACCGAGAAATGATCAGCAGTATAAAAGAAAGGGGGAGAAACAGGAGGCTAAGCAAAAGAAAAATTCAGAAAGCATATGCCACAGATGCGGAGGAAGTAGGGCACCACTGTTTACGTACCTGTCGATCATCAAAGCATCTGGTTTAGCTCTATCAGGCATTGTTAAAAAGGAGCGTTACTAATCCGGCAACAAACTTTATCTCTAAAGATAATGCTGAACCCATACATAAAATGAGTAATAATGCAAAAGCAAATTTTATATCTGAAGATAATGTTGAGTCCATGCATTTGGATGTAGCTGATTCTTTTGATCTCCCAAAAAGAAAAATGACTAGTGATGAGCCTACTATAGTCTAGATAACTTTCTTCTTTATTTGTTTATGCTTGTCGGCATGTTTATATTTTTCTAAGTTTCTCTAAATAATAAGAAAGTATGTAATGGCTCTGTTTAATAGTAATATTTACTTTATTTTGTTTTGAAGAGAATCCTTGCGCAACAAGGCGTGCCTTGTATCTTACAATTTCATTTCGCTTTCGCGCAAAAATTCATTTATAGCCAACTGGTTTTACACCATGAGGGGTTTGGACTACTGGTCCAAATACCTCACGCTTAGCAAGTGAATTCAATTCTGATTGAATTGCCTCTTTCCATTTTGGCCAATCACATCTTTGTTGACATTCTTCAACAGATTTAGACTCAAAATCCTCATTGTCTTGCAAAAGATTAAGCACAACATTGTATGCAAAAAACATTATCCACTGTAACTTTTGATTGATCTAAATTTATCCCATCACCAGTAGAACTTATTGAAAGTTCTTCATTTACTTGAGTCTCAGTTTCATTGATTTTTTCAGGATTAATCAGTTCTTGGACCTCTTCATGAGATTCTTTTATAGTATCATCTTTATCATTTCTTATGCTTCTTTTCTCAGAGCTTTATCCTTTGAACCCAATGGTCTACCATGCTTCAAGCGTGTCCGGGATTCAGAGACTATGACACTAGTGGATGGTCCTTGGGGGATGTCAATCCGGATAGACACATTTACTGCAGGGATGTGTGATTTAGTTATTCATTTCAAATTAGTAAATGCATCCGGCATTTGATTTGTTCTTTTTTATAAGTGGATGATCTTCTGGACCTCCTGCTCACATCTACGAGTACGTGAATCAAAATGAGATAGTGACAAAACCTTCCATGCAATGTCCCTTTTGGTGTCCTCCTCTCCCCCTAAATGTGGGAAATTTTTTTCGTCAAATCGATAATCTGCAAATCGAGCAGTGAACAAGTCTCTGGTCAATAGTTAGAGGTAGCGAATAACGGACGGGGAATCAAACCCAACATATATACCCAACCTTCATGACGGAGAGTATTTATTATAATTAGTCGGTCTGAGACGAACAAATGCTGCTGCATGTAAGATAGCGTGACCCCGAACAGTAGTGGGCAACTTCTTTTTCATAAGTAGTGGTCTTGCTATCAATTGTGGGCGCTTAGTAAATGACTCTGCAAGGTCATTTTGAGTATGAACATGAGCAACAAGAGGTTCAATTCTTATCCCAATTGATGGGCAATAATCATCAAAGGCTTGGGATGTAAATTCTCCAGCATTATCGAGGCGAATGGTCTTAATAGGATAATCTGGGAATTGCACCCTTAACCTTATTATTTGTGCCAATAACTTCGCAAACGTCAAGTTGCAAGATGATAAGAGGCACACATAAGCCCATCTTGAGGATGCATCTATTAGGATCATAAAATATCTAAAATGATCCACTAGGTGGATGAATAGGTCCACATATATCCCTGTATATACATTCTAGAAAACCAGGGGATTTGATGTCAACCTTTAGAGGTGATGGTTTGGCAATTAACTTGCCTTGATAGCGAGCAACACATCAAAATTCAATATTAGTAAGAACCTTCAGGCTCTTTAATGAATGCCCAATTGAATTTTCAAGAATTCGCCTCATCATTATTGATCCAGGATGACCTATTCGGTCATGCCATAGTACAAAGGTATTTAAATCAGTAGACTTTTGATTTATAATCGAATGTGCTTCAATTGTTTTAATTTCTGCATAGGCCAGAGGATAAGGTTGGTGATTTCTCCAAAATATGTTTTTGGCCTGAGACACTCTTGGTTATACAAAGATATTCGATATTCATTTCATTTAGTGTCTCGACATGATATCCATTTCAGTGGATATCTTGGGGAATTAGAAGAGAAAAATGCATCTTCTATAACAAGTTTTGTTCCCTTAGGCAGAAATATAGTAGCTCTTCCAGAGCCTTCAATCAATTTTGAATTATCAGAGATTGTAGTAACATTTGCTTTTCTTCTAAGCAGTAAGAAAAGTATTTCTCATGTTTGAAAATGGCATGAGTTATTCCACTATCAATTATACAAATATCCTCATGATTGATTGTTGATCCAAACAAAATAAAGTAAATATTACTATTGAACAGAGCCATTACATACTTTATTTTTATTTACAGAAACTTAGAATAATATAAACATGTCAACAAGCATAAACAAACAGAGAAGAAAGTTATCTAGACTATAATAGGCTTATCCTTGATCATTTTTCATCCTGGGAGATCAAAAGAATCGGCTACATCCAAATGCATGGACTCAACATTATCTTCAGATATAAAATTTGCTTCTGCATTATTACCCATTTTATGTATGGGTTCAGCATTATCTTCAGAGATAAAGTTTGTTTTTGGATTAGTAACGCCCCTTTTTAAGGACGCCTAATAGAGCTGAACCAGAGGCTTTGATGATCGACAGGTACGTGATCAATGCCTTATTCCTCCGCATCTGTGGCATATGTTTTTTGAATTTTTCTTTTACACAACCGCCTGTTTCTCCCCCTTTCTTTTATACTATTGATCATTTCTCGGTGCGAGACGAGCATCATGATTATAATTTCTTTTACGACAATGATTGGGGCCACGACCTCTTCTCGCTGGTGATAATTTGCCTTCAGGGGATGGCATAGAACCAACGGGCCGACTCTCATGATTTTTCATCATCAGGTCGTTATGTTGTTCAGCAGTAAGAAGATGGGAAAGTAATTTAGAATATTTTTTAAAGCTCATTCCCTGATATTGCTGCTGCAAGAGCATATTTGCGGGAGGAGTATGTTTTCTCAAGCTTATCATGTTTGGTGACATTTTCTCCACATAAGTTCAACTGTGATATAAATCTATACGTAGTAGAATTATATTCAGTTATACTTTTAAAGTGTAGCAATCTTAAATTAAACCAATCATGACATGCCTGAGGAAGGATGACCAAATTCAGGTGGTCATATCTATCTTTCAAATTATTCCACAACATAAGTGGATCTTTCAGAGTAAGATATTGCATTTTCAACCCCTCGTCAAGATGGTAAAGGAGAAATATCATAGCTTTGGCACGATCTTGGTTGGATGCTAGGTTATTTTCTTTGATGGTGTCTATCGGATCTAGATGGAATTTAGCATCTAGTGCCCATGATGAATAGTCTTTGCCCGATATATTAGGGGCAACAAATTCAAGTTTAGAGATATTAGATATTTTTACAAAAATAATTTTTTTTACCTGTTTACCTATCTAAAGTAGCTTCAAATTGGCAGAGCTTCGTGCTGATACTGTGTTATAAAAGCTAATATTAAAAGAAACACGGAGAGGGAAAATCACAAAATATATAAAGGGTATAAAAATACAATGAGTAGGAATTTTTATATATATTTCCTTTCTTATTTTTCTATGTTTTCTATTTTAGGAAATGGGCTATTTATAGCCTTAGAAGGTTACAACCAAGTGTCACCCTCTTGCCAAGTTGCCTTGGCCAAGAGGTGACATATGGACAATTACTAAACATGTCTTGCCAAGTCATGGATGGCACTTGGCACATATTTACAATAACCTTCACATATTTTTTGTTTGATGAATGTTGAACGTTACTGAGAGATAGAGCTCTTTCTGCAGATCAGTGAACATTTCAAATTCTCATAATGGAAACTATCTGCATTTACCGTTGCAGTGGCCCTTGGCTACAATTTAGATGAATATCATAGAAATATGGATGTCATACAAGATTGGAAAGATCAGAAATTATCACATCATGAGTACACACAGAGGGAATAAAAAAGAGCCGTCTGAGATGGTTAACAATGTCCAAGATAAGCATCCAAATGGACTGGTCCTTAAATGTGACAATATGATGATTGAAATTGTTGAAAAGAGACTCTGTAGACCAAGAATCAGATGGAGAGAAATTTCCTTAAGGACCTCTAGTTTGTCGAAATCAATGCAGACTAAACTAAGAATTGAACGAAATGGAACTAAAGAACCCGTATAGATCCATACAGGCAAAGGCAACTAGTTTGGATTGATGCTTAGTTGTTGTCGATATACTTACAATAAGCTGTTATTAGTCTTTTTTACTTTGGTAAGAGACTTCAACGTTACTTTGGGGAAAGTTAGTGGTTTGGAGCACATCCAGTTTTCTTATTTACCAGTATGGCAAGAAAATTTGCCCTCAATAGACCCAAATGGATAGACACATTAGCAAGGAAATTTGCCTAAATAGACCTAAATGGATACACATTCATACAGACAATTCATAATAGTTTGAGTTGAAGCCTAGTTGATTGATTTGCCTGTTGAATTTATGTCACTCCATGACTATGTAAGGGTACATTTATAGCTGCAGAACCTAAGTGGGTCATTTGCTACTCAAAGGACATTTATATTTCTGATGATTGTTTTATCTATTTGCATATCCTTGTCTTTTCCTGGTGTTTTTCTTTCTGTTTTTTTTTTTTCAGGTTGGGATAAATCATTGTTTTTTATCTTTGCATCAAATTTTCCTCATTTTTCAAATGCAGGCTCTGGATACATTCAACACAGCAGTTGTATCACCAATATACTATGTCATGTTTACATCACTCACAATAGTTGCCAGTGTCATCATGTTTAAGGTGCAATTACTAATGTTGTATCCATTAACTTATATACCAAACTGTATTCTTTGAATTGTTCAAGTTGATTCAATGAAAATATTTTGAAGGATAATAATGAGTGACATTTCGTATAGCTCGATAATAAATGATCGTCATAAATATGCATAATTGTTGATTTTTCTGTTGGCTGAGAATTGGAGAGGGATTACTCTTCCTTTTGTGCACGGAAATTTTCTTTATCATTTAACCTAATGATTTTATCCCCTCTGGATGCTCCTATTTTTCATCTTAAATATGGACTTTTTGAACACCTAATTCATGATTGTAGTGTAGGAGGTCATTGATCCTAGACTTCTAATCATCTTATCTGACAATTCTGCCACCTTGTTAGTATCATGTTACTTATGTAGTTGCCTAGGGTATGTATGAAGCCTAAAATAGAAGACCTGGAAAGGAAACATAGATGAATCATATTGAACCTAACTAGACTAAAACATGATCAGGAGTGACAATGGTGCAGAAGAATGTGTGCTTGGCAGCCAATGTGGATGGGGAATAATAAAACTCTGTGAGGTGTAGTATGAATGTGGGCCAGGCCCTCATAGACCTGCATTTTGGTGCATGAGAAACGTAATTGGAAAATATAAGGGTTGAACTTTAGAACACTCATAGTAGTTGTACTGTGTTAAACGTTGATACAGAGGAGATAGTCTTTTATGATTCCAGGGAGATGACTAGTGACTAGTTAAGAACAGATAAGTAATATTATATATTTAAGATTAGTTACTGATGAAATCGAAATGTCCTTAACATAATTGATGAAATTGGAGCTAGAAATGAAAGAAATAGTTTCTCTTCCTCCCCCTCTGGATTCCATTAGTAATGAGGATTTGGAATATCACACATTGATTAATCAAAGAGAGATTCAATAACAAAAAGAAAGATTGATTCTTTGGGATCCTTTCTTTCTTCAAACAGAAAGAAAATAGATAGAACAGGCAGATTCCTGAAATGCCTTTCTAGAATAGTTTTTTAACTTGGATTATTGAGAATCATTTTAAAAATTCTTGAGCACTTCTTTACTATTTACTTTTTTTTGAAACTGCCTAACTATTAGAGCTTGGCCCTTAAACATATCTAATCAGCATTTTGTATCACTGGACTTTTTCTAGTAATAAAGAGAAAATTCATTCAGACAAGCCAATACAAATGAATTGCGAATGTTACTGGAGAATTGATCGTCTAATGGGTGAGGGTGGGGGTAGCCGCTGACAGTTATAGTTTATATGTTTTTGGTGGAGAAAAGATTTCATTCAAGGCATTAAGAAGATACAAAATAGCAAGTACATGGGAAGCAAAAAAGATTTTTATAGCTTCAATACATAAAATTAGACTAGAACTAGGGAGTTCACAAAATCCAAAAACTGTTATATGCTATCTTCAGGAGAGAGTTTACATTAGTTAAACAGATAAGACATACAGTCTTGAGGGAGTGAATTGAAGCTGTAATTCCATCAAAGCATCTTGGGTTCCTCTCTGTCCAAATGCACCAAACAATACAGGCAGGTGTCATTTTCCAGATATCCCTGATGGTTTTATCTGCTGAATTCTAGCTTTCATATGCATTCTTTACACTGAATGAAATGATCCAGCTAAGTACAAAAATCAAGTGAAATATGCTCCAACGGACTGCTGCAATAGTCCAGTGGAGAAGTAGGCGGCTGGTGTTTTCTGAGTTGGTCTGGTACTTGTAGCATCAAGTACCATCTGTTGACTATTTGAAAACTTCTTCTTGATAGATTGTGCTGTGTTAGACAAGCATCTCTGAGATGTTTTGAGAGCATTAACAGTCCTTTGCATAGGACTAAAATGAATTGTGTTATCACGTTTTGCTATTGGTGCAGTTCTGAGTATGTAGATGATGCTGTAGCTATTATAATATTTTAGGTTCTTGTAGATGAAGTAGGATCTAGTTTCTATTTTTGATCTGTTGAGTCTACTCAATTGTATGTAGCTCTATCATGTAAATTTGGGCTCTCAGCCTTTGGTGCTGAAGATTTATATACAAACTTGTTACTTTGTCAAAAAAAAAAAAGCATCTTTGAGAGCTGTCCAACTGAAACAAATTACTTTTGTCAGGCGCTTGGTCTTCCAAATATACTTCCAAGGCCATTTGTGAATCATAGGATTGTTGAAGGAGAAGTGATTATAACCAGCCTTGACAGAGTATAGACCATTGTTAGAATTCCTCCATTTCATTCTGTCCATTGTCTGCATGTTTACTGCACAACTTTCTAACAATTGAGTAGCTGTAATAGACCATTCAGTTTCCACTCGTGAACATTCCTTCTAACCTGCAAGTCACGGTTATAGTTTTATATGTTTCATTGTCTATTCTATTCGGATAAATCCAAAAGATTATATATGTATAGTGCATGGCTAACTATTGATTTTATGAAGTCCTTTCTCAGAAAGCAATTGCCTATGTCTATGAATAAAATTCAAAAGCTGCACTATTAGGGTATTGAGAAAATCTTATAAAGCAGTCAATCACGTGATGCCTTCAAGCATAAAATGCTTGTTTACCCTGGCAGATCCAGTGGAACTTGTGTTACTTGGAGGAGTTGCAATTTTCTCCATCCTCTCCTGCTTGTTGACCATAAATACTGTCTTAATTGTGGAATAGGTGCTTTGAAGTATTGAACCATAGTGATTGCCATTAGTCAAAGATTTGGCTAACTTCGATTGTGTGTGAAAGGCATCCTCTCAACCATCTTGTCTGCTGCTAAAAATGTCTTTCATGCTTCTGGAACAGGATTGGAATGGGCAAACTGCAACTCAAATTATCACGGAACTCTGTGGGTTTGTGACCATTTTGTCAGGCACCTTTCTTCTTCACAAAACCAAAGACTTAGTTGAGGGTATCCTTTCAAATTACCTATAGTAATAATACAATTCACATTTTATGGGTTTTGACTTGATAACTATTTTTCTTCCGTTCACAGTTTCTACACCATCTTCAGTCGTGCGGTATTCTAAATACGATGAAGGAGGAAGCTCCAATCAAGAAGGCATTCCTCTTAAGCATCGAGAATCCATGCGATAGCCTAGATTCAGTTGAATATCACAGCGTTTTTCTTGGAGAGACGACAACTATTGATCGTTCCTGCTCTACTCGTGGGCGACAATAAGATGGAAGAAAGTATTTGGCTTGTTAGCTAATGCAATAGTTGTTTTACAAACGGTAACATAAATTTGTACATAAAACTACTCCCGGAGAAAGTGTAAGTGGGAGTCCAATTACCAGTATATCATTCTCGTCATTGGTAGTGGAGCTTCCTCAAGAACTCTTGACATTGAAGCTGACATCTCCCCAGAACTCAAGGAAAAACATTCAGGCAGGTGCTTGAAGAAACTCTCCAATTATCTTAGTGAAGTTTGAAATTGATGCATTTGGGAATACATCATTCTTTTTTAAATGGAGAGGAATCATATGGAGCTCTTCCATTATTGTATTTATTTTCCTAATTTTACTTGTAACTATCTTCAAATGAATGAAAGATACAGTAGTTAATTCGTTATGACTGTTGGTCATTTTTAAGGAAGCTCCAATTGCTTCATTTATGGTTGAAGGATAGACCTTTCTTTTTCCTTTTAACTGGTTATATATGCATATATCCAAAATGAACTTTGAAGATGTTTGATCATGACTTGCATTTCTCGAGTTGAGGGCTATCAAAAACCACCTCTCTATCCCCCGCAATGGTAAGAGTATGGCTTGCGTACACCTTCCATCCCTAAAACATTGTTTGTAAAAATATTACGGATATGTTGTTATTGTGTTTAATCATGACATGTTCATTAGCTCAACTCGATTTGAGTCACTCAGGTCTTGTTCAACCAACTTATTTGACACCTTGAGTATGTAGTATTATATTCATTTACAAGTTGTATATTGAGTTATCTACTCAGAATGACATAAAAAATAATTTACACAAAATTAGGATTATGTGGCTTATAGAGGGGCAAAAGAGTATGTGCTTTCATTAAGTCTCCGAAGATTCACAATTCCTCAAGGTTCCCTCTGTTCGAAAAGAAGATTGCAAACAGGCTAAAATCAAAAGGTTTAGAAGTTTGTTGAAACTTAGCTTTTTTGTATATTTTATCACAGGAAAGTATAACCCTTACAAATAAATAAACAACTAAGTTAAGCAACGACTGTCACTAAACTAGAGAAAGAAAAATACTACTAGCGGTCCAAGAAAATAGGAAACTACTAGTAAATTAAATTTGACCAAGTGAGTCAGTCTTCAATTTTCTCCCTTGATTCAAAGTTACAGACACCAATCAAATCCCTAAAATAGATAAACTTGTCTGATCAGTATATCAAGTAATTGCTTATGAATGCTGCGGTGTTTCAATACTATTTCCTCTTTTGCTACTAAATCAGAATGAAATGAAAGAGAACATAAATGTGTTTAGTTTTGCTATGAAAACTTGGATTCTTTGTCATGGCAATTGATGCTTTGTATATCTCTGTTGCATTTGCTGAAGTTCTGCTAACATCCTTCTTAGCTAGATAGCTTGACAAGCTACTGAAGTTGCTGCAATGTACTCAGCTTCTGAGGTTGATAACATTGTTGTAGCTTGCTTCTTTGAACTCCAAGTCACCACACCTAAACCTATAGTGAAAACATGAGCTGAAATGCTCCGTCTAATGAACCAGCATTGTCACTATCAATGAACCCACATAGTTTGAAACTGAAAACTTGTGAGTACCAGATCCCATATTCCATCGTTCTAGCGATATAATGTAAGTTGCTCCAAAATGAAACTTTGAAGGTTGTTGCATAAACCTGAAAATGACACCAACAGAGAATGCAATATCAGGACGTGAGTGAGTTAGGTAAATCAAATCTCCAGCTATGCTTTTGAAACTTCCTTTGAACATTCATAGATGCAGCTGCAGATAATGAGCAGGTCCCTAGAATATTTCGTTTGTGACAGAAATATCCCATCTTCAGCTTGATAGATTTCAAGGCCAAGAAAATAATGTAATAAACCCATATCCGACATCTCAAAGTCATTCATCATTTGAGACTTGAATTCATCCACAAGAGAAATAGAAGAACTAGTATAAATTACATCAACGTAAAGACAAACAGTGATGAAATCATTACGTTTTTTCTTTACATACAACGTGAGTTCATTCTCACTTCTCAATTCATTTTTCTGAAAATACCCATTGATTTTGGTATGCCACGCTCGAGGGGCTTGCTTCAAACCATATAATGCTTTTTTTCGCTTGTAGAACTTTGCAGTCTTCTTTATGAAACTTTCTAGTTGTGCTGCATAGACCTCTTCTTGCAAGTCTCCATTGAGAAATGCTGACCTGACATCAAATTGGTAAAATAGCCATTGTCACTGTGCTGCCAATGCTAGAACAAGTCGGATAGTTTCAAATCGAGCAACTGGAGAAATGTTTCTTCAAGCTCAATACCATACTGTTGCGTATATCCTTTTGCCACAAGGTGAGATTTATGCTTCTGTAGGCTGCCATCTGCCGCAAACTTTGTCTTGAAGAACCACTTTAAGTTAATTACATTTTGTCTTCTAGTAATTCCACCATCTCCCATGTGTCATTCTTTTTTATAAAAATAATCTCTTCTAGCATAGCACTCTGTCACTTTTTCTTTTCAGATACTTGTCCATAATGTGTGGGATCTGAAACAACAAAAGAAAATTGACAAGATGTATACATGTAACTAGCATAGTGGGAATTCGGCTTTGTACATCTTGTTGATCTTCTTATGGAATTGACTCATTCGGAGACTTTTCAAGAGTTGTAGATGAAGAGTTTTTGCTTGGTGAGGTTGAAGAAGATGAATCGGGGGAAGATGTAGAAGAACTCACTTCTGTAGTTGTAGAAGTTGGCCGTTGAATTCCATCAAAGGTGATTCCTATTAGCATAAGAATTTGCTTTTGCATCTTATCATTGCTTCCACTCCAACTCCAGCTTGCCATTTCATCAAATACTATATCCCTCCTGATTAAAATCTTTCTACTAAGGGGGTTATACAATCATATGCTTTGGATTGTGTACAATAACTAATAAAAGTACACTTTTCAGATTTTTCATCCAACTTATGACGAAATTGAATATTTACCAAAGCATAAGCAATACAATAAAAAATTCTTAAATAATTTACAGATGATTTTCTACCTCCCTAAGCTTCAAATGTAGTTTTATTCATAGCAACCTTTGTGGGAGACAACTTCAATAAATGGACTGATGTCGCCACAACTTCAGTCCAAAAATGATTTGGAAGTCCCTTTGCTTGCAACATGCTTCTTGCCATCTCCACAACAGTGCAATTTTTTCGCTCAACAACACCATTTTGTTCCAAAGTGTAAGGTATTGCTAGTTCCCTGTGAATCTCAGTTTCTTCACAAAAGATATTAAATTCCTTGGACAAGAACTCACCGCCTCTATTTGTGCGAATCGATTTTGATGGACAGACCACTTTATTTCTCAACCTTGATTTTAGAGTGCTTGAAGAATTAAAATGTTTTTTATTTGATTTCCAAAAAATAGAACCAACTCATGCGACTATAATCATCAATAAAGAGTAGAAAATAACGACTTTCACCAAAAGAAGTAGTATGCATAGGTCCACATAAATCGACATGTATAAATTCAAGATACTTTGAAGCCCTCCAAGCCTTTCCAACAAGAAAAGACTTTCTAGTTTGTTTTTCATAAATATACCCTTCACACAAGTCAATAGAATCAATTTTTGGTAGTCGAAGAACCATACCTTTGTCAATTAACAATTTTAGGCCCTTTATGTTGAGATGTACGTACCTCATGCCACCACTTTTGAGTCATCCTTTGCACTTACAGCAAGGGCAAAATTTTGATATTGAAATTATCCAGCGAAAATATCTTGTTTGGTGTCATGGTGATGCAAACCTTTTTGCCTGACTTCTTATCTGTAATGACACAAGCATCATCATCAAACCAAAGAGAACACCCATCAGTCATTAGTTGTCCAACACTCAACAAATTGTATCCTAAATCAGGTAAAAATTGGATGTTATCTAGCATTTTTACTTTGTCATGACTAGTATCGACACTTACAATGTCTTTTTCTTCAACCCGCATCTTTTTGGTGTTGCCAAGCTGCAACGTTTTCTTTTGCTTTACATCAAGCTCCTTGAACAACGATTTGGCGCCTGTCATATGATTTGAACAACCACTATCTACAAACGATAAATCACTTGGCATATGGTCTGTATCAATGCAAGCCATAAAGAGATGTCTCTTCATCATTTTGTCGTGCTGCAAAATTTATTTTCTGGTCTTTATACTAACAATCAACCCTTATGTGCCCATAGAGCTGACAGTGATAATACTAAATGTCATTTTTCCTATTGCCTTGCTTATTGGACTGCTTATGACCATCATTCCTTCCTTTACCTTTTCTATAACCACGACCTCAACCATCACGGAATCCTCTTCTTCCTCGGCCTATGTTTGTTGGATCATTGTTTTCTCCATACTTAGTTGCTTCGTCCTTCACTTGGAATGCCTTCTTTTTATTCTTTTCAGCAGATCGATTGAGTCTTGCCTCATGCGCTCGAAGAAAACCATTAGTTCATTAAAGGAAAATATTGAAAGATTCTTAGACCCTTCTATAGCAACAACTACATGATCAAATTTTGGAGTCAAGCTTCGCAGTATCTTTTCCACAATAGTTTGGTCAGTAACTTTTTTGCCATAGGATCGCATTTTGCTGACAATTGTCACTGCTCTAGACAACAAATCAGTAATAGATTCTCCACTTTTCATCATCAAGGTTCCAAAGTCACGCTGAAGTGACTGCAATCTCAACTGCAATGACCTTTGAATCACCTTGAAACTCCTTTTGTAGAATGGACCAAGCTTGCTTTAATATGGTTGCTGCTGCGATCCGTGAGAAGACATTACATTACCATGGACAGCTTGCTGGATAAACACCAACGCTTTAGCATCTTTTTACTTGTAATTTCATAGTCTATCTTCTTCGTCAGGATCTGCAAATCCACTTTCTATCAAGTCCCAAAGATTTTAAAATTTGAGTATAGTTTTCATACGAGTACTTTAAAATTTGTAGTTTTCTCCCGTGAAGATAGGAATTAGTGGTTGTACCACACCCGATAAATTGTTGCTAGTTGCCATGGCTTTGATACTAGAGATGTTGGAAAAAAATTGCAAACAACTCAAATAATAGAGGTTTAAAAGTTTCCTGAAACTTAGCTTTTTGTGTATTTCATCAAAGGAAGAGCCGGCTATTGGAAAGCTAGTGAAGCAACCTAATTTAGGGGGATCTGTTTTTAGCTATTATTACCTATAGTCCTTTACCTCTATGAGGTAGCGGTAAGGTCTGCGTACAATCTATCCTTCCCAGACCCCACTCGTGGGATTATACTGGGTATGTTGTTGTTGTTGATTACCTATAGTCCTTTACATAGAATAGATTTTTATCTTTAAAAGTATTGGTTATTTTTTTGGTAGAAAAATAATTTATATAAGAAAGAGTATTACCATTTTATTAATACTAAAAAATTGATTAGACATTTACTTTTGACCTTTTCACTTCTTGAAAATTGTTAGAAGGCTTTTCGCTCTTCTTCTCTAATCTGTACTTTTTCTTTTTACTTTGTCAATACATTCTTTTCTCTTATTTATTTAATAGTAAATTTTCTTTTTAACTATTTCATCAGACATGTTTAGACTTTAATTACAAAGCTGGTAAATTTTTTCTTACTTTCTCTATATTTTCATTACTCAAAGATAAATCATTGAGTTTTATTATATTCTACAAAAGAGGGTAAGAAAATATTGTGAGTGTTTAAGTATTATTTATTGTTCTTTCTCAAATTTCAAACTTTGAGGCAAGTATTTCAGAGAATCAATTATAATACATCTTGGAATCTAGTCTTCAAAATTTTTATCAGGTTTGATCCTTTCAACTTTTGAATTTTATTTTTTTAATTTTTATCTTGTATTTGCTATTTTTATTATTGTATTGTGATTATCTTTTATTATTTTGTTATAAACTTATAATTAAAATATATCAGCAAGAAAATATAAATTCAATCATTCAAAGTTAAAAAAAAAAAAAGAGAAAAATTGAAAATCTAATAGAATCTCAAAAGAAGCCCTTGATAATCTTTTAATAAATAATTTAAAAAAATTAAAAATTTAAAAATATTGAAGAATGTAGAAATATAGATGAGTGCTTTTTAATGAACAAATCACTAACCTTGTTGAGCTAAATAATGATAAAATTCAAGAAGAAAAAGAAGAAACTAGTGAGATATCAAATGTAGATTTTCAAGAAAATCAAGAACTTTCAAATGAGTTCAATAATTTCATTCCCAAAGATATATATGATTCAAGTCAATGGACTAATTTTGTTACAACATTGAAAGATTTATTAATAGAAAAAAGACCAATTAGAATTATTGACATAGATTTTTCAAAGGACAAACTCTCCAGGCATTTTTCTAATGCACATTATTTCAAAAATTGACAAATGGAGAAAGACATGAAAGAAGATGGTTAGTTTATTCTAAAGACTTGGATAAAATTTTTTTTTTTGGCAAGTTCAATAAAACTAGTAGCGCTAGGAAATAATACACTAGCTAATGAAGGTAGTAGAGATTGGAAAAATCTTAATACTAAGCTGAAAGCTCATGAAACAAGTAACGAACATATTACTAATATGAGTACATGGATTGATTTAGAAATGAGATTCCACAAAAATAGAATAATCGATAAAGATGTTCAAGAACAGATTAATAGAGATAGAGAATACTGAAAAAATATATTATCAAGAATTATTTCTATTATAAAAACTCTTGAAAAAAATAATTTGACATTTAGGAGAAAGAATGAAAAGATCTATCAAGAAAATAATGAAAACTTTTTAAGTCTAATTGAAATAATTGCAGAATTTGATCTAGTCATGCAAGAGCATGTTCGACGAATTAAACATGATGAAATTCATAACCAGTATAATGGACATAATAAACAAAATGAATTGATAAATGTGTTGGCAAGTGAAATTAAGAATAAAATAATTCAAAAAATTATAATGACAAAGTATTTTTCAATCATACTTGATTGTACCCCAGATACAAATCATCAAGAACAAATTTCTTATGTATTACGATGCGTAGATATTTCAACCACTCCAATAAAAATTATTGAATATTTTTTTAGTATTTTTAAAAGTGGATGATACAAGTGGAAAAAGCCTTTTTGAAGTTATTTTAGATGAGATAAAAAATATGGGACTTGATATTGATAATTTAAGAGAGCAAGGATATGATAATGGATCCAATATAAAGGGAAAATATCAAGTAATGCAAAAAAGACTTCTAGATATAAATCCAAGAGCATTTTATACTCCATGTAGTTGTCATAATCTAAATTTAGTGCTTTGTGACATGGTAAATTCTTGCACAAAAGCTATTTCATTTTTTGGAGTTATACAACGTATATATTCGCTGTTTTCTTCTTCCACTAAATGATGAAAAGTTTTAAATATAATATTCCCAACCTACTCTTAAATCATTGTCACAAACACGATGGCAAAGTCATGTTGGAAGTACTAAAGTAATAGGATTTCAAACTCTACAAATCAGAGATGCTTTATTGAAATTGGTAAAAATTAGTGAGGATTCAAAAACTAAAAGTGAGGCTAATTGTTTAGGAACATATGAGCTTGAAAACATTAAATTTATATTGGGCACTACTATTTTGTATGATATATTTTTTGCGGTTAACTTAGTTAGCAAATCATTACAATCAAAAGATATGCATATTGATGTTGCTATAGATCAACTAAGAGGCTTGATTTCCTTTTTCAAAAAATATAGAGAAGAAGGATTTGTAACTGCTATGATTTCTACTAAAGAAATTGCATTTGAGATGAACATGGAACCTAAATTTCCTTGAAAATGTATAATATATAGAAAGAAATAAGTTGATGAGAATGTTGATCATGAAATCACAAGGTCTCTTGAAGAATCTTTTAGAATTGATTACTTTTTATATATAGTAGACCAAGCCAAATCTTCACTTCAAAATAGATTTGAACAATTGAGGCTTATGAAAATATTTTTGATATTTTATTTAATTGTAAAAAGTTGCGACACTAAATGATGAGATTTGAAAAAACATTGTCTTAATCTTGAATGCTTTTTAAAGTATAATAGTCACTCTGATATTGATAGTTTAGACTTATTTTTTGAATTAAAAGTGTTAAGGATAATAGTACAAGTAGATGATAATACTCTAGTTGATATCCTCAGTCAAACAAAAAGACTAGATACTTTTCCGAATGCCTACATTATTTGTAGAATACTGTTAATAATTTTTGTAATAGTTGCCTCAGCTGAAAGAAGTTTTTCAAAATAAAATCAATAAAATCTTACTTAAAATTAACAATGTCTCAAGAGAGATTGAATGGATTAAGTATATTATCAATTGAAAGAGAATTATTAGGACAAATTGATTATAAAACAATTATTAGATCGG
>JAABOM020000007.1:8432245-8452548 GCA_011800125.2 Solanum clarkiae
TATACTGTGATGCATCTATAGTTGGATTGGGTTGTGTGCTTATGCAGAGAAGGAAGTTGATAGCTTATGCTTTTAGATAACTTGACATCCATGAGAAGAATTATCCGACTCATGATCTTGAGTTGGCAGTGATGGTATTCACACATAAGATCTAGCGTTACTACTTGTATGGAGTGCATGTGGACGTGTTCACTGACCATAAGAGTTTGCAATACGTGTTCAGTCAGAAAAAGCTCAAACTGCGATAGAGGATATGGTTGGAGTTGCTCAAGGATTATGATATGAGCATCCTTTACCACCCAGGTAAGGCTAACATTATTGCTGATGCTCTTAGCAAGTTGTCTATGGATAGCACTGCCCATCTGAAGGAAGGGAAAAAGAGAATTGGCTAAGGAAGTTCATAGATTGGCTCGACTGAGAATGCAACTTACAGAGAACAATGAAGATGGGGTCAATATTCAGAATGGATTTGCTTCATTCTTAGCGTCAGAAGTGAAGGAAAAGCAAGACCAAGATCTTGTTTTGTTTCAATTGAAAGTAGAGGTTCATAAGCAGAAGGTGATTATTTTCTCCAAAGGGGGAAATAGGGTGTTGAGATATCATGGTAGATTGTGTATGCCTGACGTTGATGGTGTTCGAGAGAGGATCATGGCCGAAGCTCATAGCTCCATATATTTCGTCCATCCTGGTTCCACCAAGATGTACCACGACTTGAGAGAAGTCTATTAGTGGAATGGAATGAAGAGGGACATTACTGAGTTTGTCTCCAAGTGTCCCAATTATCGACAGGTCAAGGTTAAACATCAAAGACCATGTAGGCTAGCTCATAACTTTGAAATTCCTGAGTGGAAGTGAGAGATGATCAACATGGATTTCATTATCAGCTTACTAAGATCCCGAAAACAACAAGATTCGATTGGGAGATTGTTGACAAGATGACTAAATCAGCCCACGTTTTGGCAGTCAAGACAACTAATATGACTGAGGAGTATGCAGCGGAATGACACCTGTTACTAGCTCTATCTTGTGGTCCACCTCTCTCTTTGGTGGTAACCTCTTTGGCAGCTCGGGCAGCATCACATCTTTGAACTCCTCCAAGATGTGCTTAACTCCTTTGGGCAGTTCTTCGGCTGGAGGAATGACGGCTTCTTCCTTTAAGGCTATGAGGTAGGTTGGCTCGTCCTTCTTCAATCCTTTGGCGAGTTGCATAGCTGAAATCTGCTTTTTTTGGAGTCGGGTTTCACGCTCTAGTGGGACTAGATGACCAAGATACAGAGTGAGTTCGCAAAGGGAATTGGGACGGCCTTGACTTGGTCCATAAACTCAATGCCCAAGACAAGTAGATAATCGTCCATGGTTACAATAAAGAAGTTGATGTGACCGTTCCAATTTCCTAAGCGGGCCTTTACATCCCGAGCAACTCCAAAGGTCTCGATTGGTGTAGAATTGACTCCCTTAAGCCAACCACATCCTTTCTCTATCGGATGCCCATCCTCTTGGCCTCCTACAGGGTGAGGAAGTTGCTGTTGGCTCCCGTGTCAACTAGTGCCTTCACAGTATGCCCTCTAATCTTGACTTCTGCAAACAACCTCCCCTTCTCCTCGATCAAGGCCGAGAGTTTGCTCTTTTAGGGGCATTCCCTCGCCTTATGTGGCCCTTCACAAAAGAAGCAGCGAATTGGGGATCTTTCTCTAGCTTGGTGCTCCTTGGATCCCTTTGTCTTTTTTGTTGCCTCCTTACTATGATGTGGGTCCCCCCCACTCTTTCCCTTGCCGCCCTCGTCCCTTCGTTTAGCTTTCTCCACTTTCCTGAACTCAATAAAGGACTCGGCAATGGAGATAGCAGTGGTCAAGTCTTGAGCCCCTCGACTTTGGATCTCAAGTCTGGCCCACTGTTGTAAACCATCCATGAAGGCAAACAAATCTTCCTTATCAGGATAGTCGGGGATCTCAAGAAGTACCTTAGTAAACTCCTTTACGTACTCTCGTATGCGTCCCTTGTGCTGCAGTCGCCTCAGCTTGCCACGTGCCTCTTATTCAACATTGCTAGGGTAGAACTGCTTCTTGAGTTTGGTCTTGAACTCTGCTCAAGTGCTGATAGAGAAAGTGCCTCGTTTAATGTCCCTCTTTCTCCTTCTCCACCACACCATCGTGGTGTCTCCGAGGTAGATACTAGCCATATCAACTTTTAGGGCTTCGTCGGACATGGCGAGCACCTTAAAGTACTGCTCCATGCTCCAGATGAAGTTATCTAGCTCCTTCGCATTTCTCGATCCTTTGAAAGACTTGAGTCGGGGAATATCTAACTTGGAAGGGGTAATCCATACCTTGGACGTACTCGGATTCCCTTGGGCAAGAGCCCTTTTGCACTGGCTAAGCTCCTCCTTAGTGTTCTCCAGTTTGCGCAAAAGCCTCCCTAGCTCTTTCTGCATTAAAGAAATCTCTGCCTTATGTGTATCCTCCATGACCTTCACACTATCGAGACATTGGGCTAGGACTTGGTTCATGGCGGATTGCATCTCCTCCCGCAATTTGTCTAGGCCTTGTTCGACCTCCTCGAACTTCTGGTCGGCCTCCTCAAACTTTTCCTGCCCGTCGGCTATGGCCAACTCCAACTTGGCTAGCCGTGTCTCAATCTCCACCATGGCCTCCCTGGATCGAGACCTCTGGCCCTTGGACTTCTCCTTATCAACTTGGGTGATCTCGCTTCCACCTTCCATTCCTCTTGATGTTCCGAAGGTCTTCGAACCTTTGCTCTGATACTAATTTTCATAAACTTGGTCGTGATTCTAACATACGGTGCGGCCTAGCAAACTTTTTCTACTAAGTTGCTAGTCAGCCTGACTCTAATGCGTAGCAGAACTTTCAAAGACTAAGCAAAAGACTTCATAAAGGAACTAGGAAGATCTTGAGGAACAAAGAAAGAACTTTGTATTAGAGACTCTTGAAGGTTTTACGATGCTTTGCTTGATTTGCTTGTTTGCTTGATGATCAAAATGAGGACTAAGGAGTGGTATTTATACTAGTCCCCTCCCTAAATGAATGGCTAGAATTATTTTGATCCAATGGCTACAAATGCTCTTCTAGAGAATTCCTACATAAATATCTAAGATATTTACATCTTAAGACTTGTCTTGAGTCTTCTAGAAGCTCCCAGGGCCTTCTTGCAAGATCTACCTTTCTCTAGGGAATTCTAGAGAATTTCGGAGTGCTCCAGCTTGCTTTGGACGTTTTTAAAGCATTTCTAGGCAAAATTTGAACGGCTCGTCACATTACATTCGCATGGGGACTACACTAGCTGGGTGAAACTTCGTCAACTTATGCATACATATCTTAGTTTAACTTTGTTATTATGGATCCACTAGCCTTAGCCTACAAAGTCTCCTATGGTGGCATATAGTTAAGAGACACATGGTTGCTATTAAGGTTCTGTTACCGAACTCCACTTCAATGTCTCATTTAGCATTAAGTCAAGTCCCCCAAAATACTTATGACATATACATATACATAAATATTTACATTCTTTGAAACACATCATAGGAGTAGCTTATTTACTTCGGAATCCACTCAAGTGAGATTTAGTCTTTAATATTGAGGGTCTATTTTAATCATCATAAAAGGGCTTCATAACATGCTTAAAACTTCCATGACATTCATAACTTTCATCTTAAAGTACAGAGAAACTCATCTTAAACTTAATGGGCTTATGTAATAAATTTTGGAAACACGTGATTTAAGAGTATTAAGCAATATCATGGTGAAACTCATCAATTTAAAATCATGTCTAAACAACCCACATCATCTTTCAAAAATCATAGATAATGAAATCATAAAATTCAACTTGAAAATTATAGAAATTCATAATACCTCATCACAGTGTATCATTAGAGCTAAAATAACTGAACATATATCGGTATAACAGTGGAATCATGCTCATGGAAATCATGTAAATTTCATAACTTAAAACAAAAGGTAGAATATAAGATTGTTGGACTTTGTGGGTTAAAAAAATCCACAAATCAACTCACATACCTAATTTGAAGATATTAATGAAAGCTTAAAGGTTAGGAGAGAAGACCTTTGAAAACTGTTGAAACCGAGCCTCCAGCACACAAGAAAAGCTACACAACACAGTCGCTCAAGATCTCATGAAGAGATCTGTAAGTTAACCAGATTGAATGAGAAGAATGCAGAGTACCAAATTGGGAAAAACCCTTCTTCTATTGAGAGAATTCTTTTTTTTTTTTGATTGATTGGAAAGAGTAAAGTAAAATGTTGTACAATGCCCCTTTTATACCCTCACACACTTAACTGCCCCTAACAAATTAATTAGCTGCTGACTAAACTTCAACTGACCATTAGCAGCAGTCAACAACTTAAACAACTTCTTCCATTACTTTCAACACCCCCCTTCAAGCTAGGTAGTCTAAAAATGTTTAACACTCCTAGCTTGGACAGTAGATGCTTATGTTGTACTCCATATAGGCTCTTGGTAAACAAGTCCGCCTCTTGATACTTTGACGTCACATGATGTGTTCTAATTGTTTCATCTTGTATCCTTTCTCTGATGAAGTGCAAGTCTATTTCGATATGCTTGGTCCTTTCATGAAAAATAGGATTCGCTGCAATTTGAATTGCAGCCTTGCTATCACTGGATAATTCAACAGGGGTCTGAACATCTACCTTCAGCTCCCTGCACACTCCAATCAACCAAATAATTTCTGATACAGTTGCTACCATGGCTCTGTACTCAGCTTCTGCTGAACTTCTGGACACTGTGGTTTGCTTCTTGGACTTCCATGAAATCAAAGAGTTTCCCAGCTTCACCACATAACCTGTTGTGGATTTCCTTGAGTTGGGGAACCTTGCCCAATTTGCATCACAGAAGGCCTTCAAATGTGTTGCCTCCTCTAATCTTAACAATACTCCCAGCCCTGGCTCATTTTTCATATACTTCACCACTTTGTAAGCTGCCTCCAAATAGGACTTCTTAGGTCTCTGCATGAATTGGCTCAACACATGCACTGCATAACTGATATTTGGTCTGTTCATGATCAGGTAAAGTAGTTTGCCAATCAGCCTTTGATATGGCCCTGCATCCTCCAGTTCAATGTCTTCTTTTACTCCACCCACATGCTCATCATACTCCACTGTTGTGAGTTTGCTATTGCACTCTATTGGAGTTCCTGCTGGCATAGACCCTGATAATCTCAGCTCATGTATCAACTCAAGTGCATACTTCCTTTGATTCATAAGAATCCTTTCTTTTGATCTTGCTATCTCAATCCCAAGGAAGTACTTCATTTCCCCCAAATCTTTGATCCTGAATTCTTTTGCAGTGCTGCCTTAGCCTCTTGAACCTGTGTGTTATCATTCCCAATGATAAGCATGTCATCAACATATACCAAAACAATCACTATACTATCTCCCCTTTTTCTGGTGAACAAGGAGTAATCAAATAGGCTCTGTGTGAATTCTGAGTTGGTTAGAACCTCAACAAGCTTCAAGTTCCATTATTTTGAAGCTTTTTCTAGCCCATATAAGGACTTGTGCAGTCTACACACTTGTTTATCCCCCCTTGACTGCCAAGACCTGGAGGTGGCAACATGTAGACTTCTTCCAGTAAGTCATCATTGAGGAATGCATTGTAGATGTCCATTTGATGAAGACACCACTGATTTGCAGCAGCAATAGCCAATACTAGTCTAAAAGTGACTATCTTCACCACAGGAGAAAAAATGTCTCTGGTAGTCTAGACCTTTTTTCTATTATACCCTTTTGCAACTAGTCTTGCTTTGTATCTCTCCACTGTTCCATCAGCCTTGTACTTTACTTTGAACACACATTTGCAGCCAATTGGAGTCTTGTTGGGAGGAAGAGTGACCATGGACCAGGTTTGGTTGTTTTGTAAGGCAGTCAACTTTGCATTAATGGCATCCACCCATTGTGGTTCTGTGATAGCTTTAGTGTATGATTGAGGCTCTTTGATGGGAGTGATCTTGGATAGGTAAGCTTGATAAGGAGGGCTAAGGTTTGTGTGTGAGATATGAGACTGCATGGGATATAGGCAAGTAGAGGCACTTGGCTGCTCATGTACATAGTCTTGCATCCAGGTGGGTGTTTTTCTGGGTCTGTTTGATTTTCTAGGGATATTGGTAGATGGTGAAATAGGTGGAGGTGATGGGGAATCTGTGGTAGGTATATCAGTGACAGATGAGTGGTCAGGTTGAGTTGGTGTTGGTTGAAGTGTTGAAATGGTTGAGGGTTCTGTGTTGGGTGTTGTGAGGACACCATTTGGAAATATATGCAACCTGTTTTCCTTGAGTAGCTGGAAGGGAAATACATGTTCTTTAAACATTACATCCCTGCTAACAAAGAAGGTGTTGGAGCATATTAAACAGCCTGTATCCCTTTTGTATAGAAGAGTAACCTATCATTACAGCAACAACAGATTTTGGGGAAAATTTATCTCCATTATGCAATGTAGTTGCAAAGCATAAGCACCTGTTCTCATGTGAAGCAGGGATGGTGATCTACCATGAATCATCTCAAATGGAGACTTACCAGACAACACCTGCATAGGCAACTTGTTTATGATGTAGACAGCATTTAAAACACACTCACTCCAGAATCTGATTGGTAAAAAACCTTGCAGTCGAATGGCTCTAGCAACCTCTAGTATATGTCTGTGTTTTCTCTCAACAAGACCATTTTGTTGAGGTGTGTGGATACAAAAACTCTGATGAACAATGCCAAGGGAAGAAAATAAACTAGAGCAGTGGGAATTTAAAAACTCAGTTTCATTATCGCTTCTAAATGTCTTCACTTGCACAGCAAATAGAGTCTTCAGCAAGGTAAAGAATTATCTAAGAACCACAACAACATCACTTTTCTATCTTAACATATAAACCCAAGTCATTCTACTACAATCATCTACTAAGCAAGGAAAAACTTGCAACCATCATGGCTAGCCACTCTGTATGGACCCCAGACATCTCCATGGATTACAGATAGAATGTCATTGCTTCTATTTGGGCTGTTTGGGAATGGTGATCTTGTTTGTATAGCCATTGGACAGATAGCACAGTCATGAACAGCATGAAAGTTTCCCTTGATCTTAAGTGCAGGAATCTTCTGCATCACCTTGATGGGAGTATGTGCAAGTCTCTTATGCCAAACTTCAACATCTGCAACTTCATCTACACTATTACTGCTTACTGAGTGAGCACTTATTTTCTTGAACCTCTATTCCTTCTTCATTGGGAGCTCTATATCATACAATCCATTTGCCTCTTTACCAATCCCCTTCACTATTCCACTGAACAGATCCTGTATGACGCAAAAGTCAGGGAAAAAAGAAACAACACACTTTAAGTCTTTTGTTAGCCTAGACACTGAAATCAAGTTATGCTTGAACTTAGGGATACATAGCACATCATTGATAGTATCACCATTTTGCAAACTACAACTTCCAACACATGCTATATCAAGTGTACTACCATCTGGCAAATGTACTCTCTTAATATTTGGTCTATCAATCTGACTGACTCCATCCAACATCTCCTTATTATGAACCATGTGGTTTGATGCTCCAGAGTCTATTATCCACCTTTTTAGGGCCACATTGTTAGTAGCTAAGAAAATCTGATGCATACCTGCTCTTTGTGCATCAGGTGGTATCTCCTTGTGAAGTAGCTTTAGGATTTGATCATACTGCTGCTATGTGAACATCATTCCACTTCCTTGGCCTGGATTATGTGTAGGTTGAGGTGTCTCTGTCTGTGTTGAATTTGCTACTGCATTTGTTGTGTATTGAGATGAATATGTAGTCTTCTTCTTCTGTGGATATCCATGCAGTTTGTAACATGTATCTCTTATGTGACCTTTCCATTTGCAGTGATCACAGATTAGGAAGTTGCTCTTCCCTTTGTATTGTCCCTTATCATAACCAGCTTGAGCTCCTCTAGTTGTTTGTCCAGAACTTCCACCATTGTATTGATTTAGCCCTGTTTTGTTGCTGTACAGAGTGCTGCAATTAGTTCTTCAGCTGCTTTCCCCAGATTTCTCTGGCTTTCTTTAGATATCAACATTGCATACGCCTTGTTGATGTTAGGGATTGGTGTCATCATCAATATCTGACTCCTAGCCTGATTATATGTTTTATTCAACCTTGTTAGGAACTGCAACAACCGCTGATACTGATGATGCTCCATATATCTTCTGGACTCTGCACACTCACACCCAGGACATGGCACTAGTGAATCAAACTCCACCCACAGGTCTTTCAACTTGGTGAAATAGCTTGATATGGTCGATGTCCCTTGAGTCAATGTTGCAATTTCTTTGTGTAACTGAAAAACCCTAGATCCATTCTCCTTGTCAAATCTCTCTTTCAAATCATTCTAGACAGTGCATGCATTAGAGGCATATGCAACACAACTGATTAGCTCTTTACTCACAGAGTTCATGATCCATGAGAGAACTATGGCGTTTACTTTCTCCCATAGATCATGCAACGGTTCGTCGAACTTCTCCTTCGTGTGTCTGCTGTCAATGAATCCCATCTTACTTTTCCCTACCAGTCCAATTCTCATAGATCTACTCCATAAGGCGTAGTTTTCCGGTCCAGTTAATTGAAATGAGATGAGGGAACTACCTGGAGTGTCGCATGCCTGCAAATACAGTGGGTGATTCGCGTCTATGACTGTGTTCGTCCTCGTAGCTCCTCCTGCTCTCTCAGCTGTGTTCTGTTCTGCGTCCGTCATGTTCGTCAAACTCGAAACCCTATTTGCTTAATCCGAGAAATCGCGTGGCTCTGATACTATATTGAAATCGAGCCTCCAGCACACAAGCAAAGCTACACAACACAGTCGCTCAAGATCTCATGAAGAGATCTGTGAGTTAACCAGATCGAATGAGAAGAATGCAGAGTACCAAATTGGGAAAACCCCTTCTTCTATTGAGAGAATTTTTTTTGATTGATTGGAAAGAGTAAAGTAAAATATTGTACAGTGCTCCTTTTATACCCTCACATACTTAACTGCCCCTAACAAATTAATTAGCTGCTGACTAAACTTCAATTGACCATTAACAGCAGTCAACAACTTAAACAACTTCTTCCATTACTTTCAACAAAAACCCTAGTCCTTCTTGCCTGGCCTTAGGAGAATTCTTTCCTTGAAAGTGTTTTAACGAAATTAGAATGGGAGAGAATGAGGGTGTTTAGGAGGTATTAAGGTTGATATGGGATGGAAAAGTACACCAAAACGACATAGTTTAAGTCTTAGGGAACGGAGAAAGATCGAAAATTTCCTTCATTAAAATTGTCGGATCCAAACCACGACCCTTGTTACGGGTCGTAAAGTAGGGGTTTCATGCTGTTAAACTTTTGATCTTCTGAAATTCTCTGAATCACAAACTACGATCTCACTCTACGACTCGTCAGAATGATCTACCGATTGTAGAACCCTTTCGTGGTTCCTATCCACACTTAGAAAATTTTCACGAGTCCATTTACGACTCGTAAAATGGACTATGACTTGTCCTGTTTGTTGTAGTTCAAATTTAAAATCTCAATTTCTTATCAGCCCAACCCTAAAACATGAACCCTCTTTGCGGTTCGTAGTTTCATTTAGGATAAACACTCTTGTACATTGGCCCTACACTTAATCAAATTTTAATCCGATCGTATCTTATCTATGAACCCTTATTTATGACTCGTGGTTTTAACTATGAGCTGTAAATAAGGCTCGTAATTTGACCTATACATTTTTAGTTCCACTTCTTCTGCACTTTTCGATTTTCTAACTTATGTGGCCTTACAATGGTCCAACCTAAATGGTCATTTGATGTGTGAAACTTTTTTTAAAAATTATTTTTAGAAACTGTTCAAAGTGAACAAGGTCACTGGGTATGTCGTCGTTGTTCAAAGTAAACAAAATCCTTAAAAAAATTGACAACTCATACAAGCTCCACCGTAAATTCTAAAAATAAATCATTCATAGTTTCACGAGGTATTTTTTTATAAGTCGTTCAAAGTTGTTTGAACGACTAACAATTTACTTTGCAAGGTTAAAGAGTTCCGATAAAATACAAATTATTTGTAAATAAATGATAAATTAACTATTTCTATCAAGATTCTTGTTGATTCTTCAATCAATTCTTGATTGATTTTTTGAGTGAATATTCTATGGCAAAAAATTATTCAAATCTATTTTGATTTTTGGAATATAAATAATTGACATGGAATAGAGACCTATTTTGATTTAATTGTCAGCTGATAAATGATTTACTCAAAGCATTTCTTTTAAATAGTATTCGAACCAATAAACTCTTTTGTGTGTTATTGTCAATAAAAAATATTAAGTAAATTGTCGCTATTTTTTGCAAATCTAGATGCAAATAGCGCTATATATGATTTTTTTTTTTAATGATAATGAGATCATAATACTGAGAATAATAATGACAATTTGATGAATGTATTTTATTGATAAATGTTTGATTTAGATATATAAGGTATACTATAAAACATGTGCTTGATTTAAAATAGATAAATTGCTATAAATTTTAAATTTTAATGTTAACTTTGTCTTTGAATAAATATATCATTAATTAATTTATTTATTTTTTAGAATATTAATTTTGAGATTGTTATCTCATTCTTAATGAGAGATAAAATAATTTCACAATTAGGAATCTGTCGAATATTGGTTGGAAAAAAAGTTATTTATTCATTAAAACTAGGTTTCTTGCATAATTGTACAATTGACCAAAAAAATCAACAATATAGTCATATATATAAATTAAAGGATTAAGTCATCGACCGCCCCAGTTATCCACATATTTTACTTAGACACTTTAACTACGACTATTATCTATTGAACACCTAAATTATTAAAAAAAAAATATACCTATTAATTATAAATGTTGATATGGCAAAAAAGTTATTCTTCACTTCCATTGAAGCGCGTGACTAAAGCTGAAATATTATTTTATTTTTAATATTTTTTGAAAAAGCTTGTAATTTTTCTTCTTCCATTGACAATTGGTATTAAATAACTTAAAAGGAATTTTTTAATATTTTAAAAATAATAATTCTTAATTCCAAAAAGGAAAAAGCAATATACCTTTCAAGTGGTCTTCTTCACCAAAGAGCCGTGTCTCCATTTTTTAATTCTATTTCATTTTAATATTTACTAAAAAAATATAAAAACTAACTCAATTTGCAAGAGAAAGAAGGAAGAAGATTTTTGAATATCAGAGTGAAAAAGTTAACCTTCGTTCATTCATCTCCATTTTCAATTTTGGTATTTTGCTTGCTCTTGTTTCAGTTCCCCTTTGTCAGCTTGTCTCTCCATCCAAGATCAGTTTGAGGTAATTCTTTTTCCTTTTTCGTCTTGCTGGTTGTTTTTCAATACGCATTTAATTGATGTTTTCTCCTTTTTCAAATGCATCTGCACACGTAACATGGATAATTAGGGTTTCATCCTGCCTATAGGATTCCTTTTTTGAAAAGTAAATGAATGATGAGAATTGAGGTAAAACACCCCCCGTTGTAGGATATTTTAGGTTACACTAACCTATGGAAATATACCAAAATTTTATTGCCATTACTATAGCAGTGTCCTCAAACATGCACAGTTTCTCAAACAATTCCAATGCAAATTGTATTTTCACATTAAACTCAACTAGACACTTGAAAAGAGAAAATTACGCGTGGTAGAAAGAAAGTGGAATAAACACACAACTAAATCTGAATCAAGATGCACAACATGAAAAGTTAATTCCTGTTTGGAGCCTTTAGAGGATAATAAGTAAGAAGACATTCAAATTAAGGTCATGTAAATTTGGACATTTATTTTGACCAATTAAAACCTTAATGAAGCATGTAAAAGCGACAGAAAAATTTATAGGTGACAGCTCATTGTATGTGTCTTATTTGTGGGGTTGTATTAGGTGAAGACCAAGGTAAAGGTGGTTATATGTTGTAGGGACAAATAAGATATATATGCGCATCAAAGGAGTATAAATTGATGGAGCAAGTACACTAAAGTGAGTGCATAAGTGACGCTTTGAAGGGTGAATCCTAAGTAATCCTTTACATCTTAATTTGGTCATGTATTTGAGGAAGCATTGCAGCATCTCTATTAGTATAGCTGCTGCCTCTGTTCTTGTTGGACAACACGATATGGAGAAAGATGTAATATTGAAAAATGGCATCACTTTTGAAGTGGAAAGAACAGCTGAAAACTTGGCTGTAAATCAGCCACGTGAAGGATTGAATTATTACATATATTAGGCAAGCCCACTTCAGTGGGTCAGGTGAATTATGAACGGTCTTAGTTGGTATTTTACTTAGGGGAATCAGGTGAGGGATGTTTCTGTTACTCCTTATTTTATGAAAGGAACAAGATATTGGGATTTAATCCAAGATGGTTTAGATGATAGCAAGACGAGGATCTCCTATTATTTTATAAAGAAAAATCAAGTCTTTTGCTGGGTAAAAATAGAGAGGCACGAAGGAGAGAATCTCTTTGGCTCTCCATTTCATTTTCTGTATAAAGAGAACCTTGGAAGGGGAAACTGAAACCAAGCGGCTACTTGGTCATTTGGTGAAAATCGCAGCTCTCCTGTGGTTTCACACGAACTCTCAATACACTCGTTTAAATGGGTAATTTTGGTACTTCGCATATACTTTACTTACATGTCAATAGGTATCTTTAATTTCTTTAGTTTCGTGCCAGTTCAGCACCTTCACATAAAATGAAATGGAGGAAATAATTTGTGTGTGATCTTTAGTTCCCATTAAATCTCCTTTTCTACTCTTCTATTTCAGTTTACATCCAAGACAACCCATCAATGTTAGGTGTTCATGATTTCTCCTGGTATAACTTCATAGTCTTAATATGTGGTCTTATCACGTCATCCAGTAAGAATAAAGTCCATTTATCTGTGGTGACCTCCACTCTTGAATGTTGTCATGTTTCAACCAAGAAGGTAAAATGCAGATTATATAATTATGTTGACATTTTTAATCCGTATCTTACATCAGGAAGCAATGAGCAAAAACTAAATTGCAGTTTTGGTACTTAACTTTTAGGATTCGTGCTTTTTCCATCCTGTATTTTTTTTAAATAGTAAGTAGTAATATAAACAGAAAGAACACAACGCTTGTGCTAGATTACACCCAAAAAGCCATTCCATCCTACTTTCTTTCAACAAGTGTTGACAAAAAAAGTTTGTAATTTAGTGGATACTGTTTGTTGTAATGTTTATAGTCGGTAGTATTCATGATCTCCTTGAATTATTGGTGTTTGATTTCTCTTTCTGAAGTACCAATTTCATTTACCATAATGGGTTTTAGTAATACAACTCATTTCAAATTTACATGCAGATACAATTCTGTGCTATATGTAGTTCTGCTAGCAAAAAAGCTAAATGGAGTGGCTAGTAATCATCGCTGCAGTGGTTGTGCTGTGGGTGGTTTCACTCTTCAAAATTCTTCAGGAATCTCTCTCTGCGTCAAAAGTTGAAGTTTTGAATGATGGTATGGGGTGACTTCTCTACTAAATGTCAATTCTTGTTTTCTTTTGCATTTACTGTCTGCCTCAGTTTTTTATGCACAATTCTTTTTGGGATCTAAATACAAACATGCATAAATCTTTCTCTGTTGTGTTCATTGTACAGCTGAGTGCTTCCTTTTTTTTTTAAAAAAAAAAAAAAAAAAAAGGATCAGCTAATTGCTTCCCTTCTCAATATGTAGTATATTCCTTTTATGTTTCAGGTGGAGTTTTTTGCAAGAGAAATGTATTGTTGGTTATTGCGCATCCTGATGATGAGTCTATGTAAGGTTGAATGTCTTAACTTTGAGTTGTTATTTTGTACCTGTCATTAATTTTCTTCGCAATGCAAACTTTTGAATTGCTATAGAGGGAGTTGCAGGCTAAGACACTTGTAACTGTATGTTAGTTTTGATCAAGATTATGAGAGCCTATGTGTATCTAGTTATACACAAATGCAAAGTTGCTCAATTGAAACAAAATTTAATTTGTTGAACCCATAGGCACATTCACTGAATAATAACTTAATAAGTCCACATGAGTTTGTACATTCATCTTTAAACGTGGTGGACTAGAAATTTGGTGGGCTAAACTGCAAGATCCAATTTTTACCCCTTTGTTAAATAGGTCATTAATGAACTGAAATGTGATTGTCTTTCTACTAATTATGGTTTCAATCTTTTTGTTTTCGTTTGTTTTGTTAAGCATATGATAGCCTGATATACATGAAATCTACAGCCTAAGAAAATGATATTCCTTTCTTTTTCGAAAATTCATCAAATTTCCTTTTTGCTTGTTCTAAGAGAAGCATCCGTTCTTGGACTATATTTTTTTTCCTTGCAAATGGTTTTTAAAATATACTTCCTCTATTTCAATTTGTTTGTCTTGTTTTGACTTGGCATGAAGTTTAAGAAAGTAAGGAAGACTTTAGAATCTTGGTGTCTTAAACTATAGTTATGTAGAATATACCAAAATTCCCTTTAATCTCATGGTCTTAAATACGCCGTGTGAAAATTTTAGAATTAAAGAGTTGCGAAAAAAAGAAAAAGACATTCTTTTTTAAATGGGCTAAAAACGAAAGTAAGACAAACAAATTAAAACGGAGGGAGTAGTTGGTAAGAAGTATCAAAACTCTTGATGTTAGTTGATTGTTGATGTGTCTTTGACTAATGATGTTAGTTTCCTACATATGATACAATAAGTAATCTTGTTATTAAGTAATCAGTATTGTATATATTTTCTGTACAAAGCATCACTGTTGAGATAATAATGACTTATGGTGCTTTTTACTCCATACTGCAGGTTCTTCACTCCAACCATTAATTATTTGTCTTCAAGAGGATGTAATTTGCACATATTATGCATGTCAACAGGTAATGCTCTTAGAGTACTTCAATTTCTGTTGCAGATGCTGAATAAAAAATTTCCTTTATGCCTAAGTATTGTGTGGCATGTGATTTTGGTTTCCATATACCTCAAGACGCAAAAAGTGTTTTAGAATATATCAATTTCTGTTGAAGATGCTGAGATTCACTTTCTAAATTTGATTTATTGCAGTTATTTTCAACTTTAAAATGTTTAAGTGATCACAACACAAATCACTAGAAATGTTCTTCACAAATATTTATCCTAGATAAAAATAGTCTATTATTGATGCTAACTTTCAGTATATTGTTTCTGTTTTGTCACATTGTATTGAAATATAGGTAACGCAGATGGTATAGGCAATGTCAGAAAAGAAGAATTTTATTTAGCCTCGGTTGTGCTTAAGGTGATGTGAAATTTTATCTGAATAGAAATCTAATAATGCATTAAATGGTAGATCTGTGATCTTTTATGCAATTGTCCGTGCATTCCTCTCATCGTTGATCTTTCTGTTCTCTAATTACTCATGTAGGTTCCAAAAAAGCAAGTGAAAGTCCTTGACCATCCAGATCTACAGGTATTCTGATTGTATCAAAATGGTACATCTCTTTGTTCTCAAATGTCTAAGCACAGTTTTAATGCTTAGTTCTTACTAGGATGGTTTTGGAAACTCATGGAACTCTAAGTTATTGTCAAAAATTATCAAGGAGGAAATTGTCAATTGTGCAATTGATTTGGTAAGTGATTTCAGTTATTATCTTGTTCAACTAAGATGGCCTTTTCGAGTAATCTTCAGTAGCTAGTGCTTCTTCAGTTGTTCTAAATTTAAGCTTCCTCCTGTTGACTTCATTGTATGAGTGGCTTTTCTACTTCGCTAGATTAAAATCCTGGTCTGAAAGCACATCCTTCGTTTATCTATTCATTTTGGCTTAATATAAAAGAATTTATTTTTAATTACTCCTATTTCAGATGCCATGAATCAATTTATTTGATTTACCCTCTACTTAATTGGAGTTTATGTGGAAGAATCCGCTAGGACTTCATTGGGGCCTACATTCTGGATCTCAAAGTATGGAACGAGTGGATTACATATCCGTTACTTGGTGTCTACCAAACATACCAACTGCATTCAAAACAAGTGCGTAATTTTAATGTGATAGGCCCTTGTGTTTACGTAAGCTCTAATGTTTGGTATAATATAGGACATTCTTTCAGAAGGGAAACCGAAACTCCCATAAAGAAATATGGAGTAACATCATGAAGTTCCAATTTAGGGAATAATGCAGTGGTTGCCTATTTCATAATTCATGTTTTAGAGGATAAATTTTCATCTAGAAAATAATCAAGACGGAAAAATGTCGTAATGAGTGTAGTATTTTATTTCAGTACAGTGAATATTACAATCTCAAATGATTCTTCTTTTCACAAATAAATTCAAGGGCCTTTGGGTTTGGTCTTGAACTTTATGTATTTTGATCCAAGTGCTTGGAGCTTGATCTTGAGTTTTAAATCTTGACCTTTGAATACTTAGAACACTTGAATACTTGCATGTTATGGAGAAATTTGTATCCTTTGATCTATGAGCTGCTCTAGTTTCTACATTGACCCTGCCCTGATCAAACAGAAGTTATTATTTGCCAAAAGTGGGTAGTATTGCTGCCGTGTAAGGATGGAATTGAAGAAATTAGGCTTGAGCATCTTGTAATCATTTATGAGGTTGAGAAGGAAGACTGATGAAAAACCATCATCAATTACTTGAGTTAAAGGATACTGTTCGAGAATCCAAGAAGAAGAAATAAAGAACAGAAATCTGTCTTACTGCACCCAGTTCCCTGACTACAAAGATACTTTGATTAGAAGATCATTTCATGGAGTGCTCTTGCGATGTTTGGAGGAAGATGTGGCTCTTCAAGTTTTGCAAGAAGCACATTTTAGAATGTGGATCACATCAATTTGGGCTAAAAATCCACTTCCGCATAAAAAGGACGAGATATTATTGCCAACAATGGTGAAAGATTGGTTGGACTATTCTAGAAGATGTAAAACTTGTTAGTTGCATGCAGATTTTATACGTCGGCCACCTGAAGCATTACACCCAACTGTTGCATCGTGGCCATTTGACATTTGGGGACTAGATGAGGAGAAGTTTCTCTAAAGGAAGTAAAGAAAGAAAATGTTGCGAACTTCATTTGAGTAAATATCATATACCACTTCGACATTCCTCGTTATATAATAATGGACAATGGAAACTCATTTCATAGCAAATTGGTGAATAAAATTTGTGATCTATTTCCTTTTGCTTGTATTCAAAGTGTTACCGTATGTACGAGTTATTCGTGAGCAAGAGGAACTCTTATTTATATCACCTTTTCATCTCATGGACACTTGTTTTCCAGGTCATAACTTTTGATAATTATGGAGTCTCAGGTCACTGTAACCATCAAGATGTTCATCAAGGTGTACGGTAAGTTATTCATCATATTCTAGTAGGCATTGGTAATAATTTTGCAAATGAAATCAGTCACCATATTTTGGTATACTTGGAAGTACTCTTGCGGATGTTATAAAGAGAGTTATTTAGTATTATTGACAGTGATGTTTAATACTAGCAAAGTTTCATAGTGATCCTGTTTCTTTCTAGTTTGATATCTCTTATACTTGATCAGGTGTTTTGAACAAGCATCATTGTAAGGGATTCTTTACATTTCTTTTGTTGAATCGATAATTGATCGACGTGCGGATAGCATGTGTATTTTGAATGACAAGGAAAACATTGATGAGTTGGACACTCTTCTGTAGATGTAGGACTACAAAATAAATCTTCTTCAAGATTCAACAAATTAACTCAAACCATAATTCTCCCATTATGATAGTTAGGTTTGCATGTTTACTTTAGGTCCTGTAATTCTTGGAGTCTTATATAAGAGATTTATGTACCAGTATAAACTATAGAGAATTCTAGTAGTTTTTGTTTCTTTTCCTTTTTTTATTTTTTTTAAATAATATTGGCATGAGATGAACTTAGATAGAGCAATATGACTAGTGAGATTGATACAGCTGCCTCCAATTTGGGTTTGGGATTGAGGTGTAGTTGTTGTTGTACTATATTTCTCCACTAGTCTTCTACAATTTGGTAGTGAAATATGTAGGGCTTAGAATTAGTAGCTCATCTGTATAAAATGGTTTCTTTATATGCAGAAAACTATTGCAAGATACTTCACATAAAGAAGTTGAGGCCTGGGAGCTTGTGAGTTCTCTTTACTTTTGGTACTACTTGTAGATTTATTTTAGTTTCTTGGGACTGTCATACATCAGCAACAGCTAAGTGTACGTTTCAATCTCAAGCAAGTTGAGCTCCACTATATAAATTCTTACTGACCATATCGTTTCATTTAAGCTCATCTTTTTCTTGGGAATATCGTAGCTAGAAGAATTCAGATGTTAATTAGTTTTAAAGTGGGAGCTTCGTGATTAATCATTTTCAGGTTAGCACTAGCATATTGCGCAAGTACAGCGGACCAGTTGACATATGGTTGTCCCTCCTATCTGCCAAGTTCCATTTAAGTGGAGTGGTGCATTGCTTTCTAAATGAACATCCCAGAAGGAGCTTAGCTGCAATGGCTCAGCACAGGAGTCAGTGGGTTTGGTATGTAATACCTTTGCTACTGTTTCTGCTCATGGTGCACAGAGTAAGAAATATTTGGAAACAACTAAAGGGAGGATTTTTATTCCCAGTTTTCTCTTTCCACACATTCATTACTTTATTCCATTGTGGGAGTGAGAAGACACATCAAGTATAAAGAAAATTATGTATAAGACATCTATGATCCTCTTGATTTGAAGTTATCACGCGGTAGGAAAGTAGTTGGAAGATACAGTCTTGGGATTAATGCATCGGTGCTTAGAAGGAGTTGCAACCAAAACCATTGGCTAGATTGCAGTCCACCCACATTCCTTATCGTAAATATTTTTTGGTTTACCTTTTCAGGTTTCGCAAGCTATTTGTTTCTTTCTCAAGTTACACATACGTTAACTGTGTTAGGAAGATCAAGTAGATACATGTAAGGTTATTGGTTCAAGAAGACACTTGAAAGGAGGATCAACAACACTTGAAATGGGAATGGTGAGTAAAGCCTCTCAGTTTTGGATCGCAAAAAATTCCATGTTTTTGGTTGTTGGACCTATTTCACTTGTATTGTTTTGTGTTTTTTAATTATTTAATAAATGCCTAGTGTTTTTTATGAATAATGCCAATTGATTAAAGATTGGTTTTCTTTTTGTGCTCTATCTTGTCTCTCTTCTTTTTCTTAAAAAAAAAAAACTATAGTGATGTCATTCTTCTTAAATGGACATTAGATATTTTGATTAAAGTGAGTGACTACCCTTAAATTAATGAATTAACGTTGCCAAAACTTTTAATTCAAAGACAGCCGTTTTTTTAAGAGAGAAAAAAAAAAAGAAAAGTCACTATCAAAATTTTGAAATAATAAAAGACAAGTTAGAAAAAGGGGCACGTAAAAGTTAACAAATGTGTTTTAATAGATAAGCAAAGGGGAGAAGTGGCAAAAGGATAAATTCTAGTATAAATGTGTCACTTTGAGATAAATTCCTCCCTTTTCTCCAAACACATTGCGTGACTTCTCCTCCTTGTCTTTATTTTCATTTCCTTTTTGTTTAACCAAAAGTTATTAACTTGCATGCTTTATCTCCAAGCAATTCAATTTTATTGTTAGGATTACTAAAAATGATTAATTGTCAATTTAAATAATCAAGAAATAATTAACCACATTTTTTCAATTCTATCCTTAGTAATTATTACTTTTAAATGTGAAAACTCTATCTATTAGGGTACGATTTTCAAAAGGTACAATATTAATTAGGGTTATGTTAGTCAAATTACATACCTTATTAAGTTTTTCTTAAAGGATGTGTCAATTCTTACCTTGACAACTAAATTGGGACGGAAGAAGTAATTTAAGTTTTGTGATTTGTCGATGTATAGTGAAACCCAACTATGTGATGGCGTTGTTTGCTCAAATCTTTTTGTCCGCTATAAAAAAACTTGATTGTTATACTAAAATAGTATTATAGAGAATGATTATTATAAAAAGGTTTGATTATATACATAATAATTATTATCTGGTTCAGTTAACATACAACAAAATATTACTTCTCATCAACAAACTTAATAAGATACTTTTTTTCATTCACTTGTAACATTTGGACCTATAACATCTATTAAGAAAATAATAATTGATATGATTAATTTACCACACTATTCTTATTAATGGATACTCCCTCTATTTCATATTAAGTGAATTAATGGGTTATTTCACACATATTAAGAAAAAGAAACAAAGACAAAATTTAGTCATGTTTT
>JAABOM020000007.1:8452648-8466089 GCA_011800125.2 Solanum clarkiae
ATTTCCAACATATCCCTTGAAAAGTGAACAATTCACTTATTTTGAAACATAAAAATTTTTTCAACAATTCACTTAATATGAAACGGAGGGAGTATTTGATACTATTTGGGGAGTAAGTAATTAATATTAAGAGTAAAAGATGAAGAAAAAATTATCTTTTTCTTTTATATATCAGAAGTAACAAATAAAAGTGAATGGTAAGTTGTTAAATTACAGCAAGAAACTTAAATTTTGCACTATCAATATATATAAATTATTCCCAAGGAAATAAGGGAAGAAAGCATAAAAAGTAGATGAAGATTTAAAAAGCTAGTTTTGATGGTAAAAGGAATGCATGTCTCACATCCCCACCTTATTAATATACCTCCTATCTACTTCTCCACCCCTTGATAATCTCCTAAAGGAAGCATCTTTCTCTTGTGTTAGAATAGGTAAGTAATGGGAAGGGCATATATGGCTTGTCTTTCTCCATTTCACCAAAGAAAAAATAGTGAAAACATAGCTTCATTCACTACTGAAATCAAGAATCTCCAATCATCACTTGTGTCCAACAATTCTGTAACTCTTCAATGGTGTGTAGAAGCCATGACTCTGCTGAAAAAACTCCACTCTGAATTTCTTCTCATCATACTGGAGAAGCCATGGATCGATGACGATTTCTTGAATTTGTACATGAATGAGAGTTTGAACATCATGGAACTTTGTAACATGTTGAAGTCATCAAGTTTTAAGATCAACATGTACAAACTAACAATTGATGCTACCATCAAGAATGTGAATAACTCTGAGGCAGAGGCATTTGCCAGCATCCAACCAATTGTCCAACGGGACAACAAGAGAATTCTTATTCAAGATATGCAAAAGGATTGTTGTTCAAATTTTATTTGCACAATTAGAGTTGCAATGAGTTTATTTTCTTTCATTCTTCTAAGTGTTTTTTTGTATCCAACTAAGAATTATAAGTTGGAAATAGTTGATAGGATTTGTTGCAAGTACTCTTCTCCAATCAAGTCATTCAGGGACTCAGTTAATGAACTTGCCACTGAATTTCAGAGGAAATATTGGAAAGATGGACAGAGAGGGGTGATAGGATTTTATGAGTATGAAGAAATGGAGAAGGCAATAATGGAAGCAAAAGAAAAGTTAAAAAGGGGATATGAAGAAGAAGAAGAAGAGATAAAGAGAAATAAAGATGTTATTATCCAGAAATCTACAGCTCTCAAGGTTGGTTTGGAGAAGTTTGAATCACAAGTTAATCAAGTATTTGAAGAGGTGCTAAAAGGAAGGAATAAGTTGCTCCACATGGTTGGTAAAACCCATGGAATTTTTACATAAATCATAATCTACTTCTTCTTTTTTTTAGGGCAGAGTTGGTAAAAATAATACCTAATTCTCTATAGGTTTCACTTTATATGGCATTATTACAACTTTCTCATCAACTATAATTATATAATTGAACTCCATCTGCCTCAATTTATATGTCATATTTTCTTTTTAAAAAAATAATTGACTTTGTATTTTTATTTTTAATAAAATGATTTATATCAATTATGTGTTCTATATCACAAGATTTAAAAGATTTTTCATTTTCTTTGAATTATGTCAAACCAAACACCACCACATAAATTATTAAAATGAAGAAAGTAGTTTATATGCATTAGTTGTGATCGAGAATTATAACGTACTATGAATCCCTCCAATTTCTTTAAAAAAATAAATAGTTCGATGCACAAAGCATTTCATGTTGGCGGGGTTTAGAAAACGCCCACACCTCATATGGTGTGATGTAAATAATCTACCCTAATGCAAGCATTATTCCTGTTACAGGAATAGCGTCAGGGACACTGTTGCTATTTCCACTGTCCAATACCAATTTGGTCCCGAGTAAGGAATAACCAGTTACGCCAAAAAAATGCGGTTAAATACAGCTAGAATCACACCTGTAACCCAAGTCAATTCACTAAGTTTTTTAATCCACCAGTGAGATACACACAAAATACATGCAGGATCATCATTAGGACCATCATACTTGCCGACCATCAATGGACAGATCAAATTAACCAACCAAAGTTGACTTCAGTCATTATATATGAACAGAAGCAAAAACCTCAGTAACGGTCAGACATAATAAAAAATCATAGCAAATATTTGTCTCGGAAGCCAATGGCTCATACTCATAATCAATAGGTCACGCAGAGACAACTACACTAGTGCTCTAAGATTCACTCCCCATACAGGAAAGACGACTTTGTAATTAATATATTGGCAATGAATTTTACTAAAGAAATCCTTTAATTCACGATCAATAATTTTTCCAGCATGATGATATTTGTAGATAGGGCTTATTGTGATTTTGCCAATCAGGAGCAAAGCCATTACTAAATGTTAAAATCATCACAATAAGACTATGAATCGAATGAGCAAACAGTATAAATGTCGTCCAAATATTAGAAACAATAAATTGGCACCCTGCTTCATAGAAAAAGAATACATATCGTATCAGGTATCTTCACCAACTCCTGTAGATACAACGGAAAATGGATAGGATGCTTCACACCAGGAGTTGGTCAAGGCAATGAAATTAATAGAATGGAAGCTGTAATGCTGATGGTGGGTTCTTTCCGCCAGAAGGATGAGCCAGCAGAATCCACCTTGCGTTGCTTTGAGTCGATAGAGTTGGGACGTATATCAGCTTTCTCTAGAGAGTATTGGTAATGTACAACAGACAATCACAACGGCTATGGCACGATGGCCTTCCTTCCAGCAAGCAAGTACAATACAGCGACGCATATAACATAAAAAATCAATCATCTACCAAAACGAGTCTCTCAGCTTTTACTCCGTCTCACGTTGAGAGAGAATATTCCTCTGTTCGTCTGATCTGTGACGGAACAACTTAGCTATCTTTCGCCTTTCACAATCCTACAATGCTCATGCCAAGTGTTAGAGAAAAAGGGAAGGTTGTCTATCTCCACAGTTGCGCATGGAAGCAACTTAAATTTCTCACCTTGAACATGTTGAGATAAAAAGGTTTGTCTGGGTTCATCCTTCTCAACTTATAGAATGTATATGCAAAACTCAGCTGATCGCGGGGAGTAAAACGGTCAACCTCATTGAACCATAAACAAGAAAACAAGTTTGACATTGGCGTGTGAGCCCTCACAATAAAAGATCCTTCTGGTACATCTGTCAGAAACATGTAATGACATTTAGCCAATTAGAACACAGAAGTAGAAAGGTTATGCACGAATTAACATATAGAATATTGAACCGTACTGCTGTGAAGAAGCTTGCTTGGATCAGATGCATTAAATCTTTGCAATCCATCAGCCTGGTAAAATGCAAATTGTTCATCTATGACAGTATGATTGTACTTGTTAAGTTTCTTGTTTTGGGCAACTTCTTCCCACACACAATGCCTGTCATAGTGATTCGAAATGGCATATTCATAACCTTTCCGCCATAGAAAGTACTCCAAGATGAGTAGGGGATCAAGCTGCAGCCGAAGCTTGCTATCTAACCATATTGAATACCTGCATAGTTTCAAATGAAGTGCTTGTAAAATGTTTTAGAATTTTACAAGCTACTAAGATGGAAATTCTTCCTTCCATCGAGAGGTGCTTTAATAAGCAATTCGCATTCAAGCATGTCAACTTTTAATAAACAAACAGAATTAGAAAGTTCAAGCAAACAGTCATATGCATAGAAATGGAAGGCCCAAAAGAGAGGATAAACGAGCAGTTTGGAAGTGTATTAGTAACCACATCAGAAGCCATCTTGCACCAACAGAGTATAAAATTGTCACTAGTGAGTTAGATTACCTCACCCTTCACCTTTTGCTAATCCATTCACAGATAATACTGTATTCTATTACATGCACTGTATTCTAAATCATATGACAGTGGGTATCCACAACATGTTGGATAAATACGGGAAGGGAAAAAAGGGGCTAGGCAAGCAGCAAGATGAAGGCTGAGAGACGATTGTGTCAATTGACATTAACAATTCAGGTTATATCTTTCCCAACTCCATCCAGACAAACAAAGAGAAAGCAGAAACCCAGTATGGGATCCTGAAAAAGATAGCACCAAAGTTAAAGAGAACCAATGAGTTAATTTAAAATTATCATCAGCAATCCTCTGAAACTCATAGTTATGGCATTGCCAGTCACATTTGACTTTTCCAAACATACTTTATTCCCCAGCAGACAGAAGGGAAAGGCCAACTAATGCTGATCAAAACTGGACCAAATTCCAACGCAATCTCTCTTTCAGTACAATCTCAGCATTGATTATTTGTAGAAACTAGTACATCTGCACTCATCAGTTGAATTGTGTCTACACAATATCCTTAAAGTGGTGAAGTCTTTCAAATGGCAAAAACAACTCACTGCTTCACCACTTAAAAGTGTAAAAAAGTTAAACCCAAAAGAGACGTTATTGACTTGAAGTTCTGCCTCCACAGTGAGACTAATCACCAGCAGAAACCCAAACCATCATAACAAGCTATCATCAATTTAACATTAGAAAAAAAACACATGCCAGTTTTTTTACTAGATAAAAAAAGATGATGTACTGCATGAAACATGAAGCTAATGCTGAGAATGTACCAAATTACAAATGATGTCCTTTAAGTTGACTTTTAAACCAGTGCAGACAACTAAATACATCAAGAACGTATTTGTTTTTTTCCTTTATTTTCGTTCTTCTATGTTCTTTTTTTTTTAAATTTGGTAGAGCCCTGATTGGAAGTGAATACTGAGTGCTAACTAGCTATGGCATGGTATCATACAAGAAAAATATAAGCAGCAACATACCACATACAGATATTATACAAGTTTGTAACTCCAGGTACCTGGCAGAAGTAAAGAGTCGATGAGACAGTAACTTTGGTATCTTTCCCACTCTCCGCATATCAGAAAAAGGAAGATTCTTTACCACTACGATCTTCCATAAACCTATAAAGCCCATGCTGTCTGGCATCTTGCCTTCAGCTGTTAGAGTTTTTAGAGTAACCTCATCCACAAACATAACGAAGCAAACATTTTTCTTTGATATACGGGAGACCTGGAAAGGAATTTAAATTAAGAAAATGTTATGCAATGCAGCCAACAATAAGTTTAGGTAAATAATTTAAAAGCTCGTATAGACAACTACAAAAGCTATTGACAGGACTGAAACAGGTGAATCACAGTAGACTGTTTCCACTTCTTTCTTTCTTGATAAGTAAATCATCCACAAAAGACTCTACAACAACAATATACCCAGTGTAATCCCACAAATGAATTCTGGGGAGGGTAGAGTGTATGCAGACCTAGCTGCTACCTTGGGAGAGAAAGAGGCTGTTTTCGATCAAGAAGCACTATAAACACGACCGAAATAAGCTAGGAGCAATGTTTTCAAAAATGGTGCAGACAAACCAGTTCAACAGTTCAACAAAGAAGTTGCCACACAACTGGCTGGGCTACAAGTCTATTTTTCATAAAGAAAAAATTGGTCAAACCAACAAAATCAGAAAACCCGTAGAACAAAAGACTGAACCAGCTGTGACTCTCTGAGCTTTTCATGTTCTTTCGATCTTTTCTTCAGTTTGAGTTAATTCTTGTAAATAAAGACCATTATCCAAATTAAACACAACGTTTGACCTAAATAAGAAATTGCTCTATCTTGAAGGGAAGTTGAGAGAGAGAAAGAGTGGAACAAAGCAAGGAGAAAATTGCTTACGGTGCTAACAAAATGGCCTATCAGCTCCACTGGTCAATATCAAGAAAGCTCGTTTGGCAGAGACATAAATTTGACTGATCACATCACAGTGACAATGGGCTTTCACCGTTAGCAGGGCCTTCAGATTGGATAGCAACCAGCATAGCAGAAGCCAGCAAAGCTTTTGAAGGAACGTGTGGAGAAATTCAGCACCAACCAAGGTAAAATGTTTTACATGGTTGGTCGTGAGGGCCAGCCTGACACAAGTCCTAAAGAAGAAAGGAAATGACTATAGTATCTTGGTGTTCGCTGTGTGAGAATACAGAAGAGACCAACATTCATTTGTTTTTGCACTGCAGGTCCACAGCTTCCACAGCACAGATTTGGGCCATATTTTTCAACTACACAGAAACTAAGTGGATTATGCCCGTTGAGTTGTTGGATTAGGAGAGGGGGCAGCAAGAGGCAGAAGGCTGGTGGAGATTAATTCCCTGTTGCATATGCTGGGCAGTTTGGAGAGAGGAATAGTAGAAATTCTGAAGAAAAATCTAATTCCATTCATAAAATTAAATGGAATTATATTGTACCTCTCTTATATTGTTGTAGACAAATAGGTTTACAGGAATCAGAACAGCATGTAGAAATTTTGGGATCTCTGTAAGTATTACTATTCTGTGCCAACTTTTAAAATGCCCAGCATTAGCATCTCCTTAATGCTTCACAACACAACCTAGACATATTCAAAAAAAGAAAAAGGCTTGAGGATAACAATAAGGGAAATAGGATTCTGGCGGGGTGACAATGTTGAAATGACATGGTGAGAGAAAAGGGAAAGATAGACAAAAGAAAAGAGCTTGATAGGTTGGGGTAGCATTCCACCTGGGGAGAACACTCTCTTTCTAAAGTAAATCTACATGTTTTATTGCATCATTGAGTTGAAACGGGTCATGCTACAGACCATAAAAGAAGGACGTATGAAGTGGAGCTTGTGGAGAGATGAAACCATCCAAAGGATCTGGATAATTATCCCTGCTGCTATCTTCTGGTTTATTTGGAATGAGAGGAACAGAAGGTGTTTTGATGGAACCTCAACTCCAAATCACTCCCTCAAAACTAGATGCTTGCTCTTACTCTCTTCCTGGTCTAAATTGGCTACTTTCCAACTCCTTTCTAAATTTTTGTTAGCAACCCTTATCTACCAAAGATTTACACCAGGAAGATTTAGGGAATTGGGAAGTAGATTACTTCAGCTTATTAGTTATTTAACTTTAATTTATGTGTTGCAGTTGTTTGCAGTAGATTAGTAAAGCTTTTAAGCTATTTATTTTTCCTATTACGTGTAGCACTTATTGCAGTAAGGAGGTTATTCCTCCACTTTCTCATTGCAGTTGTAGTACGAAGTTATTTCCTTGTTTTCAGATGGGTGGTTAATCCGCTAGTGTTGTACTGAATGTTGCTTGAATTCAGTGAAATAATAAGCGGAAAGTAATTATGTTTTTGGGTACTTCAAACTCAAGAGATTTCAGGTTCTCTCTTAACGAACCAGCACCATAGGTCAAAAAAAGAAAATCCTCTTTCAGACTCCTAATTCACTCTACATAAATTCTGATTTTATCTTGCAATGTCACATAACTAGATCCATATCAAGGGACTTGAACAATTTTTCTCATTGTAAGTTGTAACTAAACATCTTGTTGATGTCCTTTTGTGAATGAAATACCTTGCTTTATCAAATAAAAAAGAAATTCAATGAAAACCCATTATGGTTTGACCTTAAGAACATTGCATAGAAATAAAAATAGGCTCGCAGTCTCATATGTACCACTGAATTTCCCTGAAATGAAAATATAAATAACAAAAACTAATGATGATCCGGGAAAGAAAAAGACTGGTGAAAACTCTGCTTCATCTCCTATTTGTTTACATATGTTAATAGGGTGGACATCCAAATAACCATGCATAGGAGGAGTGTTATGCAATTATACTTCAAAAGCAACACAGTCAGGATATGGAGGACAAATCTATAAACATCATGTATCCGTCGAATCCATTATACTGTGTCTCTGTCTGACTTGAAAACTCAGTATCAGAAAGAGAAGGCAAGAACACATTCTCACCACACCAACTGTGACCCTAACACTATTCATGCTTCCATCTCCTACCATAAGTGATATTTAGGGCCCGTTTGGACATGATTTCAGTAGTATTGTGTGATAAAAAGATACCGCCTAAACTTAAAGGCAAGTTATAGAGAATGGTGGTTAGACCATCTTTGTTATATGGGGTGGAGTGTTGGCCAATTAAAAATTCACATGTTCAGAAGATGTAGGTTGCGGAGATGACGATGTTGAGATGGATGTGTGGACATACCACGAGTGATAGGATTAGGAATGCGGTCATCCGGGAGAAGCTAGAGGTGGTCCCTATGGCTGACAAGATGAGGGAAGGACTGCATTGGTTTGAACATGTGCAAAGAAGGAGTATCGAGGCTCCTGTTAGGAGGTGCGAAGGTTGGATTTAGGGGATACACGGAGCGGTAGAGGCAGACCGAAGAAGTACTGGGAGAAGGTGATAAGACAAGATATGGCAAAACTTCAACTCACCGAGGATATGACCTTAGATAGAAAAGAGTGGAGGTTGCGTATTAGAGTAGAGGGCTAATAGGTTAGTACAGGTAGGTCGTTAGATGACTTTGTGATATAGTAGGTTAGTAGGAGTAGTGATGTCGTCACATCGTATGTTGTCATTATTAGTCCTATATTTGTTTACTTTTAGCGTATTTACATTGCCTGTATATCTAGTGTTGTCATTTTCCGTCTTGATATGTTAATTTTATTGTATTTGCATACTATCATGTGTTTTTCCTTATTAGTCGCTCTTTCTGTTTCATTTCTTTTCCTTCCCTTTTCTCATAACTAGTTTATTCTGCTTATGGGTTTTTGAGACGAGGGTTCCCAGGAAACAGCCTTTCTACCTCTATGAGGTAGTGGTAAGGTCGGTTACATTATACCCTCCCCAGACCCCACTTGTGGGATTCCACCAGGTACGTTGTTGTTAGACATGAGTTCAGTGATTTGAAATCAAGTTGATTTGAAGGTGAAATTTCATTTTGACTTGCAATTGGATTTCTTAAGTTTAATTTTTTTTCTCATAAACCTGAAAACCCTACAACTTATGAAAACTATCAAAAAATTTCCCAACCTTTATGCTATCTTACCAAATGAGCCATCCCTGTTCATAAATAAGATACTAGAATATCCCAAGGTGCCGCATTAATAAATCGCACTCTATGTTCCTTTATAAATAAATGCTAGTGATTGTCATTCTGATGAAAATAACTGCTTGCGATTACATGTTATTACAAACTTTAAAATAAACATAATTTTACAAAGATCCCCCGGTCCAAAAAATCAACAATAGTAGTAACTACCTATTCTTTAATATAATTCTTCAACATGGGACAATATATCCACGACTAGCACAAGTCTTTCTATCCCTTTATAATGCTCCTACATGTTTGCACCCAAACAATAGATTTATATATATATGAGTAGAGGTATTAATCCTTCTGTCACAATTTTTGTAAAGGTGTTTGATTGGACACGAAGCTTAAAAAATAAATGAATAATTTTAACATATAAGCTAGATAACTACAAGGTAAACAATATTGCTCTAAGAATCCATAATTAATTAGTGGTAGTGAGAGTAACACGTAATGACCCTCTGGGTCATTTTACCTTTACCACGTTATATTTACTGTTAAAGCGTTCCTACAACGACCCTGGGTCATTTATGACCTACTGACATTGGTAGCTCGGTCGCTTGGACATTCGATAGGGAGTTGTGTAGTTTTATGAGTTTTGGAAGGCCTTATGCCTTGAAAAGTTTTTTGAACAAAACATGGGTAAACGGCCTCCAAACGAACTTATGGCAGTTCCATCAGCTCCGCAATGATCAAATTAGGTCAAAAGCATGGTCGGCTCGAGAATCAAGGCTTTCGATGTTTCTACCGAGTTTTGCATTTTAGCCTTCAAAATTTGCCAACGGTTGACTTTAGTCAATATTCTTGAAAAACGTACCCGAATGAAAATTCAGACTGTGCGATTAGTTTTGGGATGTCGAGTTTAGTTTGGAATAATCCTTCGTTAGATTCCCGAGGCTTCTGAGCTCATTCGGAGCCCCTCAGTGGAAATTGGCTAAAAATGGCCATGGGAGTGGGAACCACGATCAGTCGAAACAACCTCGTATGAAAAGGTCAACTGCACCATTGAATCCAAAACGTCAATTTTGGTAGGGTAGCTTAGTTCTTTGCGTGTAAGGGGTTCCTGATGAACTCCGAGTACCCTGTCAGATAAATTAAGTTTGAAAAATCAGCTTTCTCAAGTTATCAGTTGATAACCTGGTGCCGTCGCTTTAGCGGCCCTGGCTCGCTATAGCAACCAAGGGCTTGCTATAGCGACAACCACTCAGGGCGAGGGTATCACTTCATCGACCCCTGGCTTCGCTAAAACGATGCCACTATAGCAACCAGGGGCTCACTATAGCGATGCCCACCCTTTTGGGAGGGGTCGCTATAGCGGCCACCTGGATCGCTATAGCAATACCCGTAGGTGGCCTTATATATTGGCCCTTGGTCGCATTTCAGCTCGCATGCACCACTTTCCAAATGATTTTTAGCTCGATTTAGGCTCAAATTTCGTGATTCAAAGGCCTAAATTCAAGGAAATCTCGTGGGGAACGCATTGGCAACATTGGAAATTAAAGTTGAAGCTTCAAGGTAAAAATTGTGCTTATAGCTGCTGTGTGGTGATTTTCGGATTGGAATTTTGGGTAATTTTGAAGGGTGATAACTTGAGTTGTGGGTATCCGTTTCCAGTGATTCTTGGGTCCATTATGGGTGGAATTCCGCAAGGATAGTTGTGAGGTGGCTTGTTTTGGATTTTGATACTTTGTTTCTAGTAAATTTCCCTCTGTAGCTGCTACCATTTCTTGTCTTTGGAGCTAATTTTTGGCATTAGGTTGAATGCCCAATTTGTGATGATTCTCGACCCTAATTTAGTTACTGCATTGTTGTTTGAGCTGAGAATATTGTTTTGGACCGGTTTTGGGGCCAATTTCGGAATTCCAGACGCGGTCCCGCATTTTCTGTTTTAAGCCCCGAAATTGGTCCGTCCCCGTTTCTTGCGATTTTAGTGTCAAAATGACCGTAATGATGCTGAGAGTCTGTTTTTTTACAGCGTGGCAATACTCAGAGGCCGTAAGGAAGGGAAAAGTTCTAGAAAAGTGAAGTGGAGCACGCGTGATCGGCCTACAGGTAGACTACGACTTCCCTTTCTTTAGATTGAGCTGGTTAACATGAAATCATGTTGAATTGGTTGGAATTCGGGTTGGATAGCTAGTTTACTTGCCTTAGGTGTTAGAATTCATGAAATGGGCCTAATTGATATTATTGGGTAGACGTAATATGTAGTATATCTTGTTAGCTTATTCCATTGTTAGTAGTACTGTTTCCCCATAATTCCTGGATTTCTATTATGATGTGGAGTTGTTGAAATAGCTATGCTTGGGTAGTTTGTGTATGAGCTTTAGGATTAGAAGCATGTTCTAGGACCTTTCGAGTATTTTAGGGTATTTGCAAGCATATAATCCTTGTTGTTGCTTAGTAGCTCTATTATTATTATTGGTTTCCTATTGTTAGTATTGTGAAGCATGTTGGCCTTAGTATAAGATATCAGAAACTTGCTTTAGATACCCCGACATCATTCGACTGGCCTAGATCCTTGTAGAATGGCGTACCAGATTAGCGTCTGGTAGTAGAACCATAGTTAAGTAGCAACTTGCCCAAGTATCGCACTATCATCCATATTTCCCAGCATCCAATGGCTTTTGGGTATGTTTGTAAAGTTAGGTCTCGTATTAAATCGTTTTTGGCTTTTGGTGGGTAATTGGGTGGTCGCACCAATTCTAGATCATTGTGGAAGGTAATCCTTGGTAACTTTTAGCATACAGATGGAAGGAAAGAAAACTTAGGCACCTCCAGTTAAGTTGGGCGAGCATTTGGGTAGGGGCAGTCCAGGCCTCGACCCCTTTATAAATTAGGCGAGCATCCCTATAGTAGTAGTCCAGGCCTCGGCTCCCTTTATGAATCTGCCGAGCATCCAAGTAGTAGGAGTCCCAACCTTGGCCTCCCATATGAACCAGGCGAGTATCCGAGTAGCAGTAGTCCAGGCCTTAGCCTCCCTCATTATCGCGTGAGCATCCGGGTAGCAGTAGTCCCGACATCCTCTGCCTTCAGTTAATCACGGTTTAGGGTTGGTTTGGTCTCTTGGAGTTCAGTATGGCATTTTCCTTATTTCTTGAATCCTAGTATTGTAGTTCTCCGATGTCTCAGTCGAGCTTACATAGGCCCGGTTGGGTATAGTTAGCATAACTCTTCACTTAGCCTCTCTTATCTGTATAGTATAGTTAGTTTTCCTTATTTCTTGATAGCTTATTTGACTCTGTTTTAGGTGTATTCTTCTATTCCATGTTGTTTTTACCTTTCCTCCTCAGTCGGCCTATGATGCTTATTGAGTACCTGTTGTCCTGGTACTTATGCTGCACTCTGCATCTACTGTTGTGATGCAGGTTCGAGCACCAGTAACCAGCGTTGATTGATCTAGCTTGCAGCAGCCATGTTCTGGGAGGGACTTCTTGTGTATGTACTTAGCTTGTATTGTGTGATAAAAAGATACCACCTAAGCTCAGTTAGACCGTCTTTGCGACATGAGGTGGAGTGTTAGCCAATCAAAAATTCACATGTTCAGAAGATGCAGGTCGCGGAGATGAGGATGTTGAGATAGATGAGTGGATATACCAGGAGTGATAGGATTAGGAATGAGACCATTCGGGAGAAGCTAGAGGTGGCTCCTGTGGCTGACAAGATGAGGGAAGCGAGACTGTGATGGTTTGGACATGTGCAGAGAAGAAGCATCGATGCTCATGTTAGGAGGTGCGAGAGGTTAGATGTAGGAGTTACACGGAGGGGTAGAGGCAGACCAAAGAAGTATTGGGGGGAGGTGATTAGACAAGATATGGTGAAACTTGATCTCACCGAGGACATGACCTTAGATAGGAAGGAGTGGAGGTCGCAAATTAGAGTAGCAAGCTAATAGGTTAGTAGGGTTGGATGATGTCTGGTCGTGGGGATTAGTAAGGTAGGAGGTTTAGCCGTGTCTTTATATCTTGTGTTGTCTTTAACCGTGTTACATATGTTATTACTATCGTATTTGCATACTATCACGTGTTTTTCGTTATTAGTCGCTCTTTCTGTCTCGTTTTCTTTTCGTTCCATTTTTTCATATCTAGTTTATTCTGCTCGTAGGTTTCTGAGATGAGGGTTCCTAGGAAACAGTCTCTCTATCTCTATGAGGTAGTGGTAAGGTCTGCGTATATTCTACCTTCCCCAGACCCCACTTGTGGGATTCCACTGGGCATGTTGTTGTTGTTGTTGTTGTTGTACTCTGTCTTCATTCTTCTATATTCCCTATTTATGTTAGATTCTGTTAGTTTCCCCCTAATACCCATTATTTACAGTTCCGGGTTATGGGTTGGTGTAGAGAAAAATAAAGAACACAAATAATTTACGATGTAGAGAAAAATAAAGAACACAAATAATTTACTAGGTTCGGCAAGTGGTGCCTACATCCTCGGGCTAAAAGCTCTCTCAACTGTGTTGTGAGAGGTATGGCATTACTTCA
>JAABOM020000007.1:8485375-8517711 GCA_011800125.2 Solanum clarkiae
TCCAGTAAGCTCTTATGCGAATGTAGTAAGCATCTTTTTTCAGCGGCTTCTCTAAATATTGTGTAACATACTCCGTCAACTGTACGGAGATCTTCATAAGATTTAGGCCCTTTTACATTCGTTAGAAGTAATCGTAGATAGTATCTTTCACCTTCAGTAGAGTGACATGTGACAATTCTCCCAATAGCATTGCTATGTCATCGGCGGCGTGTCCACATTTTGTCAGATGTTGACCAAACAAAATACCTTGGGAAGTCTTTATAGAGTAAATTGAGTTCTATAGCATTTTTATTGGCTTTGTTCATTTCGAAAAATTCGGTTAGCATTATGTTCCTTATCATTGCATTATTAAGAATTTGTTCAATAGGTTGATTGCTCTTGAAGGATACATATTGTTATCCTTTTAAATGTAGTTGCAATTGGTATATAGTAGGAGTCATTTCACTTATTGGAAACACAAATAGGCGCCATGCAGCTTCTGGTGGAGACACCCATCTTGCGGATTGGTATTCTTTTATCTCATCTATTTCAGCAGCTGAGTCTAACTATGTACCAGAAAAGCTATTTTGCCATGTCCTTTGCAGATATATTTGTAAATGTACTTCACCACCTTTATATCGAAACAGATTTCAATATTAATATGGCAGTTATATTTACAGATTAAATAGGGATTATATGGAATGATCGAAGAATTGTCAATTTCGTATCCTTAGAGTTCAATTGATTCTTTCAATTTACGCCTCCTATAAATTGGGTAGGAATTTTTGCCCTTTATTATATGCTCTGAAAGTTCTTTGGGATATTTAAATTTACATTTGCCTGTTTTCATGCAATGACATATCGGATTTATATAGCCACAAGGGCCGTGAATCATATGTTTTGTTACAAGTATGTACAGATCTTGATCTATACTATCAGGTAATTTCGCACAAACAATCTTATCGTATGCTTCTGACGTTAACAGTTTATATTGGGCACTTAGTATAATCAGGAAATGTGCATGGGGCAGTCCTCTTTTTTGGAATTCAATGGTATACATCAGGGCCTCTACTTTTTCAAATATATTTTTTTCAGTATATCATTTTTCAGTTCCTCGACTTTAGCCCGGAAGATGCGACTAACTAAATCAGGTCTGTTGTGAACTTCATCGGTTTACAACAACTGTTCGTGTATTTCAGGCCATGATGGATTACAAGTCATTGTTAGGAATATGTCTGGTTTCCCAAAATGTTGTACTAATGCAATAACGTCCATATAGCGCCGCCGCATATCCCTGGGCCCCCTATGAAAGTTGTCGATAATATTCGACCTTTGCCTATATTAGAAGCATCTCGTTCACCATGTCTTAATATGTCGATAATTCCTTGCAAAACCTCAAATCTGAATAAATTTTGATTCAGCGAAAAGAAGTCTAATCGTTGGGTCTCCAATTTGATGTATTGGTCTACTATATATTGTTGGAACACCCTGCCAGAGTGTAAAGTCTCATTTGGTTGGCTATCTCTTATTTGGATTTGGTAACAGTAATATTCTCGGCATGAAATATTGTCACCCTTCTTCTTACCTTTGGATAAAACGTCTGATTCCATTTCAAGTAGACATTCAATCAAAGCCATGTTCGTTATACTTGGGAGTTGTTCACTTTCACAGTAATTAGCTGGTCTATTAGTGGCAGAAGGGCGGCACACCTTTTTAATACCATAGTGCCATCTATTTTGGCCTTGAGGAAACAATAGAGGGTATCGTAATGGATCATAACATCCATAATAGTAGTTTACAATTTGGGTTTTTTTTATTGTGGGTGTATATTCAAATATGAGGTGTGGATGATTTATCATTTGTTTGGTCTTCTATCCAGATGGCCCCTACTTCTGAAGCTGTTGGCAAATTATAGGTCCGTTGGTCTAAGCCAGCAGTTGATTTGAGGGCAATGTAGAATTCAAAGAGTTTTGGAACATCCATTAATGACTTTAAAAAGAGAGTATAGGGATTAAGCCTTAATATATTCATTAGCTTCTCTACCATTAATTGGCTAAAATTATCTGGTAATGACATTCGACTTCTTGTGTCCTTTCCACTATCGTAAAAATATAGCTGCAAGTTTTTGGGCCTGCCGTTATCGGGTAGTAAATCTTCAATAAAGTGATACATTTGCCCTTGTACTCTAAATGTATATATCCCACAAGTTCTTTTTGCTAAATTTCTGTCATAATTTACTCCAAGAGATCTAAATGCAAACAGATTATTATATGTCCTACTGTAGGTCCAAAAATGTTTAGATTCTTCAGTGTTACCCAGGAAAAGAGCTCGTAGTTCAGGTGGCATTTTATGGGAAATAAGTTTTATTGAGCCGTTATCACAACAGAAGCCGGGGGAATTCATATTGAAGTTTTTGGGCCGTGCAAAATTTACAATTAGGCACTTTCTTAAGCTCTACGTAATTGGTTGACCTTAGATTACTGTTCAGTAAATTGATTTCTAATCTCTTCTTACCTGTATTGGGCCAACTGTGATGCTGTTATTACAATAACAATTATATTACGCAATGATGTTTGCAGTAGAGTGTACCTGTTGTAGCAGCGACAGCTGGTGATGGCCTCTGGGGACTGGTAATGGCAGTGCCTGACGTTGATCCTAGTTGAAACCATAGTCGTGCTCAGCCATAAAGGTTGTTCTTTGTATTGTGGGAGGTTTGGGGGGAGGGTCGGAAGTAGAAAGCATCTTCGGACATGGTTTTACTAACCTACTTCAGTGGCAGTTGTTGTATGACCACCCCTGGAAGTATCGCCTGCAAATATGGGAGTCAGTAAGTTAGTATAACCAATCGTAACATCGTTTGCAGAAGTTGTTTGTTTACACTGTGTGTGCGCAAAGGTCTAGGGGAACTGGTCAAGTGTTAGTAGCTAAGGAGGAAGTTCTAAAGAATGGCTCTAATGTTGTTTGACTCAACTGTTATTCACCTGTGGGATTTGCATTCGAGCAAGTTCAAACGTCCATTTGCGTCAACCTGTTAAATGTCTATTTGCCTTTTACGGGGGTACACAAGGGTGGATGAGTCTGCATATGGTTTGCTTGAGGGGTAACCAACTTAACCAAAGCTAAGATGTTTGGCCGTAAAAAAAGTGCAAATGTTATCAATAAAGTCTAATCTTATTTGTAAATAATTGAGTAAAGTGTGTTGTACGAAGCATAACCCACCTTCGGATGTCTTGAGAGAGGGCGCTGAAGTTGGAGCTATATTAGGATGGCAAAATTGAGTGGTCACCTCAGGGGCATGGCCGATATCATTCACTTGTTGCGACAGTCGAACCTTCTTCGCTTGTGCTCTTTGGGCCTGCTGGTGCGCAAGCATTATACTTTTCCTATCAGTAGGCATTTCAGCATATCTAGTACACCGCAACAAATTCCGGCATGAACGCTGCTGCTCCACAGTATTAACCAATTCTGTTAGCATACCAGAAAAGCTTTCGGCCAGGTCGTTCACCAGTAATACTGCAAGACAGGGAGCAATGGGTAAGGATACAGAAAAGTCAGGCCACATCTGAACATAGAGTAACAATTATGGCTGCGTGAGTCAATTTACGCTGCGAAGATGATACATAGAGCTCTATTTAAATGTAGAGCAAATGTTACTGATGCGCGTGGGAAGGCGTAATTACAAACTAACAAGGCGTTTCGTGCCTGAGCTTACTTAAGGCATTCCAGAGCCGTTTAAGAGCTATCTAACTACCACTTTCTTAGAAGCATCCTAGACATATGTGTGGCAATTGGATTGCGCTGTTATTTAGCTCTGGTGATTGTGCTAACGTAAGGTTTATCTCTTACTGCCCTTTAGGGCGTAAATCCTATGTCCCACCTCTTGGCAGTTGGTAAACATAAGTTTTGTGTACATAGCCCGTGCATGAATTGCAACGGCTTCGAGCAATCCCAAGCAGTTCCATTCGAAAAGCATAAATGCTATTCGGAAAATGCACTGTTAGTGTAAAATAGTAGAGTATGTTGTGTTATCATGTTAGTGCTGGAAGGCATACCTGTAGGTGAAGTTACATTTACCCACGAGCTGTCCTCAATCGTACCTCGTGTTTGCTATTAATCATGGTAGTTTTACACTGTAAGTTTAGGCATGTCCACACAAAAATGAAAGTATATTTGAAGGGTCAATTCCTTCTGTCTCACCTACCTCAGCAAGGGCACGGGTTGCAGCAGGTGTGCAAGCATGACCTACAATATGCCAACTAGTAAGGTTGTGGCAGAAAGTATAACTTGCCTTGGGAGGGTTGAGGGGGGGTCTAACTGTCTAATGCTGAGGGACTTTGGGGTGAAATGTACGTTGATGTAAAGCCTTATGACGTAACCAATAATTTCTGGCTACTCATTGTAACAACTTTTTAGCGGAGTTTGATTCAGAGACCTATTTGGTATGTACATATCAAATGTTGTAGTATTCACACAGTTGGCCTATTAAAGACGGCTTAATAAAATAATTGTAAGTAATGCACCAAACGTTAGTGCATATGGTGCGAACCTGTTGAAGCTAGACAGGGACGGGGAGGGGTACATTGACTTTTCAGTTCGGAGGCGCCGTCTACTTCGTTTTCTTCCTGCAAAAGCCGGATCTTTGCAACTTCAGCTCTTCATGCTTGCTGCTGTGCAAGCAACAGAGTTTTGCTCTCGCGAGACATTTGGGCATATCTAGTACGCTGCAGCAAATTACGGCGTGATCACTCTTGTTCGCCATTATTATCCAACTGCATAGGCGCATCAACATTGCTTTCCGGCATCTCTCTAGCAGGTAATGCTGCAACATAGGAAAGAATTTGCAATGATAAAATTGAGTGAGTGCACGCGTTATCGTACAGTAACTATTACGTATAGTTGGGTTAAGTGCAATTTTAAACATGGTAAACAGAGTTCCTTACACTAGCATTCCATAGCTGAGTATTGTTGATGGGATTGCCCAATTAAAAAGTATTTGGTAGCTTCGTTTAAGTATAGGTTCTCGGAGGCTTCGAAACCTGTTCTTTAAGCTATTGAACTACCACTTTATTAAAATCATTCTACATATCTGTGCGCCAAATGTATATTCTATATACGTAGGGTGATCGATTTTAAGATTTAATAGAATGTTTAGCAATATGTACTTCTCGCTACAGTGTTAGCCTGTGTGAATTTTGCTACTAACAGCCGGTGAAGTTTTCAGGTATGCTTAAACAAAGAAGGAACAGGTCTGTTGCCAATGTACCGCAAAGATTATAGGTTCAAAAATTAGAGATAGAATTGCCTTTGATAGAAAGCAAGTTATCCTCAAAGTGAACTTTTATAATAGCGGTACTTCCAAGTAAACGCAACAATATCAAGCCGAAAGGGAAAGTGGGAACGTAGGGAATTAGTTTTTTCGCAATACTGGCATATAGGGCTGAAGTTGCTTCAAGGAGTCTATACATGTAGGTTCAACGTGCATTAAAATTACAGTGGTGTAATGCCGCCGGAACAATTGTTGTCCACTTTAGTACTTCCTAGTGTGGCAATACTTAAATAAACAACAACACTTATATGCAATGGCCTAACTGGTTCAAACATTTTTCTCAAACATGTTGCCTACCGTGTGTAAGCAGTAGGCATATTGTATAATTCTCAGAAAATAACTTCAACCCAAGGCAATAGAGTAATTAGGGGCTGTATTATGGCTTTGTAAAACCTGAAACAATCAACAATGGTTGTAAGTAGGAATATCATACCTGGTTTGTAGCAGGTTCGACTGATGTCAAGTTGAACAAATTGATAGCCTTTTGGGGGTTAGCCTTCAACCAATTCTGAGGAACCCCAAAGGCTGGCGGAGGGTGAATTCAAGAGTTGGTGTATCTATATGGTAGTAGGAGGTTTTTTGGAGCTCTTTGTAGGTCTTCAGTAGGCGCAACAATGCAATTGTTGGGGAGATAGAGTGGACGAAGCAATTTATGCCCCTGCTTGGTGGAAGAAAGGGCAGGGACGTGCTGGGGCCAGTGCATGCAAACAAATTTTGTACCCTTTTTTTTTGGCACACTACGCAGATTAAGTAGCTTTAATATGAAGGTTTGCTAGTTCAGTTTCAGCCTGATAGAGTAAGCATACAATAGCGAAGTTCAATACATAATTCACAGGGTAGGAGGGAATGAAGTTTGGCTTATACGTAATCATTTGAAATCATAATTTTCGTGAATAAACCGAAACAATATGGTCCGATAGGAAACAACCTCTATACATGTTCACGAGTAATAATGTAAGCATTTTGCAGCAAGAGCTGGAAATGGCAAGCGATCAAGGTACTTATTTGTTCTACGTTGTTCTTTGCCTGAGTATACATGGTATATTGACTAATGGAGTGGCCTACCCCCACATTTTTGTTAAGTCCTACCGTACGTATTGCCGAATGAGAAAATGCAGGGGTGTTAACGTTCATGCATTTCAGCTACTATTATTTTGGATCAAAGAAGTTCTCTTCATACCTGACACGACCCAAGGCAATGAAGTTCGTACGTAACAAATTGGAATCATAATTTTCTTGAATACACTCAAACAATAGTGTTCGATAGGAAGAAACTTTGGTACTTGTTCACGAGTAAGACCATAAGCATTTGCAGGAAGAGCAGCAAACAAGCAGCTAATAAAGGAACTTATTTGTTCGACGTTGTGCTTTGATTGAGTATACATGGTATATTGTCTAATAGAAAGGCCTACCTCCTTGATTATTGGTAAGTCGTAACGTAGATATCGTTAGCTGTAAAAGTGCAGGAATGTGAACTTCCATGTGTAGAAAGTACTGCGCCGGTGAAAAACTGTAGTTGCTTAGTAAACCAATTAGGTCAAACTTCGCAGCTGTTAGAGCCTGAACAGCCGTAAGTTAATGTTTAGAGGGTTTATGGACTACAATGTAAATCTATTTGGGGTGTCAACTAATATCGAACGTTAGTCACTCCAATGAAGCAAACAGTTGTGGAAAATCCAAGAGCAAATTCAGACAGAGCCTTTGCGGTGGAAATTTAAAGTCCAAATACAGTGAAAGCAATGCGCTGTTCGGACCATTTACAGTACCCGTACAACCGACAATGTTCATGGCCAGCCAATGTTCTACCAACCATACCTAATACAAAAGCGCTAATATTTACAACGACTGTAAGTTTGCCATTAAGTTACATTTGTGACAGTCCTACTTCGACAGTTGAAACCGGTCAAGGTGCAAAAGGCGAAGCAAGAAATCAGGCTTGTTCCCAAATTATGGCCGTTGAGTAAGCATTAGTAGTGGCGTAGTGCAGTTCAGGTCTACCCAAAGTTAGACTATTCCAAAAGTTACAGAAGAGCAACCTTGCAAGGTACCTGTTCGAGGACGCAAACATGAGTCAGTCGCATGAGGTGGATATTGTTGAACCCCAACACCTACTTTATATCCAGAGGGGCTAATAGGGGGGCTGCGGAGGAAAGCTAATTCCCGTAGACAGTGGGGTGTGGCAGTACAGTCATAGATTGTACCTATAAAGACAACAACTGCTATTCAGGACTGGCTAGTAGGTTGCCCAATATTCTGCAGTTGTGCCTCTGGAACGACACGTAAAGGAACATCTGCAATTTTTTTGCTGGTATTAGCTGGCAGCAGGGAGAACATAAACGGGGCCTTAAAGGCTGCTACAATGGCCACTATAACCCGGGCAAAGCCAGTGCAATGTTTGGTGTAACGAAGGATGCTCTACTATTCGACGTTGTGTTGGAGTTACCATTTGCGCAAACCAAACGGTATGACAAATACGTACCTAAGCAGTAGCAGCTGGTCCAAGCAGGGACCAAATTCGGCAGTGTCACAACAGTTCCCAAAAGGTAAAACATAAACTCCCATGCAATGCAACGGCCAATTGTCTGTATTTAAGTTAAATGGACTTGTCGGACGGGAATCGAACAACTATTCCAGATCTGATAAGGCAAAATTGGTCTCCAAAGCACCACAAAAAATCTACCCCCCAAAAAAAGAACTTCAAAAAACATATTGATTCGGCCTGCATTCTGAAATTGTTTATATTTTCGTAACTTTAAATCTCACAACATATTACACTGCAACTGCACTTACATATGCAACGAAAAACATTCTGCCACAAGTTAGGGACGTACCTGTTACAGCTTTTCAATGCCAGCGAGTACGTCAACTGACACGCTGCTCTCAGAGGTTTCGCCTTCACCCTTTCATTCGTTGGCGTCTTTGTCGGTTCTGCCAGCTGGTTGCCCAGTCCTGCTGTGACTACTACCACCAATTATTGGGAAGAAGCACTCCTTTTCGATGTACCCTAAGATCCGGACAGCTCGCTGCCCCCCAGTAGACCCTTTGGAAGTTTCCCGTCGAACTTGAATGTAAAAAACTCGATTGCACAACATTTGGTTGGCATGTTTGAGGCATAGCTGTTCACGCTGGCCACCATCAACAAATTTTAGGAACATTAACGATTAAGAAAGTTAAGCGTAAATGTTCTTATATATACGTAAGAAGAGTAAGGTCGGCCAGGCTGCCTAATTGGAAGTTGGCAGTGCAAATGGTTTGGGTCAAGGTATTTGGTAAAGGCATTGAACTATAACATAGGGTCAACATTTGCACAAACTGAACGTAGCGTAATGAGCCAAGTCCAGAAGTTGCGTAAATAAACAGATGCATATGTAATTACTCGGCTACGTATTCTTTTTCTGCAGCATTGCTTCTATGATCTTAGGAGCACTGGCCGCCATGGCCAAAACGAAAGTAAAAAGACTTCTAGCTCATAGTTCAATTGGACATGTAGGTTATATTCGTACTGGTTTCTCATGTGGAACCATAGAAGGAATTCAATCACTACTAATTGGTATCTTTATTTATGCATCAATGCTCATATCCACGCAGCAAACACAGGTTCTAGCCAATCAATATAAGCCTTTATAGGCTCTATTTATGAACCACGAAGCAGTAACCAAAGTAATGCGGCTCACTAACCTTTATGCAAGTTGTCTGGAATATGGTGTCAGCTGTTGCACCGAGAAGCTGTTCGGCAAGATTTCCAGAAATAACGGCAGTAGCCGAGCCGCTCTCATCGGTAAGGGCCATTTCAAAAATGCACCTGCGGTTGAATGGTGGCATTCATTTGTCAGGCCGGTGCGTATATTGGGTATCGATTAGCAGGCCGTTATAATCGTTATCGGGGAACTAAGGTCGTACGCTTCTGGCACCGTGTGCATTCAAATTGGCGCAGATGTTGGGTATGCTTACGCTGCTGGCATCCTGAGCATTCCAGCACGCAGAAACTTTGCCGGTGATCTGCGATGGACATCTCAGCTTCAATGTAGAACACAACAGCCTTGGGGGGAAGGGGAGAGGATGGAGGGGGGGGGAAAACTGTTAGTACATTCGATCAGCTAGTTAAGCAATTGTAGGCAGGCCGGACACTTACAGTGTTTTGTGATGTAATTTCAGCGATGGAGATGACTGATCGGAGGGGTGGAGCCAAAGCAAGGCTGCCCGCTGAGCCCAGAAGAACGTCAATCGTGTGTCCGAAGAGTGCATCTTTGTTGCCCTTTGCCCTGTGGACGTTCGAAAGATGGGTTCGTTATATGGCGAAACAACAGTGTAGGAGTAACATTTAAGATGAAGAAATTCCTACCAAAGCTGAAGCTGCAGCGACTGCGGGTAGCTAGAGTTGATGCAGATCGTAGAGTCAAATCGGGTCTGCAACGTCAACCCTGCGTCGGCGGCACATTATCAGAACCATTCACACCATAAGAAGTCAGGTTACAGAGAAAGGTGCAAAGTGTGTAAACCTCGGTACGGTGACACCCCTATGTTACGACCCAGAATCACCAAAAAGTCGTCACCGCTTTTCAATCTGCCTTCCAGTTCAGCGCCTTCAACGTCCGTAAAGTTGTCCCAGAGAGTGAAGAGGAAATGGTTTAACCTGAAATTGGGCAGGAGAGCGAACGCCGTGATGGCCCGCAAACCAAATTGAACTTAACAGATTAGTAGTTGTGCTTACTGGTTATCTGTAATCTTAACTTCACGACACCTAGTTTGATTCCGACCAACCTTTTTTAGAGGCCCTGATCGAAGTACCACGCCTACAAGATCTGTCATGAAGACGGCGGCGCACGCGTCAAACACCAATGTGTTAGAGCTGCGTGGATAAACATACGAAATGAAAAGAGCAAAGGGAGAGAGATAAGGGTATACCAGTTTCTGCCACTGGAGAAGGAGTGATGTCCCTGATTGCTGCGAAAGGCGTCAGTTCCAGCTTTGTTGGGAGAGACAACGCTTTTTCGATCGTGTCACTGCTGTTGACATGCTCCAGTATTATTTCTCTGTCGATCACCCAGTAGAATTTATGTATCAGCCTACCATACTTAACCTGCGATTTCTTTACTCGTGCACTTGAGATGAGGTAGGTATTGAACAGTGAGAATCTGGAAGCATAATAACTGAGGTCATCCTCATACACAACAACCCGAACTTGATCTTCCTGCAGGAATGCAAAACCGTTAGGGGGGCCTAGAAGGGGGAGAGGGGAGGGGGAAAAACCAGCTGCAAATGCAGCAAGAAATGGGTTGTTACTGTGTAGTCGAACATTAACTGATTGTCTTCAAGAATAAGATCCTGGAACTAGATTTTTTTCGCGTGGCTTTGTCGGTTCCGGCTAATATCCACAATTTGTACCTTGCACGTCCAATCAGGGCTGTCAGGTGCTATCTCTGCAATCTTCAATCTTAGGGCTATTGTGCGCGACCGCTGACTGGCAGTAATCATTCGGGGCGAGTAGGGGGAGAAGCACCAACAGTTGCAAGGTCAGGCAGTGGCCCAAAAGGAAAAAAAATAAAAAAAAGGCGCGGTAACCATCACGGAGAACAACAAAGCATAAACCATGTAACCTGCAAACAACACACTCGAGATGGCCTTTCGTGGCCCAACTAACAGTGAACTAACACCAGCGAAAATAAGACTCCACTCTCTATTATTTATTCTAAACTCCGAATAATATAGGAACGACCACTTGCCCCCTTCCCCCCTTCACCAACCCCGGCCTCGTCCCCCAAGCGAAAGTGGGCAGATCGTGGCGCTGCATTGGCTGGACATTGAACTTGCTTCAGTTTTTGTAGAACTTCTTGAATTCTTTACTGAAATGAACAGCTCAACTAACGTTTGACCAAACGCCGTCCCAAAATGACATAACATATCTAACAAAATCCACTATCTTAAGCGTAGGTGTTCCAATTATAGTGACCACGTCATATGTTTGTGCTGTGGAGTTCAACAATTTACCTCAAAGGATGTGAAGATCAATATTTGACATTAATATGGCAGATTTTCTACCCAAGGTAAAACAGAGTAAGGCAATGCTAGAAATTGGATTTCAATATTCCTTATCAAAGTATAAATAACAATAAGTATGACAAAATTGGGTTATAAAACTGTCACGCTACAAATAGAAGCCAACAGTTTTTTGGGCCTTGTAACTTAAGAAGGCATGCAACCTGTAGGATTTAATTGAATTATCCCGAAGAAATGGCTCAACCAAAAGGGGGAAAAAGGGTACAACCGAATACACTAAAGCTCCTGCTATACCCAGGGTCCAAGGAAGGGTTCGACCACAAAAGTACGTAGGTGTAGAAGCTGCAAAGCAGCTAAATAGCCCAGCCCAAATCAAAGGATGTAGTAAATGGTACATTTTACATTTATGTAGTTTCTGGTAATTTCAAGATTGTGGGAGAAACATATAAGAGAACACACGTATGTTTACATGATAAAATCAGAAAATTAAATCTCGCTCTAGCTTAGCCCCTTCTTTAATATTGATTTGGCAGATTGCAAATGATATACCCAAAAAACTCTTAGAAGGGACAAATTAGCCCATCAGTAAGCTCATATCTCGGAGAAGTATGTATTACCGACTACTCACGTAGAAGGGTAATGCCCGAAAGAGGACTTTGCCCAATGTGTTACCAACTACTTCTTTTCTTTAAGTCACTTGCGCGGAGGGAAAAACACCAGATAAAGAGCACCATCACCTTACTTAACAAAGCGCTTATGCGAAAGAGCACCGCTTCCTCGAGAAGATAATCCGCTTTCCTAAAATCCCTACTTTATTGCTCTAGCTCTTAACTCATATGACACAAAAATTGGATAGGTTCACCCTTAGGCCTGGTTAGGGGAACTTTTTAAGCATCGGGAACTCCAACTTAAACAGGAACTAAGTAGAGCAAAATCCACACATCACAAAAACCTGGACATGGAGGATTCGAACTTGACTGTCCTACAGATTTGTGCACACTATTGTTAGTCTCTCCACTTTAAAGTCTTGCAGTGTCTAATATATTCAGTTTTAGGCCAGGAATTGAAGTTGGCCCTTTGTGAGCTCGGTGCACACCCTTGCACTGACTTACTTCTTTCTGTTAGTTCTAAGGATATCCAAAATTCTACCATCTATCACTTTACATGGCTAACATTTGGGAGCGAAGCCTACCTAAGTACCCTTTCCACAAATCCGACGGGTATTCCTAGTAACGGCAGCCACAACTACTGATTGGATATTTCACAGAGTACATTTAAACTGAAAGTGAGAAAAATATGGGAGGAATCAAATTAGTATTCAGTAACAGCACACAAACAACAAAAACAGAGAACGTGTTTCTTCGTTAAAAACTAATGTGAAAGAAGTAAATCAAGGTCCATATTTGTCCCAATAAATAAAATGCAACGCCCCAGAGAGTAGTAGCCACCAACCTGGATAGCCTGCAATAGTTATCCCAAAGTAATCCTCATATTTGGCACGTATATGCTTCACCTAATACCAAAAAGGAAATCAATTAATACTAACACAAATATTTCACCAGCCATAACATAATCTTGTTACACCTCATAATTTGATTGCGATTGAGAACACAACGTTTTCCTTCTGCCCTGACTACTTCCTGTGCAACAAAGTGAAGCAATGTGGTCTTACCATCTAGACTTTTCACATAAGAGAATTTCCTTCTCAGAGGCCCCCTCGACCTTGCCACTCCGAGTAGGTGTTGGACCTCACGTTTGAGCAAACATCAGCACATCTTAACGCCTCAATAAGGGAGGCCTTCAAAGAAATCAAAGGGGCTTACAGGTGGGCAAGAAGGCACCACAATTGGGCCCAAAGAGAACAGCTCCACCGCATTAACGCTCAACGGGGGTAGGCAGTGCTGACATTCAACCAACGGGGGCCTTGCAGTAGCAGTAGTACCACACGGAAACGTTAAGTAGCTACAGTTGGTACAACAGTGCTTTAAAAGCCCCAAGCAAGAGTACAACCTATGGTAGCATACAGTACATCTAAATATTGCATAGAAGGACTAACACAAATGTACACGTGAAAACAGCTGTGAGTACCACCAGATAAAGCTTTGATGGTCCTCTCCTTGTTGGTTTATGATATTGAGTAATACAAGAAGTATAAGACATATTAAATATTCAACACAAATAAAAGATACTTCCATCGTTTAAAAAAAATGACTTACTTTCTATTTTAGTTTATTTTAAAAAAAATAATTTTTTAATAATTTTTTAATTTCAACTTTACACATGACTTATTTAAGATTATGAGATTAAATGTCATTTTGGTACATTTAATATAACTTTACTTTATAATTATAAAATTAAAAAAATTATTTTTAGTTTTCTAAAGTTTCTTGGTAAATCAAATTAAACTATTAAACGAATGAAGTAATTACTTTTGATATCTTTAACGGATCAAAAATGCTTTAAAATATATTCGAAGGATTGCTTTAAACTTACTCGAAACTTAATGGACTATTGTCTTTTATTATAATTCACCAATAGAAAAATATGTACAAAGTTAACACAATATACAATTAAATCAATGTAATATCTAAATATGTATGGGAAAATCATGAAGATAACGTGGCTCTCTTAATTATTCTATTTATGATTTTATTTCTTTTCCCTCACTCTTTCCATTTTAAAAAGTCAAAAGTCACAACATTAAACAAATAATTATTAAAGGATTCTTACGATTTCTATCATAACAGTTCATTTTAATACAAATACTATATTTAATTTAGTAATTTCACATAGACCTGTTCATGATTATAGTTAAACAATCAAATCGAATCGCAATTCGATTCAACTCGATTAAAAAATTTGATATTTGATTTGATTAGGTTTAATTTTTAAATTTTGAAAATCGATACTATTTGGTTTGGTTTTGATTTTACTAAAAAAAAACTCGCAAAAATAACCAAACCGAATCAAATAATTATATTATAAATTTTATAATTATTTATATAGTATTCATTAATAATATATAAATATTTTGTTATATTTTAATTAATTTTAAATCTTTAACTTTACTATTTATATTTGAAAATTCTCTTGTTAGTGTTTTGGAATATAATTTTCTTGTACCCCCTCCCCGGATAGTTATTTGATTGTTGTTGAGCTTGAATTTTTTTTTTTTTTATGAAGATTTGATCTTTGGTGTGTAATGACTTTAATATTATTTAACTAAATCACTTTATTCGTGTATAATAACTTTAGTATTGTTTAATTAAATCACTGTGTTCATGTAATAATAACTCTACTATTATTATTTAATTGAATCCACAGGATTTTGTGGCCAAAAACATCATTTAACTATACCCCAAACTTAAACTACATCCTTATGTTATTATATTGAACATCAAACATCCCTAGGTGTTTGTTATTATCTAACCATTTTTAGAATAATTAAGGGATGTTTGTTGTTCAATATAATAACATAAGGATGTGGTTTAAGTTTGAGGTATAGTTGAAGGATGTTTTTGACCACAAACTCGAATCCACAGTAGCTTTCTGTAGATTATTCATATACTAAGTGTTTGTATCTATTGAGATGTGTATGTCCTTAACAAAGTTATGACTTCCAATCGAAAAATAACCAAAAAATTAAAACAAATTGATCCAAATCGACAATAACCAAACCGAAGACTATCTTTTTTATTTAATTTGATTTGGTTTTAGAAATTTAAAAACCGACTAAATTGGTTTGATTATGATTTTTAACTAATAACCGATCCAAACTGAACCATGAACACCCCTAGTTGTCACTTGACCGGATGTGATGGCTTTATCCTTTTTTTAATAATATATAAATATATTACATATATTAAAATGCATTTAAATTTTTATGAATTTTAAATATATTTATATTATGAAATAAGAAATTACTAAAAAGGAAAAAAAAACATTTTTTTTTGAAAGGAAGAAATACTAATTTAATAACTTATAGAATGGCTCCAGTCGAACTTTTCATATATGACCCTTATCATTGTTTGTTTTTTGGGAGTATTCTTTAAACTAAAATTTTGATAATTGGCCTTTGATTCGGAAAAACAGGCTGAGCGAAGCGAAAGGACATAATTGCTCTTGCTGTCCCCTTTCTGGGGCCACTCAATTGGGATTTTGCCTGAGCTCAGCTGATTCAAGATTTTCATCTGCTTCCTCCATTCATTTCTTGAAGCAGGTCGACTTCTAACTATTGATAATTAGTATTTTGTTTCTTTTTGGAGTTCTGGGTGTTCGTTTATTTGGTCGGATTGTTTAATTGAACCTCGGAAGCTCTACTTGTGAATTCTAAATATTAATGGTTTTTTTTTTGCCTCAGCGAATCTATCCCTTTTGGTGTTTACCTTTTGTTTTAGGAGAAGATTGCTGCTTAAAGTCTGTCCATTTTGATTTCACTCAATTGTTCTAGTGTAGTTGTTTAAGTGAAAGATTTCGATAGCAGGTCAATGGCGATGCATTGGAATTGGTAGGTTGGAGTAGATGAAAACAAGGTTTAATCTTTGTTATGTATTCCGAATAAATAACATTGTAACCATGAGGTACCCAGAATGGTAATACATTGGCGACATAATAAGAGTTGGAAAAATGATCCAAGTAATTCCATCTCTAGCAGTTCAAGAGTAGAAGGTTCTGAACCATTCATGAACCTCACAGTGAAAATGATTATAATGTGAGCAGGTCGAATAATATACATAGGCACCCAGCAAATGCTGATTGTGAGTTTGAGTTATTCGACATGTGAGTTTTCCTGAAAAAATTGAGTTCTGGAAATTTTTTACTGAGAGAAATTAAGTTTAAATACTTGGTGTCAAATTGGAACTCATGTATATATGTATGACAAGTGGTTATTAAGAAAAGAAGAAAGAAAATGCGAGAATTGCCTTGTCTTGATTGTAAATAAAAGTAGTTGTAATACTCCATGAAGAGGATTAATTGTATAAAGGTTGGGATAATGGGGTAAATTTGTTGCAAAAGAGTTTATGAAAATACAAATCATTGGTCTCCTTCTCGACACTGAGATATACCATAAGACCAATAAGTTGATGAATTAATTCAAAAGGATTGTCTTGGTAATTGTGGAGAAGATTACTAATGCTGTATGTTAGGTTTCTTGATTCGAAGAACGTGATAGTAGTTGCTGCAATACCTTGATACAACAATGGTTTGACTTTTCTCATGTCATTTATTGGAGAAGGTTATTTTGTAGTGGGTCCTTTCATTACTTCCCAAACAAATGAAGTAGTTTTTCTTTTGGTAAGTACAAATTCAGTAGTTTTTTTGTATTCTTAACTTTTTATAAGGGATATATAGGTTTTGGATTTAAGAAGTTTTATGGCATGGCAGTTTCAGTTTCTGAGTGCATTTCTGAAGTCCCATATCCTTACATGTCCTACCTTGTGTTTAATATGGGCTGTGTAAAGTTCGACGTTTCTTTTAGGCCTTGGAATGTCCTCTATATCTACTCATTTACCCTGTGCTTTATGGTGCAGGGATGCTAGGAAAATCATTTGCTACTCCTTTGCTGACCTTTAACTCTGCGTCATGCTTCTGCTCTCCTGGTGTGAGTATAACTTCTTCTTACATTTTTGTAGAAGCCGTTTAGTGGTCGGATTCATTTCAAGGCGTGGCATTTAATCTCAAGATTCATCAGTTTAAATTCTCTACTTTTTGGTACACTTCTTATATAAATGAGGTTTATTTCATTATTAATGTAATTATTTACCTTATCAAAAAAGATTTGAAAGTTATGGCTGGGGCCACTGGATCGTAAGTACTATGTTAATCACTTCATGTTCTATTCCTTTCTTTTATTACTCCGTCCTATTTCATGCGCTGATACTTGATGTATACAAAGTAGACAATGCTAATTTTCCTTGTATAATAAATCGTAGCAAGGGGTTCCTTTGAGGACATCTGATAACAGAAATATTTTATATTAATAGTAACAAGAGAAGTATTGATTGGAAATTCGATATAGAAAACATCACATCAAAGGTACTAGTTTAATAAATTTGATATCCTGAAAGTTTTGTATAATAATTGTGTTAATGGAACATCCAAGGGTGTGGTCTGCTGGTCAGAAGTGGGTGATATCATGAGAGAATAGGGTTCAAATTTCAGCAGACACAAAAATACTGTGTATGTTTTTTCCCATTATTCTAAGTTTTGGTGTACAGAGTGACAAATACATGTACCGGGAGATAATCCGGTGGAATTGTCGAGGTGTGCCAAGCGGTTCGGAGACCATTGCTACAAGAGAAAGTATTAATGGAATGGAGTCGAATAATCTGAAAAATTGGAAGTGTCATATAAATTAGATTTGAGAGTTCTTTTTTCTTTTTTGTTTCTTTTCATTTTTAAAGTTATTATTCAATTAACTAATCTTATCTTTGTTATTTCTGCTACTGTGACTTACAAACTTGGTGAACTCGTAACAACAACATACCCAGTGTAGTCTCAGCAACTAGAGTCCGGGAAGGGCAAGTGTACACAGGCTTTATCATTACCTCCAAGGTGGAGAGGTTGTTTCCGATAGATTCTCAATTTAAGGAACCAACAGTATAGAGAAAGAAATAATGAGAATGAAGAAAGTCATGACAAAATATTATAGACAACATGACAAATCATCCTAAACAATAGTCATAACAAAATGAAGCGATAAGCGTAAAAAATCATAGATAATAACCAAACTCAAAGGACAAGAAACTACAAGAGTAATACTACGACTAATAAAACAGTTACAAGTATAGAAGAATAAGCAAGACAATGCTCAACTATTTAGCTAACCTTCTACCCTAATCCGTGTCATCCATAACCTCCTATCTAAGGTCATGTCTTTGGAAAATTGAAGTTGTGTCCTGTCCTGTCGAATCAACTCTCCCCCAATATTTCTTTGGCCTACCTTTATCTCTCTTGAAATCATCCATAGCCAAACACTGTCAACTTGTGATGTTACAAAATCTTTAGCTATTCTGTTTTTGTGGAACACCTATATCATCTATGAAATGAATTCTGGGGAAGGAAAGAGCATATATGTGACATGTTTTTTGGTTTGAAAAGGGGCCAAAAGGAGCGGAATAACTATAAAAAGGAGTCCTATAGCTGACCTCAACTAATTTGGGAGTGAGCATAGTTAATTAATGGATCAATGTATTCTTTCAGATTTGAATCTCAGAAAGACTTCATGCTCTTAAGTTCTTTCTTTTTGTTGGCCTTGTATTTTTAAACCAATCTATCAGACATGAAGTTCTTCCAGCCATTATTGAAGGTCTAACCAAGATCTTTATACGGATTGCGAAGGTTAAGTTAATACCTATGTGGTTGATGATTTTAGAGGAATGGTTATTTGAAGATTCATATACCTGGGCAACTAGTTTTTTATCGAGGAATAGTTGGTTTTCTTGATAATGATAAATCATTCATTTTTGATATGATGTTCCATCTTCTGTATTACACCGATATGCTTTCTGGTGAAAACATAGCTCATAATTTCTTTTCTTACTTAACAGTGTGATTCCAGCTCAACAACTGCAAACAGTTTAGTAGGGTATCTAAATTGCTCAAATAGCACTACATCTAATGTCACAAGGGGATTTTGGACGTCCAATTATCTATCCAAGAAATGGACCTTGCATTCAACAGCTACTGACAATATAGTATTAACTGAAGAAGAGAAGAAAACATGGAACGATAGCAGACAAGCACTTTCTGCATTAAAATTTAGCCCAGAGGAAGAAGACAAAATATTAGGAAAAGCATTTGGCTACATACATTCGCCTTACTGGTATGAAGAACGGAAGAAAGAGGTTCCACGACTAGAAGTTGTGAATGAGATACTGGATTATCTCAGGAGTTTAAGCCTTACTGATGATGATCTCACTAAACTAGTCAAGAAATTCCCAGAAGTTCTTGGGTGTAGCCTTGAAGATGAAATGAAAAGCAATGTCGAAATTTTGGCGACGCAATGGGGAATTGAAGGTAAAACTCTGAGAAATTTGCTTCTTCGAAATCCAAAAGTTTTAGGATACAACGTCGATTGCAAAGGTGATTGTGTGGCTAAATGCACTCGCTGTTGGGCTCGGTTCTAGTTGCATTCTTGTTTTTCATTCTCATCCTTTTCTTTATGTATAATATTTCACAGGATATCATTTTTAACTATATATATATATATATATGATGAGGAGAATTGAGTGGTGATTTAATGTGCAGAGGCAGAATACTTCCTCTGTTTGGAGCTATTGCTAGTGTTGGTCCTTATTTCGGTGATAGATGGAAGTTATTCCTCTGTTAGTCTTGATAGCGGAAGAGCTATCTTTTTCAATTGTGTGGTGTTTATTGTAATCTATGACTGTTTGCATATAAGGAGGCACATCCAGCGAATCTAGCCAACATGTTCAGACCCTAAAGTCTGCACAAACTTTGCATTACAATAATGTCCTCTACATCAGTGCTCGTTTTTCATCTATTGATACTTTAAATTCACATAGTAGGGTGCGTCTTGCCACAACGATGCAACAAAGTGATTATGTTGCGTAAAATAAAGTTTCAGTGTTGTAGCAGTGGTTCAATAACGCTAACATCACATAAAAGCATCGATAAAGTTATGTGAGCTTCCAGGGTCAACCAATAAGCTTGTGTTTGATGATTATTGACTGTAAACCCAATCTCAGGCTTCAGACCTGTGATAAAAGCACTAATAGCATACACATGAAGGATGAGCAATCTGGTCATAATCGTATCAAACTCCTTTTGATACTCATCCACCATACCAACTTGCTTCACTAGCTTAAGTTCAGCCATAGGATCTACATACTCAGACCCAAACCTCCTAAAGCATCAACATACTCCTCCCAAGGAGGATAAGATAAATGAGCTTTACTTTTCAAATAACCTAGATGTCATTCTATAGCAATATCATCTAAGTGAATGGAAGCTATTTTAACCTTGTGATTGTAGGCTACTTCATCCATGGAAAAGTATTGTTCACTTGAGACTACACGTGTATTGTTTTAGTTATGGGTTCACTTGAGACTTGACATTGTTACACCATACTCCGGCACACCTTTCCTTGTCTTATCATTGTGTGTGAGTGTACCTTCTAGGCCTATGGGGGCCCGATTGGCATACAGGCTTAATCCAAAGGGCCTCACACCTGTGTACATCACTGCAACATCGTTAGATTCTGGTTACTTCCATACTTGCACACCCCTGTGTACATCACTGCAACATCATTACATTCTTACATTCTGGTTACTTCCATACTTACACATTTACTTGCTCGGTTATGGTGTTTAGCTATTGGAATGTTGTATCTGTGATACCCCATAATTCTATCCTCACATGCACCTATGTTTCAAACCTCATTCTTATATGTGGAAAGTGTATTAGGGTCATAAGAGACCTCTAGTACTTATTCGAGTTCAAAACTTTCCTATAAGTTAAGTTTCTAGTTTTGAATTATGCAAGAGTCAACTTTAAATGATCATAACTCTTAGCACACAAAGAAGTAGATGTTTCATGACCTTCCAAATGGAAGCCCTTTGAATTAGCTTTCCAATGCAACTGATTTCACCTCATTTGGAGTACGGAGTCAAAAGTTATGACCGTTTTACTGGAGACTGCCAGATGCAGAGTGCATCTATGAAACCTCTTTACATGCCGTAAATCAAAGTACGACTCGTCTGCTAATTGATGGAAAAAGTCCTGAAACTTCACATGTTTTGGCCCAGACTTTACGGACCATTCTACGGGTTGTAGAATGGGCTCGTAAAAGTGATCCAGAGATCCCGAAATTTGCCCAAAAGTTTATGGAAGGGTCCCTATGAGCCGTAGAGGGTCTCGTAGTTGACCTGATTAGCATTTTTAAAGAGGGATATTTTCATCTTTCTCACCGTTTTTGCCTAAACTTGTCTGTTTTCACTTAAGTAAACCCTTAGAACGTAATTCTTCATATCATTAACATTCAAACACTCTCCAAACTCAGAGCATAGTTTCTAAGGGCAAAAGCTAGGGCTTTCAAGAACCTTCTTCAATTTCTTCAAGAAACTAATCCCCCAGGTATGTAAGACCCTCCAAAAGTTTTCCTACTACTATTCTAGTATCTTTAACTATTAGTTTCTACCCAAGATCATATTTAAAAGTTGAGGTTAAGATTTCCTCCATTACTAATAAAAGTCATGATCCATACTGATTTCATTACTAAGTTAAAATATTAATTAAAGGTTTCATGGTTAAGGTTGCATTTATAAGCACCCTACATATTACATGAAAGCCATTATGTTTATAGTCGAGAGTTGAGTTTAAGGAGTACTTAAAGCTTCTATATTTACAAGATAGCTGAGTAACAAAATTATGTTTTGAGACACTTTGCATTGATACAAGTTCAGTCAAAGAGAAGTAATAAGTTGAGAAAAGTTTCAGAAAAGTTAAAGTTGGGCTAATAAGTCCCAAAAGATTAAAAAAGGCATTTGAGAACTCTTACTCTTAAACTTATGAGCATTATAAAAGTTATTCTTGGAGTAGTATTAAGCACCGATATGAGTGAGAGTAGTAATAACTCACTCATAAACTACATAGTTGATTTAGTATAGGATTGTACCAAGACTACAACTCCTTACTTGCTACTGAGATGACCTAATTTTGGGATGGATCCACTCTCCTAGTTTTCGTCCCTTACCCTGGCAAAGCATGGGACGACTCTGGTAGCATGGGCAAGAGACTGTATCATCACGAAACTCATAGTGATAGTTGTCGGTTAGAGAAATTCCCCAAGTTAAAGTAAACTAGTTTCCCTACACAGAGTTTCAACATAAGTTTTTACTTTCAGCATGCACTTTACTTATTACTCATGTTATCCTATTGTGAGACATGCTTTAGTTACTTTAAGTATGGTACCTTATTTTAAGTTCCTGATTTTGGCTATTTTACATACCGTACATTCCACGTACTGATGTCCTTTGGACCTGCATCTTTTTATGATGCAGACGCAGGTGATAGAGTTCCTCAACAAGCGCTTCGTTGAGGACTAACATTTAATTCAGCCATTGGTGAGGCTTCTTACCTATTGGAGGCTTTGGAGTCTTTATTTCTGGTTTTAGTATTTCTTTTTAGATTACTGTGGGCCTGTCACAGTAGTCATTCCATATTATTCTAGTTAGAGGTTCCATAGACTTTATGATAGGAGTTTCAGTTCTCATTTTTAGATGTTATTGAGATATTTCCTTTGATTAAATTGTTCAGACTATTGCAGTTTCTTTAGTACATCTTATCTATGCCAAACTTTATCATTTAAGTCTTCCGTTGAGTAAAGCAGCCAGGTCAAGTAGTTCTCTTGGGACCAAAATGGTTTTGCGTGCCAGCCACGTCTAGGGGTGTGAGCTCGGGGCGTTAGCTTATTCCTGCCTTAGTTACTGTTCTTACTCAGTCAATCTATGATGCCTACTAGGTATCTTATTTCTAGTACTCATACTATACATGTGTTGCGTGATGCAGGACCAAGCTTGAATCGATGCTACTGATCTTCCCTGTTGCTGTTGTCATATCCAGAGACTTGCAGTGAGCATTGAGCATCCATTGATCCTCTCAGTCTCCATCAATATTAGTTGATACATCTTTTATTACCAGAGACTAGCCTTGAATATAGTTTGGTCTTATATATGTATATATATCATTTGGTTCTGTGAGATGTACACAATTTATAGTAGCTCTGTACAATTGACTTTTCAGATTTTGAAGGGTTATTCTATAGTTATATTATATCTATTTAGTATCTGCTTCTATACATGTTGTGGACGGGTTGCCTATTGCTACCTTTTTGATTTTTTCTACCCTTATATCCCTTACTAGTCGTTCCAGGTTACAGGTTGGCTTGCTTGTTGACGGACTATAGCAAGCTTCCTTATGACATATAAAGTCGAGTCGTGATAAATACAACTCAGTATCTGAATAGAAATAAAAACTATAGTAAAACATAGAGTTGATAGTGATCCGAAGCACAAGATCTTACTACCAAATCTAATTTGGAATGTCTATTAGAAATGATCAACTGTTGTGAGGTTGTCATCTAAAAAAGGACACAAAAGTAGGGGTGAGTACAATTTTCATGTACTGAGTAGGTTTGAATGAATATTAGAAATTGATCAAACTATGCAAATAACTAAGGAACGCTTCTATGTGCACACAAAAAAATCTATTTCGGCATCGGTGCCACTAATTTATATAGAAAATGATACGAATAAAACAAACACATGATCAAATAATTTCAAACATACTCAAATAAGTCAACTAAGGATCAATATTATGCAATGCAATGAGATGAAATGATGTAATACATGGATGGTACGGTGGGATCAAGACTGTCGCACATCTTGTCATATACATTTGTCAAGCTAAGATACCTTACAGGACCCATATGGGCCTCACAAATTATATACCTCATCAGAATCTCAATATCTCATCCTTCTTTTGATCACCTAGTTCGTGGTCAAAGGTTTTAAATGCGTTTCATTTTCTTGCAAAAAAGTATTTTCACATTTCTTAGCTTCTCATGTTCCAAGATATGATGAATAAGGTTAAATGCATGCCAATACACAAGTATAGAGGCAATAATCATCTTAAATGTACACAAAAGTTTTAAAGTTCTCAAAACTCAACTAAATTATAATAAGCACGCTCAATTATAAATAATGAGAAGTTCTTTTACAATAAACAACCATCATTTGAAAATCGTTTCATTTCTCAAAATATGCCACAATTCTCAACTCGACTCAAGAGCATTTTATTTCTCAAAGTATGATATAGTCCACAAGTCAACCCCTCTCTCGGGCATCATAAGTGAAATAATGTTACAAATCTTTATCACATGCTATTTAAGAAATACACACTCACGAAAATAACAAATTGACAAGTAGTAAAGTCCCCATGCAGGCAACACAGTATAATCGATAACTTCCAATAATAATACGATCTTATCCCATAGTTTACAACATATAAATAATTAATTTCCCAATCTCAATCTCAAAGAAGGATAGTCAACCTACCTCAAATGCTAGAAATTGCACCCGAATACTCTATTGGAGAATAATCTTCAAATATCAACTCCTATTTGATTCCCAACTATCAAGAATGAAAATAAATCGTCACAAAGATTCCCAAAATACCCATATTACCATGTTAAAAAATTTTGGGAGCAAAAAATTCCAAAAATTATCTCAAAATAGACAAGGATAAAATTAAAATATCTGAAAAACTAGATTTTACAAGTTAAAAGGAGTTCGTGATTGAAGAATTCATTAAAATTGGACAAGAAACGGATGCAAAATCATGAATTTATCCAAAAGTTCAAGTTCTTAAAAAAGAATCCATAAAAATTGTAGTTGAAAACCAAGAAATTGAAGTTCAAATCATGATAATTGATGGCAAATAAAGATTTTAAATTAAAATTACTTGCACAAAGAGTTTATCTTGAAAATGCTTCTCAAAAGCGCCTTTCCCAAGCAACAAAAATAAAAAAATGATTAAAAGGGACAATTTTCGAATAAACACTGTTCAGGCACAAAATGCTCTTTGCACTCACGGGTCACTAAGCTCTGTGATTGCAATGCATAACAAAGGATTACACTTCACGATAGCAGGCCAGATGGCCGCGATAGTGAAGCATCGAAATATAGAACTCATTGCGGATGCAACTTAACCTCTGCGATCGCGAAGCATAAAAGACACACATAGCTCGAATGCAGATATGAGGTAGCGAACACATATAACTATTGATCTACACCCGAACGAGATTTAAGGAATTTCACAAAGTCTCCAATCAGATTCTTAGGATTCTTTCAGAACATCGTACACACAAATCATATATGCTATCCCCACTAATTTGATATTTTGAACTCAATGGAACCATAGAAAATTGAATCCAAGGTCGCGTTGATCTAAAATTCGATTAGTTGCAACTAAACTAACCTAAGGAAAAAAAGACCAAAATACTCTCGGGAACTCCAAAAAATATGATGAAGTCTTTCTAGGCCTAAAATCACCTCCAAAAATTAATAGAATTATCAGAAATTTAATTCGAGCATCCGAACTTAAAAATATTGACCAAAAGTTAAACCTTGCTCCATTTTAACCTCCAACTTAGGGCCTCAATTCAATAAAATGACTCCAAACCTGAAAATGAAGATACTCCTAGACCAACACACTACAAAGTGGATGTAAATAACACACTACAAAGTGGATGTAAACTACGAATTTCATTAATTTTGAGACTCGTAACTCTGCTTGATACCAAAAATCACTTTTGAACAACTTAAGCCTATAAAACTTAGAAACTCACACATACTCTCAACTTTCCTCAAAACTCCAAAATAAATCAAAAAACAAACCAAATATGTCTCAGAGCAACAAGCAGAAGGGGTAAAATGATAATTCTTTCAAAAATTTTAAAAGTGACCTTCAGGGTCATTTCAATCTCTCATCTTCTTCTTTTGTCATTTGTATTTTATAGGCATAATACATAATATGTCCTTTAACTTGACCTTCTTTCATATTTATGCTCTCCAACTTTGGATGTGCATATGCAACTAGACACTTAAACTTATATAAAGTTGAACATATAATGAAATAGATACACATGTTCTACATGGCATTCTACGAGGCATTATGCATCCAGCATCCTACATGTTATCCTATATGTATTATGGCACATAAGACTCATATGTCTATTTGTTCAACTTTACACAAGTTTAAGTGTCCACTTATACACATCTAAAATTATAGGACATCAATATGAAATAAAGTGAAATTAAAGAACAAATTTATGTATTATGTCTTTTTAAATGTTAAACGTTAATAAATTTTCAGGTGGTAGACTCCAATGTATATTCAGAAGCAGTTAATATGGAGTCGTCGGTTAAATGATCACTGAACTATTCTTGTATCACTAAAATTTACTCATTTGTTTTGTCATTTTACTTAAAAAGTCATTTAAGCCAGAAAATTATATATTTCACTTTTTTTTTTATGTATATATCGTGACACTTTATTTTTAAGATAAAAATTTAAAAATGCTAATAAATCTAATTCATTTTAACTCAAAACCCATAAAAGTCTCTTTCATATGCTAAATAGATGTTGATCTAGTGGTTAATAAAGGCAGTGACGTAGCCACATATAGAAGAGTGGTCGTACGTTGAACACCATTCATCGAAAAATTATATTATTTATATGTATATAAAAAATTATACAAAATATGTAATTCTAAAATAATATTTTTCATACATATAATTTTGAAGTGTCTTAATAAAATTTCTGACTTTTTCACTGTATAACGGACTTTGGCTCTTCCCTTTTCACAATTTACATGTCGGAGGAATTTGGAATATAAGCATCTGTCACGAAAGTAGAAAAGACACTAATCTAGATGTAGATAGAAAGTGAAAAGAATTAGAAGAGATCCAGAATATATATATAATATTATATGCACAAACAAAAGAGTGACAATCAAATTATTCAAAAGCACACTTGCATACACACATTCAGCAATATAATATCTCTCATTTTATTCCCTCTGTCGGGCCCTCAGAATTAAAACAGAAAAAAGATAGAGAAATTATTTAAAAGCCAAGCAGCATTTATTCAATAAATAATATGCATTAATTAATTAAGGGCACTTAGGCCTGTTGCCATGAGTCTTAAGCCTAGCATAGCAAGGGCAAGCTTCCTTATTTCCATAAGTGCCCGGTGGAACACACTTACATCTTGCACAACATGTCTTGCATGCCCTCATGCATACATTCTTTCTTGACGACTTCTTGCATCTCCTCGTACATGCATATCCGCACTCTGTAAAAATTTATTCAAAATAATATCGATTACGATTCGTTTTATTAAGACCTATGAGCGTTACGATAAGTATCTTTTGATGGAAATCTATAGCTAAATGGCTGGCTGGTTCCATGACAAGGTAAGGTCCCTTGAAGCATTTTTGGATCGATTGCTATTGGGTGTTTCTTTTTAAGTCAAAACTCGATTTTAATTTTTAAAGTGCAGAATATAGTATTGCATAATTTTTTTTTCTTTATTTAAAAAACCATAAGCAACAAAGCAAATTAAAAAGGAATGCAGTCAATAAAATGTTACGATTATTATTAATATTAATTGCAAATTCTTACGCACACACATATATGCTAAATTTAAGTTATGAATTCAGTTGAATCGATGGTAGGTCTATGTTAAAAGCTTTTGGTCACATGTGAGTAGGGCCTAAAGTATATGCCGTTATATATCTTGCCTACAGAATTGAGATGACAATCAATATACTACTAAATTAAATTGATAACATTGTACGACTTACGGATCCTCTTAATTGGGTAAATTTTTTTGTGAAGAGCTCCTTCATTGCCTGCCTCTATCTACATGATACAAAATGTTGCATATCAAAACGTTTGCATAATATAATAATTTTCCTTTCTTTATTATGTTACGACGATTTGCAGGTTACATATACCTGTGCAGCATCAGCGAAAACCTAAAAATAGAATTTAAGTTTTGGATTAGGAAAAATAATTCAATAAGTAGTATGTAAGTGTTCATTAAACTGAAAATAGCTACCTGTATGAGGAGGATGGAAATGAGAAATAATGTGAAAATCTTCATGTTTTGTTGAGAAGAATGGAAGTGAAGTGGCCTTTTATATAGGCATATTCAAGTGCAATTGGGCAAGGCATTTATTGTGCCTTTTGAAAGTTGATCACATGAAGATATGGTTATAACAATGTCACAGGCTTTGAGTTGAGTGCTCTTTATTTTTGGGAAACTTTTTTTCATCAATTTTTGTTTGGAAGTGTCTCTCACTTTAACTTTTAGCTTTAGTGTGAGCAACACAGCTGTGGATTCCTATGCTGGATTAGATTAATAAATGGTCCCCCTTAGCAATTGGCAAATAAGCTAGTTAACACTTGAGACCCATGCATGTAACATCCAGGATTTTAAGTTTATGGATTCTAAATTTTAGGACACGATAAATTATTGGTTCGAAGTAGATTATTTTTACACATATTAAATCAATTTCTTAACACAAATATAAAGTTTAGGTCAAAACTGTCGAACCTATAATTAATGTTATAGATCCACCCCTGCTTACAGACCATTAGCGATTGAATTCTAAAGAGTGTTTGTCTTGAAACTTGCCTTGGGCAAATTCTACATCGGAATTAAAGGGAAAAGTTACTCCTTTCGTCATGAGTTAATTTGACTACTCTTCGAAGCTAAATTGAATTAGATTAATCGAACATTTTAAATTTAGACATCAAAAACTTTACGAAAAATATTATAAGTTGCAATCTTTCTCATATTAATATGATTAAAAAATACGTCTTAAAATGTCGCTCAAAGTGCATATAGTTTAACTCTCAAGTAACAAAAAGTCAAGTAAAAGTAAAAAACAAGAGAAGTATGTAGTAGCTAGTCGCATAAAGACAAGTTCAACACATTTAACCGCTGAGGTTTGCAAAAATAACACCCACCAACCACTTTTTGCCATCTTGTTGGTAAGTGGGCATTGTCATAGAGTTATACAACTAACGAACAAAATTCCACAATATGAAGTTTCACTTTGTAAAATTTGAAACTTAAATATTTTACCTCAGCCCAAAAGTCTTGAGGTTGGGCATAGAAAAGTCGGGGCAAAACGGACAATACCTCTGCTGTGACACCCAACTTTGTGAATAAGGGAGGCAGCTAGCTGGGAAAGAGAATGATCAGAGGACATGAGTTTGCCAGTTAACATATTGCCATATCTTGTCAAGAAAAGAACACGAGAAATTTAATGTTTTGTTGTTTGGTCTCAATTGGTAGGCTGGCTATTTTTGTCATATAATAGTACCATTATTCTTTTTATATATATCTGTCCTCCATACCAACAAGCTGATCACAAGATGTGGAAAAAGAGAAGTCACCAGGCAAAGCACAAAAATTATTTGTTGCTATTGGATTACAACAACAAAATAAAATCTAGTGTAGTCCCACAAATAGAATTTGAGGTAAGTATTGCATTCGAAGACCTTACCCAAACTTGAGAAGATATTACTGTTGTTTCTTATGGGCCCTCGACTTTGCTATTGGAATATTTGGAAGAATTGTATATATGACTACGTTGTGAAAATATCATGGATTAACTAACATACTATCACAAATAAAGAAAATAGAGAAGAAAAGTAACACAATTATTTAATGAGATTCGACTATACCTACTCCTCCCGACAAAGATAAAGAGAGTTTTCCACTGTGAAAGAAAAGGAAGTTTACAATGTTTTCAAGCCCTTAGGTCTACTTTGTGGATGTTGTCATCTAGAATCCCCAACAATATTTCCTATATAGATCCCAATTAATCTAAAACCAATAAGAAAAAGGTTTTCCTAATCCTAGAAGGACACTATATTCCTTTCCCAAATCTATTAGGACAAGAGTTTCCTACACCAATAGGGATTATGAGTTTTCTAAAATATACTAGGGAAAAATTCAAGACATTATTAATAAATAATTAACAATCTTCCCCTTGACTTGAATTTCCTTCATCAATTGAAATAATGTCACTCTGCCTTGCTCTTAGCCCTTCAAAGGGCTTAGTGAGTACTACATACATCAATCAGGTATAGACAATGTCTAGATTTATTGGTCGGGACAGTTTTATCATTACATCTCCTGGATTATCATATGTAAGCACTTTCTTCACATCTAAAATCCCTTTCGGTACGATATCTTGGATGACATAATGTCTGACTACCATATCATTTGTCCGCTCCAAACCTTGGAACCATATACATTCTTTTATTGCCTCAGTAATTTTCATATTCTCAGCCGTTGTGATGAGCAGACCAACACATGCATTGTAAAGCTGCCTAATACTACTAGAAAGAGTACAAACATAATATGTCAGAGATCTTTCCTTATCCAAATCCCTTGCATAATCCGAATCTACATAACCTACTGCTGATTCACTTAGCTTGTCTTTGAAAAAAGTTAAACTTGGTATGCAATACCCTTCAAGCATCTCAAGATCTACTTCACTGTCTACTGGTGTTCTTTATCAGGACATGCGATGTGTCTAGTCACAACACTAACAAATGTGAAATGTTAAGAGAAGTGAAAACCATAACATACATAATGTTATCAACTACACTCGAATATGGAATTCTAGACACTTAAAGATTGTATAAACTCTTTCTAAAGTCTATTTTTTTCTAATTCTTTCAACTCTTTTGGAATAACCTTCCAAATTACCTTCCATAATTCTTATCACACCAATGATGATCTCATTCTAATCTTTCATAGATTAAAATTAGAAACTCTTCCCCTCCTCCTATTAAATTTTTCTATTTCATACTTTGTTGAAGATGATGAAGACATCTTAACCCTTGATTATATCTAGAAAATCCCAATCAAGCTCTGATACCAACTGTTGCAAACCATAGGTATCAATTACTGTGCAGAAATTATAGCTTGACATTGATATCAATTGTTGCAAAAATATCGTGAATTAACTAACATACAATCACAAACAAAAAAAAAATAGAGAAGAAAAGTAACACAAGAATTTAACTAGGTTTGGCTATATCTATTCCTCCCAGCAAAGATAGAGAGTTTTTCACTATGAAAGAAAAAGAAGAAGCTTACAATGCTTTCAAGCTCTAAGGACTACATTTGGATTTTGTCATCTAGAATCCCTAACAATATTCCCTATATATAGATCCCAATTAATCCCAAACCTATAAGAAAAAAGAGTTTTCTAATCCTAGAAGGACAATATATTCTTGTTTCAAATCTATTAGGACAAGGATTTCCTACATTAATAGGGATTATGAGTTTCCTAAAGTATACAAAAGAAAAATTCAAGACATAATTAATAGATTATTAGCATTATTTAATAATTAAATCTTTTTAAAGAACTGTAATATGAATTATACGAACTTTGATCGAGTTACCAAGCATATATGCATAGCTTATACTTTATTTTTGTCAACTAAGATTTCACCCGACCTGTTCTAATAAGTTGGAGCTACATGAGCCATAGTGTACATGACCAAGAGTAAAATAGCATGAAAGGAGCATAAGTAAAACATGATGTACATGTAATGAAGGGGTCAATTAAATTCCCTTCATTCCAAAATAATTATATTTATTTGTATATGTATAAGAGTAGTGTAAAATCATTGACATAAGGAATGTTTTAGTGAAGTGGACAAAGGTTATCCAAATATTATTTTATGAATTCATATACACATTTTGTACTGTCGGAGATTAAATTCATGATGTAGACCTACTCTGCTTCAGTTCATTTTTTTGTGAAATTCTCTCTAGTGGAATTTGAACTATATTTGGCCAAGTTTGTGATTCTAACATGGTGCACACTCTTATAGTTAAGAAATATTTTCCAAACACCATCTAGAAAAGTTTCTGCCAAGGTCCGTGATGCAGATCTTGTCCAACATAGGTCTTTTCTTTCTAGTTCCACTTATTTTGGACCTATTTCAACTAGGATCGTATAGGGCATTACATGGTGATCTCATTCTAATCTTCTACAGACTGAAACTAGATCTCTTATTGAATTTCTCTATTTCATACTTCGTTGAAGATGATGAAGTCAACTTAACTCTTAATCATGTGCAAAATCTCCAATCAAGCTCTGATGCCAATTATTGCAAAAATATTCACAAATTAACTAGCAAATAATCACAATAAAGAAAATAGAGAAAAAAATAACATAAGAATTTAAAATAGATTCGACTATACCTAATCTTCTATAATGACCCGCTAGGTCATTTTGAGGATCAGTCCTCTTGATTTTCTATAAGACTTATCTCAAAGTATTTTAAATAGGTAGTTTGGACTATTTGATATTAATAGTGAGAAATTAGAGATCCAATTGTTTACTACAATGTAGCCACTATTTCCTGTCCTTCTTTACTTTGTTATTGTTATTATTATTATTATTATTATT
>JAABOM020000007.1:8517811-8532298 GCA_011800125.2 Solanum clarkiae
ATTAGGTGGCGACTCCAAGTCATTTTGAATCTCGAGGATGGATTTTATTCAAATCAATTGAATTTTAATTAATTCTCAATTCTCGAAACTATTTTATAATTTTATTTTAAGAGTCGGTCATTTTTTGGTGTAGCAATTGTATTTATTTTAATGACAAATATTGTTTATATATAACTTTTAGATTGACACAAAACCTATATAGAAAACACATATACTAAACTAGTCATGAAAAAATATGTAACTATCATCCAAATAGAGTATAACTATTAATATTGCTTTGCAGGTTGACGTTTCAGCAATGGTAACTTAATGATTTACAATTATTATTATTTTTCTTTAATTAATAATTACTTTTTAATAGTTTAAATATCTTTATTTATTTTCCTTTTTAATCTTTGCTGAAATAAATAGATGAAAATTGATGATGATTTTAATTGACTTTTATATAATTTCTTTTAGGCAGATTGATACGGTTTAATACACAATTTTAACTCTTTAACTTTTTATCCACTAGTATAAATATAACGAAAATTAAATTTGTACCATTTTAAAGTAAACTATTTATATTCATATATATCATATTATTAAAATTTGTCTTCCTAATATTAAAATTCGTGCGCTGACGTCATCACCTGCTTGTATGATATACCAATAGGGTAATACATAACCAGCAAGGTATCACAGATGATTGAATTCAGTTCTATATGATACCGGATAGAGTATCATAAAGAATATATTTTCTACTCATTTAAAATTTAATAAATAAGTTTGTAATTTTAATAATTTTCTTTTAATTATTTTATTTATTAAAAAAAAGCTCAAAATTATATGATACCGTTAGGATATCAATATACCGATGGAGTATCACAAGAATATATTTTCTACTAATTTAGAGTTTAATAAATAATTTTGCAATTTGAATATATTTTCTAGTCCTATACGACACCAATATGGTATAAGTATACCGCCGTAGTATCATAATGAATATATTTTGTACTAATTTAGAGTTTAATAATTTTTTTATTTGTTTCTTATTTATTTCTTTAAAAAAACATAATCTAATATAACAATTGAGTATCAATATACCACCAGAGTATCACAAAGGATTGAGTTCATTCTATATGATACCGCTTGGTATATATATACCGTCGGAGTATATTTCATAGTATTTATGCTGACATCAGCACGTGAAATAAAAAAGGATAAATGAGTAAAAAGGTAAATAGTTTGGTTCATGGGTTTTTTAAGGGTAAATAATTTAGATTGGGTCTATTAAGGGTAAATAATTTCAAATTAAGTTAATTTTGTGTACTTTTTTCTTAAATAAATGGTTTTTGGAAACAACCTCTCTATCTCTATGAGGTAGTGGAGCCAGAATCAAATGACACAGATGTGATAAGGTTGTTATTTAGTATAAATATAAATGCAATATTTTTTTCAATTGTTTCAACTATTAACAATTTAAAAGATAAATAAACTTTTGATTGACTATCATAATTTAATATGCGCAATAGAAATTGAAATAAAATATTTTTGAGCCATGCTGGCACGAACTCCGATGACTAATACATGTATAAGAAATACACACAACCAAATGTGTCACCAAAATTACATTACAATATGTTACAACAAATGAATAAACTTTAGTAGTTATTGTCGAATCCATTTAGGCCATACTGCTGTGCTGGAAGACAAAATACAATTGTTAACTTAAAAAAGGGAATACAACGTTATGAAAAATATTTGAACTTATACGCTTAGCTATAAAATTGTATGATTTAATTTTAAGTTTGAAATTCAAAAATTTTTAAAACATCAAAAAATTATTATTTTTTAATTCTATATTAAAAATAATTTTAATTAATATTGTTAGTCAAAAATAATTTTCAAATTTTATTTTCACTTTAATTTTCACACGAAACAGGCCAAACACAAATATGCCATTACAATGAAAAATTAAAAAAGTTTTAATTAGACTTCACTCTCTCTCTCTCTCTCTGTCTCTCTGCTTGTCTTCTGCTGAAACTGTTAAATTCCACCCAAAAAGGTTTATTTTTTTTTCCTGCAATTAGTTTTGAAATTAATAAAATCAAGTTGTTAATTTCACGTCATCCAGGGTAATGTATACAGACATTTCATCGTTTAAGATTCTGCAATGCTTCCTTCTGATTCGATCTCTGTATATTTGTATATAATAATGTAATGTATGTATTAGAGTTTCAGTCCCCTGCGTGTACAGGTCATTGATGGAGATCTGGGTTATGATTTTAATCTTTCTTTCTGTGGGGTTTATGCAGAATTTCTTGCCCAATTTTACAATTGGTTCAAATTTTTCCCAGCTATGTGAAAAATGGGGTTTTACCAACTTCTCCATTGTTAAACTTTACCTTAGGGGCGCAATAGAGAAGCTGAATTTGGCAGCACTGGGATGAAATTAGTTTCCAACCACGGTAAAGCCTCCTCCCTTTCTGACTAGCATATGTGGTTTACTGTATTTAGATGACTGCACCTTCTTGTTGATGGCTCCTTGCGTATATGCTCTGCACTACTTTTCGTTTAATTACTGCTTAGAATGGTGGTTAAACTATTTTTGCTGTATGGGGTGGAGTATTGGCCAATAAAAAATGAACATTCAGAAGATACAGGTCACACAGATAAGGATGTTGAGATGGATGTGTGGTCACACCAGGAGTGATAAGATTAGGAATGAGATCATTCGGGAGAAGCTAGAGGTGGTCCCTGTGGCTGATAAGATGAGGGAAGCGAGACTGCGATAGTATGAATATGTGTAGAGAAGGAGTACCGATGCTCCTGTTAGGAGGTGCGAGAAGTTGGATTTGGGAGTTACATAGAGGAGTAAGGGTAGATCGAAGAAGTATTGGGGTAGGTGATCAGACAAGATATGGCGAAACTTGATCTCACCGAGGACATGACCTTAGATAGAAAGGAGTGGAGATTGCGAATTGAAGTAGCAGGCTAATTGGTTGGTAGGGTTAGGTTGATGTCTGGCCTTGGGGTATAGTAGGGTAGTAGGAGTAGTCGTATTTTATATCATATGTTGCCATTATCTGTCATATATTTGTTGATGTCATTGTTATATCATGTTGATTTACACACTATCATGTGCTTTGTGTTGTTAGTCGTCCTTTCTGTTTTCCTTTCTTTTCCTTCCCTTTTTTGCCATATCTAATTTATTCTGCTTATGAGTTTTTGAGACGAGAGTTCCCAGGAAACAGACTCGCTACCTTGTGAGGTAGCGGTAAGGTATGCGTATATTCTACCCTCCCCAGACCTTACTTTTGGGATTTCACTGGGTATGTTGTTGTTGTTGTTGTTGTTATTGCTTTGTTTTGCTTGAGCTGAGGTCTTTCCGAAACAGCTTCTCTACCTTGGAGAGGTAGTGGTAAAGTTTGCTTGCACTCTTAACTTTTCTAGACCCCACTTTGTGGGATTTCATTGGGTTTGTTGTTGTTGGTAAATGTCCCTTTTCTTGAAGTTTGAGTTGTGAAGTGGGTCTAACATATATTATATTGGAAATGGGAATCTGAATCATCTTCATAATTTTGAGGATCACATCCTTTCTTCTTAGCTTCTTTATTTTAACTAAAATTAGCGAAGGACTGTAAAGTTGGAGACATCATATTTTTGTTGTAACAAAGAGGATATATATATATATATCTATATATATATATATATATATATATATATATATACATATACTAGTTTCTGGACACGTGTGTTGCACGTGTGTCTCATATACATTTGTAATTAAAATTTGTTAAAATGACAAAGATTGTATAAAAATATACATGTTATAATGGATAATAGAATGCAACAATTACAAACAAATTTTAATAAGAGTGACAACAAACACTTCAGATAGTTTGAAGAGAATGTTATTATTTTATGATGTACATCAACATTAGTTTGGGCTATTAGCAATTTATTTTGAGTATTTTGTAATAGTTTTTTGGGTAATAGACCCTAATGAATGTTGTTCTTTGATTCATTAATAAACTTCCATAATTCATTTAACAAAGAACATATATCAGAGTTAATCTTTTTAGTAATGAAATTTTCTAATGAATGTATTTAATTAATATATCAAATGTGGTGCTAATATAACTAAAAATCCTAATTTCATTATTTATTACAAGAATATTTTATGGCCTTTTGATTTTTTGTAAATATACAAAAAAATTTAAGACGATTGAGCAAATTCATGGTATGTGGTACGAATAATTACCAAAAGACAATTATATTTACAAGATATAACAATTACATTCTCTCTTTTTTTTTTTTTAAGAGAAAGTACATTAGCACTCTTTCTACGTAAAAGTAGAATTAACGTGCCAAAGTTAAAAGAGAATTTTTGAATGATAAACTCAAACATTATATGCTTGAATAATAAAACTTTTTTAAAATTTCATTGATAACGAACATACATATTATGTTCTTTGAAAATAAAAATTAATGTTATATTGAACTTCTTATACTCTTGCAAGAAGAGAACGCAGTGAGTAAATTATCTAGACTATTTTCATAACATTCAATAGATGTATATACACACTTTCTCCCAAATTTTTTTCTTGCAAAGAGGAAGAATAATACAATAATGATATATTGATAAAATTCTAAAAAAAACATATATGATACACAAATACTAATAAAAGTAGGACAACAATTAGTGTTATACATGAGATAGAACAAAAAATTGCATCATATAGGTTGTATATAGTACTCCTAAATAAGTATAATCTCTTTAGTCAGATTAAAAATCGTAATCAAACAAAGGAATATGAAAATTCTATAGAAAAGTTAGTGAACAACTTCTCTATAAAAACTGAAATAATTAGATCGTTCCTACAAAACTTACTTAATAATTTGAAATAACTAATCTCGACCATAAAATACTGTCTGAACACATAAAGATGGAGAGAGGAAGAAGTTTGAAGGAAAAGGAAATATTTTACAGTCTTTTTTATAGTTTTATTTACACATTTATTAGTAGGATTAATTTTATTTTAATTATTTATTGCAACTTTTAGAATTCTACTGTTATATTATTAGGAAGAGGTTGATTTACTTAATGATTTATCAATGAAGGAGTAGAAAAGCATCAAAATAGTGACCATTATTTAACTGTGACAATTATATTCATAAAAAAAAATTTATATACCATTGTATAATACTATAAGAAGTTAATCTAGTAATTATCATCATTAATGTCAAATGCCTAAAATAAATGCATGTTGTGAACGTGCTGACAAATGAATTAGTTTAAACATTTCAACTCCCAAGAAAAGTTTTATTTGAAATTGCTCCCAAGAGAAGTTAATTTAGTAAATACAACCATTAACAGTAAATATGCCAAAATATTATAACTAAGAAATCAAAATGCATTTTAAAATTACTATTTAATAATACAATAATAATATATTAATGGTATTATTGTAATAACTCAACTTTGTAAGGTTATTTTGGTATTTCAACTTTCAACTTTTTTGTTCCCACTTTTAGTTATATATGATATGATGATATGATGATGATGATGATATATATATATTTCTTCAATGAATTTTCTCTTTTCTTTATGCTTGTGGTGTCACTGATCAAGCAAACCTGAATGCTGCACTAATGTAAAGCAATAACATTCTGTAGGAAGCAAGAAGAGTTTCAAAGTGGAGTCTTGTTGCCAATGCCAATATCTTCTTCCGCTGAATTGAGGGACAAGAAGGTTTCATTCTCTTTTCAGAAGAACAGGTCTGTTTACCCCCTTTCATATGCATGTTAGATATGTAAATGTGCTACTTGGGTTGGTTTAAATGTGTACCTGCACAACTACCAAACAGAGAATTTGTTTAAGTACTATTCATTTATCTTTTTGCTTGAAGTAGAGCATATTACTTCCTGGCTGCTGAGATTTTCTGCTTCGTCTATCTTTTATTTTTTCCATACACGAAACACTGGGAGAACCAGAGTTTATGTGGCATATACAATCACTTATTTGTTACCTATCATTAATTGTCTAAGACAAATCATTTCCATGTTGCTTGCTTTAACTTTAATTGCTTTAACTTTAACCCTTACTCTTTTCCATCAATTTATGAGGCATAATATGATTTATATTGGCAATAAGAAATGTTATTTACTGATTTACTTCTAGTGAGGCCAATGGAACTGCTGAAATGGATGATCAAGAAAAGACAATGTCAACAGTTGCTCAACTAATTGAGCAGCTGCATGCAAATAAATCTTCCCCACATGAAAGAGAACTTACTACAGCACGCTTGCTTGGCATAGCCAAAGCAAGAAAGGAAGTACGAGGTCTTATTTGTTCACATGGCCAAGCTATGCCACTATTCATATTCATTCTCAGAAATGGCACTCCTTTGGCGAAAGTAAATATTGCTGCAACCTTATCTATATTATGTAAAGATGAAGACTTAAGGTTGAAGGTTCTTCTAGGTGGATGTATTCCACCTCTCCTTTCAGTTTTGAAGTCAGATTCCGCTGAAGCAAGGAAGGCAGCTGCAGAAGCAATTTTTCAGGTGTCATCTATTGGCCTTTCAGATGATCCTATTGGCAATAAAATATTTGTCACAGAGGGTGTAGTACCAATTTTGTGGGAGCAGCTTAACCCAAAGCAGAAGCAGGATAAAATAGTAGAAGGATTTGTGACTGGGGCCTTGAGAAATCTCTGTGGTGATAAAGATGGATATTGGAGGGCAACACTTGAGGGTGGTGGAATTGACATTATTGTAGGACTTCTTTCTTCCGATAATGCTGCAGCTCAATCAAATGCAGCTTCTCTATTGGCACGGGTAATGTTGGCACTCAGTGACAGCATTCCAAAAATAATTGATTCTGGAGCAATCAAAGCTCTCCTAGGCCTATTGCGTCAGAAAAATGATGTGTGTGTTCGTGCAAGTGCAGCTGAGGCTCTAGAGGTTCTTTCTCTCAAATCAACAGAAGCAAAGAAAGCTGTTGTTGACTCACAGGGTGTGCAAATTCTCATAGGGGCTGTCGTAGCTCCATCCAAAGAATGTATGCAAGGTGAAGGAGGAGAGCTTCTGCAGTGGCATGCAATACAAGCTTTATCCAACATATGTGGTGGAATGTGTGCCCTCGTGCTGTATCTTGGTGAACTTTCTCAGTCCCCAAGATTAGCTGCTCCTGTTGCTGATATAATTGGAGTACTTGCTTATGCTCTTATGATTTTTGAGCTCAATGCAGAAGAACGTTTTGATGCAACAAAGGTTGAGAATATTCTAATAATGCTTCTAAAGCCGCGGGATAATAAGTTGGTCCAGGAACGTCTCCTTGAGGCAATGGCAAGTCTTTATGGAAATGCTCATCTGTCAAATCTGGTCCACCAATCAGAATCTAAGAAGGTTCTTACGGGCCTCATAACAATGGCTAGTGGTGATGCACAAGAATATCTGATACTCTCCTTAATAAAGTTATGTTGTGATGGAGTGAGTGTCTGGGATGCAATTGGAAAGAGAGAAGGAATTCAGTTACTGATATCACTGCTGGGATTATCCAGTGAACAACATCAAGAGTATGCTGTTGAGATGTTTGCAATCCTAACTGACCAAGTTGATGACAGCAAGTGGGCAATCACTGCTGCTGGTGGGATTCCGCCACTTGTTCAGTTACTAGAAATGGGGTCTCAGAAGGCTAAGGAAGATGCAGCACATGTTATGTATAACCTGTGCTGCCATAGTGAAGACATCCGTGCCTGTGTTGAAAGTGCTGGAGCTATACATTCGTTCTTGTGGCTTCTAAAAAATGGACCAAAGGGACAAGAAGCATCAGCTAGATCCCTAACAAAACTAATCACTACTGCTGACTCGGCTACTATAAATCAATTGCTACTGTTACTGAAGGGAGATTCACCAAGCTCAAAGGTCCATGTAATTAAGGTGTTAGGTCATGTGCTTACCATGGCATCTAAAAATGACCTTGTACATAAAGGGCCTGCTGCTAACGAAGGGCTAAGATCACTTGTCCAAGTTCTAAATTCCTCAAATGAAAAGGCTCAAGAATGTGCTGCCTCTGTCCTGGCAGACCTATTCAGCAGTCGGCATGATATCTGTGACAGCCTTGCAATGGATGAAGTGGTTAATCCTTTCAAGAAGCTTTTGACTAGCAAAACTCCAGTTGTTGCAACACAGTCAGCTCGAGCCTTGGGTGCTTTGTCCCGTCCAACAAAAGAAAAATCTACAAATAAGATGCTTTATATTGCTGAGGGAGATGTAAGACCACTGATTAAGTTGGCTAAAACTGCAGCTATTGATTCTGCAGAGACTGCAATGGCTGCTTTAGCCAATTTGTTGTCTGATCCAGAGATAGCTGCGGAAGCACTGGCTGAAGATGTTGTTTCAGCTTTGACCCGAGTTTTAGGAGAAGGATCATTAGAAGGTCAGAAAAATGCATCACGTGGGCTTCATCAACTATTGAGACATTTTCCAGTGGGAGATGTACTGACAGGAACTGCTCAGTGTCGACTTGCTGTTCTTGCTATTGCAGAATCCTTAAAAGCAATGAGTGCAGATGGAAATGATGTTGCAGATGCTTTAGATGTTATTGCATTTCTTGCTAGGGCAAAGCAACACACACATTCTACATACAACCCCTGGACTGCCCTTATTAAAGTTCCATCTATTTTAGAGCCTCTTATACATTGCCTCTGTGAGGGATCTCCCATGGTCCAAGATAAAACAATAGAAATTCTATCCAGGCTTTGTGGAGATCAACCAGTTGTGCTAGGTGACCTGTTAGTGTCAAGGTCTAGATCTATAGCTGCATTGGCTGATAGAATTATGAACTCTAGCAGTCTAGAAGTAAGAGTTGGTGGGACAGCATTGGCTATTTGTGCTGCCAAGGAACACAAAGTTCAGTCAATGGATGCACTTAATGCGTCTGGATACTTGAAACCTCTTATATATGCATTAGTTGATATGATGAAGAAAAACTCTAATTGTTCTTCCCTAGAAATTGTAGTTAGAACCCCTAGGGGTTTCGCAGAAAGAACTCCATTCGGGGAAGGAAATGACTTTGAGGTTCCAGATCCAGCAATGGTCTTGGGGGGTACTGTTGCAGTTTGGCTGCTATCAATAATTTCATCATTTCATATAAATAGCAAGTCCACTGTTCAGGAAGCAGGGGGACTTGAGGCTCTTGCTGACAAGCTTGCAAGACACACTTCCAATCTACAGGTAAACGTTGTATAAGTCTCACTTTGCCTTTGTGCTCCGGCCTCTTCTTGAAGAACTAAAGTTTGGTTTCAACTTGGAACAATATAAGTATTGATTGGCTAATTTTTAAGTACTTTTGGTTTTAGACCAATTGAATACCTGATGTAGCCAAGGGTATATCAGAAACAACCTCTCTACCTTCACAAGGTAGGGGTAAGACTCTGCATGCACCACCCTCCCTAGACCCCACTTGAGGAATACACTGGGTATGTTGTTGATTGCATACCTGATGGCCAGTATTGTAAAACTATTCAAAACGATTGAATATTTCATTTACCTGACTTATTCACATGTCCGTGAGGTGTATTGTCTGAATTGAACTATTGATCACATACTTCTGGAATAGGCCAGCATTTATGTCCCACTTCATGTTTTCAGATGATGATAAAACTAATGCATTTGAAGTGCCATGTCTCATCTTCCGTTGTACTGATTTGTCTTTGTCTTGCCATGTGCTAGTTTTTAATAGAAACCACTTGAGTTGCTAAATGAAAATTTTTCCAATCACTTGAATATGCAAGTTTTCCCTTTCATCTTTGGCAACCGAGATGAAATTAATGAAAAAATAATTAACAAATTAAAGAAAAGGCTGATAACCAAGTAACTGATTCATTGTCACCTTTATTGAATCCAATATTGGAAGTGATGAGGGTTCACATGCTCTTTTTGAAAATTTTATCTGGTCAAGTGAACTGAAGAAAAGTTGGTTAATGGCAGGCAGAATTTGAAGATGCCGAGGGCATGTGGATCAGTGTGTTGCTTTTGTCTATATTATTCCAAGATGCCAATATAGTATCCTCTCCAACATCCATGCGTTTTATACCCTTGCTTGCACATCTTCTTAAATCTAATGAAATGATTGATCGATTTTTTGCTGCTCAGGCAGTAGCTAGCCTTGTTCGTCAGAGGGACAAGGGAATAAGTCTTAGTATTGCGAATTCAGGTGCAATTGCTGGTTTAGTGAGTTTAATTGGTCACATTGAAATAGATATGCCGAATCTTGTTTCTCTCTCTGAAAGATTTTTATTGGTAAGAAACCCTGATCAGGTTGCGCTGGAATATCTTTTTGAAATTGAAGATGTGAGAGTTGGTTCAACTGCATGCAAGACTATCCCTCTACTGGTCGATCTGTTAAAACCACTTCCTGATAGACCAGGTGCACCTCCATTGGCTGTGCGTCTCTTGATACAAATTGCAGAAGGTAATGATGTAAACAAATTAATCATGGCTGAAGCTGGGGTGCTGGAGGCTCTAACAAAGTACCTATCTTTGAGCCCTCAAGACTTGACTGAGGCAACTATTTCTGAGCTACTAAGAATACTCTTCAGCAATTCTGATCTTCTCCGGTTTGAAGCAGCAGTTAGTTGCACAATACAACTGGTTGCTGTTCTTCGTTTGGGGTCAAGAAATGCTAGGCTGAGTGCTGCTAGGGCTTTAAATGAACTTTTTGCTGCTGAGAACGTCCGAGATTCCGAAGCATCAATACAAGCCATTCAGCCATTAGTTGACATGCTTGATGCTGCCTTAGAAATTGAACAGCAAGTTGCTCTTAGTGCCTTGGTTAGGTTGACCTCAGAAAGTGATTCAAAAGCATCACTGATGGCTGATTTAGAAAGGAATCCCCTTGGGAGTCTACATAAGATTCTTTCTTCATCTTCTCCATTGGAACTGAAAAGTGATGCTGCTGAGTTATGCTATGTACTTTTTGGTGATCCAATAATCAGAGCATTGCCAATTGCTTCTGAATTTGTAGAGCCCCTAGTAATGCTAATGCAATCTGATGCAGAACAAGCTGTGGAATCAGCAGTGTGCGCTTTTGAGAGGTTGTTGGATGATGAGCAGCTGGTGGAGCTTGCATCAGTTTATGATCTTGTTGATCTTCTGGTTCATCTGATTTGTGGCTCAAACCACCGGCTCAGCGACGCTAGTATCTGTGCACTTATTAAGTTGGGCAAAGATCGAACTCCCCGCAAGATGGATATGGTCAAAGCAGGAATAATTGAAAATTGTCTTGAGCTGCTCCCAACTGCATCCAGTTCCCTATGCTCCACTATTGCAGACCTCTTCCGCATATTGACAAATAGTAGTTCTATTTCGAAAAGCCCAGCTGCTGCAAAAATTGTAGAACCTCTCTTTATGGTTTTACAACGGTCAGATTTTGGACCGTGGGGACAGCACAGTGCTTTGCAGGCCCTTGTAAATATTCTAGAGAAGCCACAAAGTCTTGCAACTCTGAATCTTTCTCCCAGCCAGGTAATTGAGCCTCTGATTACCTTTCTTGAATCCCCAGCTCAAGCTATCCAGCAACTTGGAATCGAATTGTTATCTCACCTCCTTGCACAAGAACATTTTAAGAAGGATATAACTACAAAAAATGCAGTAGTGCCTCTTGTTCAGCTTGCAGGCATTGGTATTTTGAACTTGCAACAGACGGCAATTAGGGCTTTGGAAAGTATCTCGTTAAGCTGGCCAAAAGCAGTTGTTGATGCTGGTGGTATTTTTGAGCTTGCTCAGGTTATTGTTGAAGAAGACCCTGTACCACCTGTTGCATTGTGGGAGTCAGCGGCTGTGGTTCTCTGCAATGTCCTATGCTCTAACTCTGATTACTACTTCAAAATTCCCTTGGCGGTTCTTGTAAAGATGCTGCGTTCAACAGTTGATGCCACCATTAGTCTTGCACTAGATGCGCTTATAGTTCATGAAAAGGCCGATATTTCTAGTGCCAAACTGATGGCTGAAGTAGGTGCAGTAGATGCCCTTCTGGATCTGCTAAGATCTCACCGGTGTGAAGAAGCATCGGGAAGATTACTTGAAGCCCTTTTCAACAATGCCAGGATACGAGAGCTGAAGGTATCTAAGCATGCAATTGCTCCTCTGGCACAATATTTGTTGGATCCACAGTCTAGATCGCAATCTGGTAGGCTTCTTGCAGCTCTTGCTCTTGGTGATCTCTCCCAGCATGAAGGACTAGCTAGAGCGAGTGATTCTGTCTCAGCCTGTCGAGCTCTGATAAGTTTACTTGAAGATCAACCAACTGAAGAAATGCAAATGGTGGCAATTTGTGCATTGCAAAATTTTGTGATGAGAAGTAGAACAAACAGGAGAGCTGTTGCAGAAGCAGGTGGAATTTTAGTGGTTCAAGAACTGTTTTTAACCCAAAATTCAGAAATTATAGTCCAGGCATCTCTGCTCGTAAGGTTTTTATTCTCAAATCACACACTTCAAGAGTATGTATCAAACGAGCTTATCAGATCTTTGACAGGTAACTTGGTTATTTAGTAGTACTCCCCCTCCCAATTTATGTGCACAGTTTGACTCATCACCAATTTAAAGAGAAAGCAAGATTTCTGAAACTTGTGATCTAAAGCGAGCCTTTGACATTTGTATGGCCATAATCATCTCATTATGGGTAAAATGCAATTTTTGAAGTTCAATTGTGATCTAAGACAAGCCTTAGACATTTTATGGCTATAAATCACCTTAATAAATGAGAATATTTAAAGTTCAGTTATTTCTAAAGGTGACATTCTTTTTTGAACAAACTAAGTAGGAAAGTCTTCCACATAAATTGTGACAAAGTGAGTAATTTTTTTCATTTTTAATTTTTGGAAGTGTGTCGACGATGAAGCCACCAACATCTGGTGAAGAACTATTATGGAAATATTCATGAACCATCCAAAACTTACCTGAAAATACTGTTACATGTTATCTGCTGAAAACCCGGAAAAGGAGTCTTTAGACGTAAATCTCTGTTCCAAATATTTTACTTTTAGGAAGTTTATGCTGAAACTTTTTTTTTTGTAATATTTTGATTTTTATTTCCTCACAAGTTGGAAGTAGGATAAAGTCTTGAAACAATAAATAGAAAAGCTATAGCTTAAAAGTGTCACTTTAGAAGCTAGCAATTAATTGAAAACTATAGATTCACTGTCATTTTCAGAAGTTAGATCTGTAAGCTAAAGATAGTGCTTCAAAGAATTGGGCAGCAAACAAAAGGAAAAACATAAGTGCACTAGATTGATGACATAAAACCTAATATCATTGAATAAAACAATCCTACTTATAAAAAAATAAATATAAAACCACCCAGTACATTAAGTAACAAGATGTTTAACTGTTTTCTCGATGCTTATTGTTTCCAGCAAGTTTTGCTTGCAGCGCTCCAACGCAGCAGTTAGTCTTTCCTAATCTGTCAATTTTAAAGCTGAAATTTCCATGACCTAATGTCTTAAGCTACCAAATCCTAACTCTTTGTTACATGTGTTTTGTTCTCATCTGTTTTTTGTTTCTTTATTCTAGTCATGACTTGTGCTGGTGCAAGTATTTCCTTTACCTCTTCTTTGCTTAGAACACTTTAAAATTCCTTGAAATGCAGCTGCACTTGACAAGGAATTGTGGATCATGGCAACTGTTAATGAGGAGATTCTACGGACCATTCATGTTATATTTTCTAATTTTCCCAAGTTCCATGTTTCTGATGCTGCTACGCTTTGTATCCCTCATCTGGTGGAAGCATTAAGGTCTGGTACTGATGCTGCACAGGATTCAGTATTGAGCACACTATGCTTACTCAAGCAATCATGGTCAACCATGCCAATGGATGTGTCAAAGTCACAAGCAATGGTTGCAGCTGAAGCCATTCCAGTATTGCAGATGCTAATGAAGACTTGCCCACCAAGTTTCCATGATAGGGCAGACAGCCTGTTGCATTGCTTACCAGGTTGTTTGACAGTCACAATCAAGCGTGCAAGCAATTTAAAGCAGGTGATGGGAGGAACTAATGCTTTTTGTCAATTGACTATTGGCAATGGTCCATCACGGCAAACAAAGGTAATGAGCCAACACTTTATAATTGTTGAGTACAAAGGCTTTTGTTATTCTAAAATCTGTATTTCACTTTTGAAATCATTTGCTAATCATGAGAATGACAATTCTGTACAATCACAGCCTACATCAACTACATTATGGGTATATGCATTACGTCACCATCACAGCTACTTTGAGTATAGCAGGGTATGTGTATTGCACTGTCATGACTCACGACCCAAACTAGGGGCAGCGACCAGCATCCGACAGGCCTGGCACTCGTTGAGCGAACTTGTTCAATTAGTTATAAAGCATGAACATCCCATACAAAGGTTCAAAGCTATCTGTTAGAATGTAGTTAGTTTTCAGACCTTTTATGTAGAAGGCCCAGGCCCATATGTAATATATATATATATAT
>JAABOM020000007.1:8532398-8549442 GCA_011800125.2 Solanum clarkiae
ATATATATATATATATATATATATATCTATATATCAATGTATTCTTTGTGTGAGAGAACACACACAATTCATAAATTAGTCTCTAATTTAAGTCTATCACATAGTTGAATCAAGTCCCGTGAGATGTAGCTCAAATACAATACCAAGTACATATAAATCTATCCATAGCGAGTCAATGGAGACCCTATAGAGTACATTACATATGTGTAGGAATGGGGCATGGCCCGACATGTGAATTACATCCACTTACCTAATGTAATCCCACCAGTGGTGTCTGGGAATGGTAAGATGTGCTAAGCCTTACGAGACCTTTGTGGGGTAGGAGGTTGTTTCTGATAGACCCTCTAAGGAAGTGTAATCGGAGTAGAGTTGGAAGGAAAATAATGGGAGCAAAATAGCAAAGATACATAGAGCAAATGAAGCACCATGTAGTAGTTAAAATTGAATAATAAGATACTACGCGACTACTAACTAATACTCCCTCCATTTTAATTTGTTTCTCTTACTTTCCTTTTTAGTCCATTTAAAAGAATGCATTTTTTTCCTTTTTGGCAACTTTTAATTTGAACTCTCCACGTGACACGTTTAAGAGCACTAGATTAAAGAACAATTTGTTATATTGCATATCTTTAGTCTATGGCTAGATGATTCAACAATTTTTTATATTACATATCTTTAGTCTAAGGCTAGAGGATTCATAAGTCTTTTTTGCTTTCATACTCCTTGCAAGTCAAAAACCATCTAAACAAATTGAAATGGAGGGAGTACTGCTAAATAAGGAGAAGAAGAGAATGAGCCACTACCTCTCTCACAAAAATATGACAACAGTCAGTTACTTACTACCCTTCTATCCTAGTCCGCGTCTTACATACCTTTCTATGTAGGATAATGCCCTTAATAAGCTGAAGGTAGCTGAAGATGCATCCTGTCCTATCTAATTATCTCACCCTGTTCTTTCGTCTGATATGTAATATTAACAGAAGAAAAATGACTAGAGAAGCCACCATAGGCCTAGTGTGGGGCTCGACACCGTTAGTATGTAGGTGGTGCTCAAGCTATGGCGTCCTCTAACTGAAAATAGGGGCTGAAACCAAGTGGTTCCTGATGCTTCATCGACCTCCCTTTAAAAGGTGGGACAAGTATTGGGACAAGTACCTCAAGTAACAGACACGTTAATATCAAAACCAAATTCCTCATTTGTATCAATAAAATCTCAAAACGATAATAAACATTTGGTAAATCATTTAGAAATCTTTTTTTCAATTCTAGTATTGCCAGCTGACTCGACCAGTGATGTTGGTTGGGCTTTGGCCATCAGAAGTTTGTGGACCTTGTGGTGGTGGTAACACCCATAGAAATAGAGATAGCTGCGACTGGTCATTAGAATTTGCACAATGACTATTGATTTCTTTGAAATGATGCAAAACAGTACTTTCTGAAATAAGTGATCGGAAAGAGGCTCACGTGCCAGATCTCGCCGACAGAAACTGCTTCCTGTGGCACATAGGGGCGCATAGAAGGTTTTCTGCCAGTGGAATTTTGTAGGTCATGGTCACGAGAGGCTGGGGACCCTGTGGCAGTGTTGGTTTTTGTACAACATTACGAATACAGGTTGACACCAAACAACCCTAAAAAGTCGTCGGACTTTGATGCACGACCATTGTTTTGACCTAATTTTCCTTCATCAAATGTTTCTCACCAATGCTCTGATATCATGTGAGAAATATAGGAGAAAAATATTATTGAGTTGTGTATCTACTATCTATATTATTACACCGAGCCCTATTTATACACACTACATTACAATCCTTATCCATGTAGGATTCTATATACTATTCCTATTCTTATTCCAATTCTAACTATTAAAAAGTATATTAAACATGGAATGTATTTAATATCCCAAGGGTGTGGCCTAGTGGTCAATGAAGTGGAGATGAAAACATTTTTTGTGATATTTTCGTGTGGTTACTTTTCTTTCCCCCCTTTTTCTGAAATTTTATTCAACTTGCAGTTTATTTGGTTATACTTCATAAGAATTTCTAAAGGGATGAATAAATTATGTCTACCAATTAAGAAATTTTTAGGTTTAACAATGTGTTAAACAACCTATATACAATGAAGCTTCTTGTTTTGGTAATCTGCATTTCATATTAACAGTCCATGGTCTATGATTAGGTTGTGAGTCACAGTACATCGCCAGAATGGAAAGAAGGCTTCACATGGGCTTTTGATTTACCACCCAAGGGACAAAAGCTACATATCTTGTGCAAAAGCAAAAACACATTTGGGAAGGTGAGTAGCTTTATGTTCTGAATGTCTGATGTGAAGTTTACTTCTTTGACTAATAAACTTTCATCTAGAACATCAGTTTTACCAAATCCGTTGCTTCTTTATGGTAAAGATGATGCTTATGTAAAGCAGGATTTGATGCTATTATTTGTGTGCTGCATTTGGCTATTTGATGAGATACTAGAATGGTCTTTCCTACTAAATATCAATCTCAGCATTTCTGATGTGTATACTTTTTGTTTCAGACTACTATCGGGAGGGTAACAATCCAAATTGATAAAGTCGTTAGTGAAGGCATGTACAGTGGTCTTTTCAGCCTCAGCCAGGACAGTAACAAGGATGGCTCATCGCGGACTCTAGAGATTGAGATTACCTGGTCCAGTAGGACTCCTAGTGATAGTGAGTGAAGGGAAGCAAGACTGACATAAAGCAAACTTGAGGACCCCAAGTGAGAGTTGGACCTGGTAAAGAAAAATCTCTTCATATTCGAGCCTAATGCAAGAGCTGTTGGGTGTAAAGCCAAGTTTTGTTGTATCTAAAGCTTTGCTACCTGTGATGTAACTGTAAAATAGTAAGATATTTGCAAGCACTGAGAAGTTGAGAGAGGTTCCCAGAGTCTTACTCGTAGCTTTTAAGCATCAAATTGTACAGTTTCTGCAGTTGTTAGAATAGCAGTATCAAAATAGAGATCATGATGAGAAGATCCATTCTTTTTCTGTTGTAATGTTTATTCCAAATGCCCAAGGTGATTGTTATGCAGAAGGCCTGGCATTAAAGTTTATTGGTTTTGCTTCATTCTTTTCGTATTTAGATTTTCAGTCTGCAGCAACTCAACAGAAAATGGCATAGGGAAGCCTTGTCAAATTACTGGCAGATGAATAACTGCACTTGAATCTCTCAACAATGGTCTCTCACTCGACATGATAAATTTTTGAATGTTGTGAGGTTAAATTAAACATGGAGATACCAATATATATATCACTTGGCCATCTAGTTTACCAAGTATAATCAAAAGCTACACACTCAATTGTATACATATGCATTTTATGCCTATAGCTGTATATAGATGTGTTTACTATGTGTATATTAGTATTAAAGTCTACAAACTAGATGGTCCAAAGTTATCCAGTCATAATTTTCTCTTAGAGATATAAATATTGTAGTAAAATGTCTTTTAATTTTGTGGCTTTAAATATAAGTGTGGGACGTTAGAATCAAAGAATTGGACAAATTTGAAAAAGATATTTTATTTAAACAAACCAAATCGAAACAGAAAAAGTAATGCCTATAAGTTCGATATTTAAAGATACAACATGAAAATCACTCGCTTTTTGTTGGTAACTAGTACATAAGTCACTAGTGGCATGTATAAGAATAGGCATTTCTACTGATAGTGGCTTGTGTATGGATATTGTTGGTATTTCTACTTGAGAATCCAAAGGTCCATAGACAAGTTATATACATATGTGTGGAGAAGGGGATTACAATTGGGGGAATCGAACTCTTACCAATAAGGTGGGAGTTCAGGTAGCCAACCAATTGAGCTACTAAGATTTTCCATATTAAAAAAATATTTACTATTTGTGATAATAATAATTTTTTTTCGTTGAACACTTATAGTACACTTATAATATAGTTTTAATAGAAAACTATTTATAAAACATATATAATACAAATAGATAATATATTTATCACACACTTTAATACACATTCTATCAATTTCTCACAACACAAGAACAATATATTTTTAAATACTTGTATACATTTATATTGCGCGCATTATTTACTTCTAATACAAGTACAGAGTTATCATAATATTACTATAAATAATAATAAATGAAAAATAATATTAAAATCAATAATTATTTATTTAAAAACTATTCACCTAAGTAATTTTTCCTAGTAAAATTAGATTTATCAAAATGAGTCAGTCCAACCCACATAACGGGTTGAGATGGGTTAGTCCTTCATTTAAAAGGATCTTGAAATAGTCAATAAAATCCAGTCCTAGAAGGGTCGAGGCTTAGGCAAGCTAGCCCTTTTTCTAATAGTATATTTTCTTGTTATCTAAATTAAAATTAAAATTTTGTCAATACACTAAATTTTTAATATGTCTAACAAAATTATATGAAAAATATAATAGTTCTAATCATAATATGCACTACATATAGTGATGTTTTTAGTTACAATCTTCAATTAAAAAAAAATAGAACATTGAGAAAATAAAAAATTTCAATAAATAATTTTCATGAGTTTGAGTCATCCTACTACTAAAGAAAAATAAAAATATTTTTTTTGACAAACACATTATAAATAAAGAAGTTTTTTAAAAATAAACTTGTAAACTAAAGAACAATTACGCAGAATAATATTATTAACCCATAGATCAACCCTGACCCAACCTTGGTCAAGCCTTAATGACTAATGGCTTAGTTGGATCAAGTTTATAAACCTTAATTTTATATGAGCCTCAAATTTTTTATTTCTTAATCCTACCCCATTAATAGGTTTGATAGAACCAACCCATGGACCAAGTGTTGGAATGTTCGCCATAATTTTATATGGATGTTGCCACAATATTTCATAGATATAGTCTATTACTTCCGTAATTTCTATAATCCCTATGGATATGATTTGTAGCTTTCATGAAATAAATATTGAGTTTATTCATTAATTTATGTAAGCTAAAATTTAGAATCATAGTATATTGTGATACATCAAAAATACTACTCGCTTTTAGGGGAACTGTCACAATGATTCATGTATTATGTTTCACTTATGGGATTAAAATAATGGACCAAGTGGGAAAATATTGTAATTTTGAACATAACATCCATGGATGTGACCGTAATATTCCATGGATATGTTCCGTTACTTTTATAACTTCCATAACCTCCATGTGGTCATAACTTTCAAGGAAGTTGCAACTACATCCATTACCATGGAAATTATAACTTACAACTACATCCACTACTCCTCAGCTATTCCACTAACTTTTCATTAATGATAAGCACTAACTTTCCCCTACTATTTTTTTTATGGTGAAACAACTATAAATAAGACATATTTGGTTAAAGATTTCTAAGAACAAATTCTTCTTTAAAACTTCACACCATGTTGAGTGAGATTTGAGTGTTTAAATGACTTACTTAAAGGTAAAAAATATCGAAGATAATTTTGACTACATCGATAATAATGGCTGGAGATATATGAATCTAGTATTCTACGACACTATTACTCTCTAATTTTTTACACTAAATCCATTTTAACGGTTTTAAATAAACTAACGCACCAAAAGCATGGTATGATGATCTCGTGTTAATTTTTGTAGTTTGTGCATCTTTGAAGTCCCTCGTGTCCTCATCATTCTTCACATTCAAACTTGGCCTACATGCATTATTTCAACAGATGTGAGTACATTTTTGTCAAATAATGAAAACAACGGAACTTGTTTTTCATATTGATGAAAAGAAAACTCAAAACTCCTTCAACATGCACACTAGCGACTAGTTACTAGTTACAACAATGACAATTTCACTAATTCTTCGTCCAAAATTTTCATATTTGGATATTCTAAAAAATACTCCATCTCACAACTCCTTTTCTACTATGTTCTACCAATTTATAGTACACGCCAATCGTCAATGTGAAAGCATCGGCACGTGCCAAGTCACTGACCTCGGTCTCATTTGCACGTGCGATGGAAAAATTGAAGGTCCACTTGCTCTTTCTTTCTCCATTCAAAACGGCTTTTGCAGATACATGAATATATCCTGAAGCGGCGACGTTTCATAACAGCTTTGGAACTCAGAAAAACTGGTGGGGGTTGTGGCATCTGTGTAATTAAATGGAAAAGCAAGGGCTGTTTTCTCCCAGTTCGGCTCGCTCTGAACTTCCTTGTCGCACGCGAAATCCGGCGAAGGCACATGTCCCGAGCAGCTGGAATCGGTGTGAAGTTTTGGGAGAGAATCCGACGAATCGAAGTTCATGAAGTCATTGTAAATCTGGTGCGGTCTTGTCGAGACTGAAAACGGCATAATCTCCGGCTTAATATCACCTTCGCTCGCCGCCGGTGACATTCCAACATCCATTTTCCGACTAGTCAATTCGTTCTTCTCGATTATACCCTTCTTATTGTATATTCGGCATAAAACCCAATCGTCAAGCTTTGAAAAGAAAAAAAAATCTCAATGAAAATTATTATTTCCTCAAATTCACTCAATCACAAGTTTAATTCAGTTCGTTTACTCACCCTTAAGCTATTGTTCTTGTTACGAGCAGATCGATCCACGTGAGCAAGCCGATATTCGTGCATAATCCAATTGGTCTTTTCTCCTTTCGGAGCTTTGCCGGCGTAAAACACCAAAGCTTTCTTAATTCCCATTGACTTGGGACGACCAATCGGTTTATCCGCACCCGTCGCCTTCCAATATCCATTTCCTGCAGCTCGATTCGGCCGTGAACCGTTCGGATACTTGCGATCTCGCGGCGAAAAGAAATACCACTCTTTCTCTCCGTACAAGGCCAAACCTGAAAAATAAAATATGAGAAACCAAAAATCCTTCGATTTTAAAACGAAGCAGAATGGATAAATTGATGTAAATTACCAGGAAGATCCCATGGATTGTACTTGTAGAGATCAATTTCAGCTATAATAGGAACAGCAATCGACTGTGATGCACATTTTCGACATAAATAGTGCGTCACAAGCTCTTCATCAGTTGGGTGGAATCGAAATCCAGCAGGCAATTGCAATTCCACCATTTCTTGTTCGCGGAAAAGAATGATTTGAATTGATCTGATTTGTTTGCAGTCTTTGTACTGCTTACAGAGAGAGGCGCTTTGAAAGTTGAAACGTACAATTCTGAAAGAAGAACCAAATATATAGGAGGTGAGGGGGACACGTGGCTAGACAAGATGGCAGGTTCTAGAATAAACGTGGGTAATATTGTCAAAGAAAAATAAAATTGACACAAAATTTAAGAAATATGGAAAGATTTTGACAACGTATTTTTATATTTTGATGCAAATATGTTGGGAGGATAATCAAATATATTTGCGAGAAAATATATATATATATATATATATATATATTTTATTAACTAAAAAAAAATGTGACACATAAATTATGGACCGAAGAGAATAATATGAATGTAAAATAAAGAGAGTGAACACGTGTCAGCAAATTAAGTAGGGGTTGGATAAGGAAGATGAGTGGGATTTTGTCACTGCTTACGCATTGAGTTTTGGATGGGAGTGATAAAATGAGAAACCACGCGGAAATAGAGATGATAGAGCATTTTATTTTGAGAAATATAGATTATTAATTTTGTCTTTAAAAATATTTATTTAAATTAATATATTTTTAATTTATTACATAACATAGTAAATAATTTTAGACTTTGGTAAGAGTATAAAAATCCTAATAAATAAAATTTTTTAAAATATATTTAAATTTAAAATAATTAAATGTAAAAGTAGCTTTACGACATTGAAAGACGGAGTTATCCTCTTCTATTTTTGGTGTGAGAGTTACAGAGCTTAGTGGAGTGGAGGCATATTTGGGGATTGACTCAACCAAGTCATCACTTTCTGTTTGACAAAATATAATAGGGTTCACTTTTTATTTTATTTGTGTATATATGATTTCTCATTGGTTATTCACATTGTCTAAGTCACGTAGAAAAAATTTCTCCATAAAAGATAAGTGTGTAATATATTTTTTTAACCATTTTTTATTATCAGATAAAGTTTTATGTACAACTTTAAACTTCTAGATGTGGACAGTTCCACCCTCAGAGCTCAATGAGTAAATGTAACTACACTTTACTGGCTAATCTATACTCGGATAGTAATTGTGTAAATGTAAATAGTTAGTCAGTTTAGGATAGATGCTGCCTCTACTATCGATTTCCTGAATGCATTGTCTTGTGATTGTTCTTGTGTTACGCTTGATTTTTCTGAAGATTCTATTATGCCTCTCTTGTCATACCATGTAAACACCTGCTACTAATGTCATTTTATATATTTCTGTCTGCACTATCCTCCTATTCACTTGTTGTATTGCTCAATTTATCTTATCCTGTCATGTCATGCTTCTTCTCTTGATGTCCATCCAGTCAAATACCTTTTAACAAATCTTATTTGCTTCTGAGCATTCAAATAATAAGTGTTGATGACTCCCTGATATACTGTTACACATTTCACATGTTGATTCTGTGATCAGTCCTCATTTTTCTAGTCTATCTTTTGTGTACAACTTCCCATATAATGATAAAAATACTATAAAAATTCACTTAGGTAATCCTTGATTGTTGCATATCATCTTCCTCCAAGGACTTTCACATGATAAGTGTGTAAAATAATGGAAGATATGTCATTTGTTATAAAAATAATAAAAAAAAAATTTTTCTTAAAGAAGGTAAAACCCATCCTCCACTCCAATAGTTTGTGCATGTTGTTATATAAAATAATTAATTTATTAAACATAAAAAAAATCACTTATTTTACGAAAATCACTTACTCTGGCTTGCACGCATTAAGTTATTAGACTGTCACTCTCAATCTTTTAATATGTAGTCAATTTAAAGATAAGAGCGAATATTAAACACAGATATGATTTGCTAATTAATACTAATATTCTTACAAAAGATATCCAAGAAAGTTTTTTGGGATGAATATAATTTTTTTGTAGAAGCTAGAAATTAAAAATAATTCTTTTTCCATTGACCAAATACAAAGTACTGATTTAGTATTAAACAATTAAGGAGGTAGGCTTACGCATTGGATTAGGTCACGATTTACGAACTAACTTAGCTCACATTTAAAATCTATTATGATTATGCTCAAGGAATATTCATGCCACGTTGGTATTTTGACTTTAGCGTGACTCAATTCTCTATATCCACAACAGCTCAAATGAATTTTTCTTTTCTTAATCTAATATTTTATTCTATCTACTATCTACTGAAATTTAAGTTCAAAATTTGATATATTTTCAACTCAATTTATTGATCATTAGGATATATTCTTTTTTTTCTTTAAAAAATATTACGGAGAAGGACCTAAAATGACACTCAACTATTTAAATTAGTATAAAATTGTCCTTCATCTATCTTTTAGTCTCCAAGGCATCAACCTTTTTACTCAAAAATATCTCTGTCGTCAACTTTTTATCTCAAAAATATCCTCATTTCTATGGACTAGTTGAAGTACATTTGAGGCTTTCTTCGTTAGAATAATTTTAAAAAAATTAATATATGATCTCATATAATTGATTTGATTTTGATAACTATAATAAATTAAAAATAAATAAATAAATAAATAAAAAATTAGTCATCTTCTTTCTACACTCATCCCCCAAACCCTCCACCCCCAACTCCTCTCTCTTCCACTTTTTTTCCTTCCGAGACTTGTTCATCATTTTAATATATTTTTTTTCAACTTAAATAAGGAAGAAAAAAGGAGGAGAATAATTATGATATTTATATAAAAATAATTAAGCAACTATATACATAAATATAATATTTTTCTTTTGTGTATGTCCAAAATTCAAAATAAAAAGAATGAAAATAACCTTTTTTCATATGTCCATCCCACCCCACTATAATAATAATATTACGTTAAAAAAATATGAACAAGAAAGTTTGTTTCAAGTTTGAGTCTCTGATATCCTAACTAAGAATAAGAGATTTAAAAAATAAGAAAATAAAATGAACAAAACAAGATAATTGATAGAAATATATTAATAAAAAAAATAACAATCTTAATTTCTTGATGAGCAGACGAGTATGCATTTTAATTGGATCCTCAGGTATGAATTGGAGTAATAAACGAAGAGTTGATTTAATATCAAATAATAGGAAGATATTATGAAATTAATTTTTTTTAATATTATTTTCAAGCGTATCAGGTATATATGAATCATATGTGATTTTTGTCATTTAATTTATTAAGAAGGTTTAAATTTGAACCACTCATATTAGGCAATATATATAATGAATAAATATTTAATAATTTTACTTTAAAGAAATTGTTAAAAATAACGATAAATATGAGCCAATAGGTTAATATTGATGGTATTTTCATGTAAAAAAATTGACGTTACAAATATTTGGGGATCGAAAAGTAAATAAAAAATAATTTTATATAAATTCAAATAGTTAAGAAGTTTTCTACCCGCTTCTCCATAGATTTTATCATTGTGTTGGTAATGGTAGGTGTTGTATACTCTTGATTTTTCTTTTCATGTGTTTAGGAGAAATTCGAAATGCAAAGAGTGAACGTGCTCTCAATTATATGTCACATTATCATTGATCTTAAGGGTGTATAACGAACATTGATAAATCATACTAAATTAATAATTATGGGTTTTAAATAAAAAAAGATGATTCAAGGTTTGGTACCGAAAGAAAAAGGATCATAATTAATTTGATTCAGTTATGACTAAAAGAAAGTCAAATTAATTTGACGTTGCATATATATAATTTTTAAGTAGTTATATAAAAATATTTACTGTAATGTAATTTATAAACTAAAAAAATTAGGAGTAATCTATGACAGCTAAAAAAAATTAGCTCATTCTTGGATTTAAAAATTGCATGTATCGAAGTAAAGGTTTTAAAATAACTATCTGAATATGTTTGTACTCAATAAAAAAAGAACAAGTACAATATTTATATAAAAATCATAATGCATAAGTAGGATCACATGGCCAATTCCAAAATAAAATTGTAAAATAAGTATGTAACCTAACTATATTAACACAAGTTAATACATATAAAAAAAAGTCACCTAGATAAAGACTCTCAATCAGAATTCCTCACTTAACAAATGTATGAAAATATTGTCCACATGATCACAACAATACATACCCAATTCACGAAATTCACACACAAACTGTTATTGCATCGACGTGGTGTCCGGACTAACTATTTTTAGTAAATTATGTCAACGCAGTATTCAAGTCAACTATATAAATATCCACACAATTCATGGTACCTGATCCAACTAGCAATCACAATAATATGCATAACCATGATCACGATCACGATCACGATCACAATCACAATAAATAATCGCATTGAAAATGCAAGTAAAATATATAAGTTTATTGCGTGATATTATCAACATGATGTGATTCCATATTCATCCCATATGTTCTCTTCACATGCATTTCACTTGTAACACTATAAAGTAGTTAACATGCAAACATTACACATATCGAAAAATAAATAATCATCACCTACCTCGAATTAAGCCTTGAAAAGTTTATGGACCTGAGCTTTGTCTTTGCTATGAATCTTGACTTGTTCTTAGTCTTAAACAAATAATTAATACGACAATCAATGAACAATGACCTAAGAATACTTGATATGTACTAAAATTCTAACCCTTGGCGAATTTCATGAGCATCCTACCCCAAACTAGGGCTTTCTCCGCCATGAATTTCAAGTTAAAATCCTCTCATGAGGTTAATCACCATGGATTTTATGGCTTAAGAATCTAATTACAAGTTAAGAAAGTAATTAATTTATCTTTATCAAAGAAAATGCTGAAAAATAGATGAAAAATGCCCTAGGTTGCCTTTGCAATTCTTTAAAATAAGTTAGCCAAATGATGATCGATCTTAGAACTTTGCTCTAAAATCCAACTTACCTCACTATAGCGGCTCCCAGTCTGTTATAATGAGATGCCACCTACTACAGCAGCTTGCACTAACGTTCTAAAATAACTCTTCATATCAAGTTCGATATCGGAAGTTCTATTTTCCCAAGTTCAATTTCAAAAAATCCATCGGACTCCTTAACATTTTAGCTAACTACTAGAAAAATCAATCCACATTTAGACATCAAACCCAATTCTTTTCCAAATTAGCGTAATCCTCACCTTGCTCGAATTTTGTCTAAGACTGGCCTAATCAGAATTTTTTAAACTGCTCCCCAAAAGGTTTTCTGCCCCAAGCTTTTCACTATTGATTTTTTTTTCTAGCGATTGGAAAGGATCATTACACTCATATCATATTTTGTGTTATTTTCTTAAGAAATACATTAGATAGTTGTATTTTGATAGGACTAAAAATATATTTGCATACAATTTAATTATATGTTTGTATGAATATTTTATCAAAAAATTTAAAATCTTGAGAAACCCCCAAAAAAAGAAAATCCAAAAAACTCAAAAAGAAAAAACTGAGGTTGAAGAACCTGAGTTATTTTAGGTTGATTTAATTTATAGATTTTTAAAAATTGGTCATATATATTTTAATTTGATATTTAAAAAATTTGAATCAATTCAGTTTATCTACACTCCAATAACGTACTGGCCTATATTAAATTACATGTCTAATATGAGTAATATTAATTGATAAATAGCCCTTATTTTAATTTGTGAATAATATTAAGTGATAATTAACCTTTATTTTACTTTTGACAAATTACTCTTCAAAGTAAACCACCTTTTAAGAGATGATAACAATGTTCTACATCATTGGTGGGAGATACTACCTAACGATGACAATTAGACGAATTGAGTCAAATTTAAGTTGGTTATAATGGGTCAAGATAACAAATAGCTCAAGATCTAGTCCAACTCAAATTTACTTGAGTCAAAACGAGTTGAGTAATGAGTTATAGAGCGGGTCAAGACTCAAACCTGACTCAATTTTTACTGAGTTTTAGTTACTTTATTTTTTTTTTCAATATTTTTATACTTAATTAAATTATATTTTTTTATTTTGGCTATATAAAACATATCAAATTAAAAAAAATATTTTGACAAGATGTCTCTCGAATCAATTCGGGTTGAATATCAACTCAATATTAAATAGGTTGAAATAAGTTAAATTGAGATGAATTGATCTAATAATCCGCTCAAATTTCAATGGGTTGAGTAAGTTGAGTTTAATTTTGTCACCCTTAATACTACCATCCAGTTGGAAAAATCATCAAGAATTCGAATCTGTCCTTTTAATAGAAAATTTTCATAGTTTTCTCAACAATTTTCCTCTCTTTTTATATCACCATACTGCACTTGGACACAAGAGGAGATATTATGTGTCGAATTTGTTGTAAATTCCAGTCAGAAAGTCCCGAACAATCGGCAAAACGTAAAGTTTAATATTACACGGAAAAAACTATGTACATACATTATTCTTCACCATCCACAAAGAGAAAAAGCAGAAAAAGAGGTAACACATGAATAATTTTGGGTGTTACTTGGAGGGTTGGTTTTATTTATCACTTGTCCTTTATCTGCGAATAGACTGATATTCGTTCATTAGGCCATTATTCCACCTTATTACTTGGCTATTCTACATCAAGAAATTGAGGTTGTCAAGATAAGACACCAACTTTTAATTTGATGTTAATTATTATGCAACTATTCTTGATTTCAATGTCACCTTTTAGTTTAGAAAGCAATGGAAGGAATGATCTGGATATGCTGTGGAATAAAGCCAAGGACCTAGGAATAATTATAATAAAATGAAATACACTATAACTTAAAATAAATTATTGTGTTCACCCATATTCATATAAGGGTATACGTAGATCAGGTTGGTTCAAATCAAATTATTTGTGTCGATTTTTTTTAACATCCACAAATCAAATCAAACTAATAAAATCGAATTTTTTAACTTTGAAATTTTTTGGATTTTTTGTGTTTATGATTTTTTTTTTTTCAAATTTCTCAACTTATAGGATTTTTTTTCTATAAAGTATTCATACAAATTACAAACATATAATTAACTTATGCTTCAAATAAAACTATCTTAAGTGTTTCTAAGAAAATAATATAAAATATGATATGGGTAATAATACTAAATTATTCAATAAAAATAACAATGAAATTGCATAAAATATTGCAAAACATAAGTCAAGGAAAAGGATCGTAATCTAAAAGTAGTAAATTAATTTCAAAGATAAGCAGCTGGAAGAGTACTAGTCTCTGGCGAGCAGGACGAGAAGTATTACTCAAAACAGTGATTCAATCAATTCCAACTTATGTGATGAATATGTTCTTGATTCCCAGTAATATATGTGAATCAATTGAACGAGCCATGAATGGATTTTTATGGAGATCTAGAATCGGGGAAAATCAAGGAATAAGATGGATGTCTTGGAAAAAAGTTTGTGTCCACAAGGAGGATGGGGGATTAGGCTTCCGAGAGCTTCAACATTTTAATATCGCTATGCTCTCAAAAACAGGTTGGAATCTGTTAACTAGGCCTGATGCCCTTGTGAGTAAGCTCTTTCAAGCTCAATACTATACTAAATCTGATTTTCTCCACGCGGAACTAGGCTCAAATCCTAACTTTGTATGGCGAGGCTTATGTGAAGGTAAGCAAATTCTAAAACAAGGATGCCTCTGATGCATTGGGGATGGGAAGACAACAAGAGTCTACGTTGATCCATGGCTACCTAAGGAGAATTCGAGATGTGTTGAAAGCGCTCGTTTTCTTGGAAGTGAGAGTTTACTTGTAGCAGATCTAATGAAACAAGGGGCAAAAGGATGGGACTTGGATTTCCTCAGTATTCTTTTTAATGACGTTGATATGGAGGCTGTTAGACAAATTCGGTTGGATATTAGTCCCCACGTAGATACTTGAATGTGAAAATTGGATAACAAAAGATTATATTCCGTGAAGAGTGGGTATCATCTCCTGTATAATCAAAACATGGCACCCAACTCACAAGACCAACAACTTTGGAAGTGCATCTAGAGCATGCCATTACCTCCTAAGGTATTAAACTTTATCTGGAGAGCCTTGAGAAATATTCTACCTACATGTGAAAGCTTTTCCAAGGAAAAAATGTGTTGCTAGTTCAATCTGCCCTCGATGTTTGCAAGCATTGAAAACCGTGAAACATTGCTTGATAGATTGTCATTTTGCAAAACAATGTTAGATTCATTCAAAATTTGGTTGGCATGATGTACTTGAAGATTTTGTGGCGTGGTTTGAAGAGCAAAGAAAGAACAACATAAGAATAAAAATGGAGGAAGCAGTTATGATTTTATGGAGCTTGTGGGAAGTCAGAAATAACTTATGTTGGAATAATAAACAAAGTGCGCCTGCTACTACTTTGTACCATACGAAGAAGGAGTTGGAAGAGTAGAGGAGTGCCAACTTAGGAGCCGAGACAACTGTTATTGCCACAAAAATGAATACTAAATGGAAGAGACCTCCACTTGACACAATAAAATGTAATACCGATGTCTCTTATGACATTCATACAGGTTTGGCGAGGATAGGCGTGGTACTACGTGATCACTTGGGTCAATTTATTGCTGGAAAATTTATGTTTCTTGGTCGTGTTGCTATCCAGTTGTTGGCCGAGATCATAGGAGTGCGTGAGGCTCTTAGTTGGCTAAAGGAACGTTTCAGTATATCAAGGTTGGTTGTGGAAATCCATAATCTATTAGTGAAGCAAACTCTGGAAGAACTACTCTTATTTTGATTCTTTAGTTTTTGATTGTAAAACTCTTATTAAAGAGTTACCTTTACTCTCTTTGTCAGCTGTGAAGAAATCAGCGAATCAGGTCATTCATTTTCTTGCTAGAGCATTTGTTTTTTTGTCTAGTTCAATGGAGTGTGATACTATCCTCCATCTCTCATTATCGATGTACTTATTTTTTATTTGAATAATACATGATGAAAGAACCATTTCAAAAAAAAAAAGTACTAAATCATGCTAAAATAAATCTAATAAGTATTATTCCATGACTAAATACTAGAGAAAGACTGAAATTAGGTTATGTGTTTTAATTATGTAAATCAATATAAAAATAAATAATAAATATTGAATATTACTGTCATTCATAGTGTTCTTTTGTTAGCATCAACATAGATTTGATTTGAACTTTGTTAAAGTTATTAATGGAGGAACTTACATATATATATATATATACATTGTACTTCCATTTTCCCTTTTACTAGTAGGGGGTCCCATGGTTCCTATGCCGCCACATTTCCCGATCCTTTTCTTTTAGTGCTTCGACCCGAAGCGATAGCTTTCTAGCTAGTTCAGTGGATAAGATGGCTGCGCTCCAGCTCACTCAAGAATGGGACGGCAGTGGTCCGCCGGCAAGCTCGTTCTGATCTTGGACGCAGTACATTGAAATCCTGAAGCACCACCATGAACTGCGGGAGATTAGTTTCAAGCCACTGCCTCGAGAGCTGCCTACGAAAGAGTTCCGGCTATGCCTGGCCATCATAACATTCATAAACGAGATTGATAGATGAATAGAGGAGTCCAGCCACAATCATTATTGATTCGCCTGGGAGGAGTTCAACCGCTCGAACTCAGAGAGATGAGCCTAAGAGTGCCGGAAGCTTTTCCTAAAAATGACTTCAACTTTTTCGCTGAGCTTGGCTCTGGCATATTGAGCACCACTTTTGCTTTAGCTGGGTCTACATTCATGCCTTATTGATTCACCAAATAACCAAGAAATTCCCCATATGTTACTCCAAAGGCACACTTCATCGGGTTATAGTAAGCATGAAAGGGCTAAATTAAATGAAATATGTTCTTTTTATACATATGTTTAGAAAGCACTTACCACATCGCGTATAAGGGGAAACTCTGTCTCCGCCTCTGCTGCTGGTGGGCAGATGTATAATGTACTACTTCGATCCAGCAACTTCTTAGGAGTAAGTTTTGGCTTGGGAAAAACCCACAGATGAGCGAGAATATACGAATATTTTTGTTAGAGGGTTTCCCCTTACAGTCTTTTTTGTTAAAATGAATGCGGATGG
>JAABOM020000007.1:8555239-8569976 GCA_011800125.2 Solanum clarkiae
ACCAATCTCAATAGCACTCCATATAATCATAACAAGCCAGAGTATTATGGGATGAAAATGAATGTCGTGAGATGTAAATAATACTATGCAATGTCAAATAATAGTGATGCATGTTTGTCCTATGATACACATCCGCTGATCATAAATATGCCTCAGTCAGAACCTATGGGGTCCACACATGGACCATGTATCCGATGGAACCATTTTCCTTCGGCAATTTTCATTTTATATCTAGCCATAACCATTTTCCTTCGACCTTTCATTTCTTTTCTTTTTCACTAGCCGGAACCATTTTTCTTCGATTTTGCATTTCTTTTCTTGGACCATCCAGCAAACGCATAGTAAATGCACAATAATCATGTTCATGAAAATAAAATATGCAAGATGCTCATACGAATTCATATATCTCAAAATCAAGAATGGGTAGCTCCATACCACAAATGTTGCAATATCCTCAATTTCAATATTATCACAACCTTAACAACATTCACATCTAAAATTAAGTATTACTTCAATATCAAGGACAAATAATCACTATTTCACATATAATAAATCTCCATCATTAATTCACAAGTCAAATATCACCATAGGATAATTACCCAATTCAAAATATTTCAATCAAAGCCTACATAAATCTATCTCTATCCCAAAATACTCAATTGTATACACATTGATGCATACGAGCTTCAACATATTTAACAAAAGGTTAGAAATCCACTTGTCTTATATAAAGTCTCGAATCACATCAATTTCGAAGCTTTTCCATTTCTATGACACTCCAATTCACCAAAATCTATTCAAATATAGCATCATAATTATATAATGAATCCAACGACACTAAAATCAATTAATTCGGGTGAAAAGGATAAAATGATCCAAAAATTTTGTTGCCAAAAAAATACAATCAAAATTTAAAAATTTATACATGAAAATGTTCCCCAAGTGATAAGGAATTCAATGGTGAAAACCATTTTAAACACAGAGCTAATAAGAAGAAGAAATTGCATGTTAAAGTTTTCAAAATATATTAAAAACGCCTAGTAAATCAATAAATTTTACCTCAAACGAAGCAATAAATTCAATTTCTGAACCTCCCATGTTGTTCTTCTCAGAAAATTATAAAATTTAGTCTTTCGAATCGCTCAAACCGGATCAAATTGAGAGAGAAAATGTTGATTGAAATTGAAAAAATGTGAGGGATCTACTACATAATTCTGCAGCTTTAAAGGTTGGGAACGGGTCTGCCACATGGCAGGACCTTATTGGGCCACGTTACCCACCCGTTTCAGCATTTTCAGCAACTTCTCGCACTTAAATTCGATACTCCGACCTCATCCAAAGTTGAAAAAAATACAATTCATATATGAAATATGATCGAAAATGACATTCTGGACTCATTGATGTGGTCAAAATTCTCATAGGAGGTCATTTTATTCCAATGTGGGTTCAATTTCCTAATATCGAAAACTACCAAGGGGGTCAAAACACACTCGGAATCCCCAAGAACTGAACGAAAGGTCCTCCTAGCCCAAACTCAACGTTCCGGATCCAATGGAAATATTAGAATTTGCAATTGAGTCCTCCTTGATCCAAAACTTGAGAAAGCTCATTTAAATTAGTTTCGAACTCAAAAACTCAAAATATTCCCAGAAGCTCTAAAAATTACAGCGAAACCATTTCTAGCGTTAGTTTGACCATCTGGAACTATTGAAATTCTCAGAATTTCAATTCGAGCTTTCGAACCCCGATTGTTGACCGAAGTCAAACTTTGGCTCCGGTAACAACTAAAATGCAACTTCTGACCTAAAATTTTCATTTTAACTCCAAATTAAATTTTGCAAGTTCCCCTAGACTAGATTCGGTATTCCGAAGCTGATGAAATCGACAAATTCACGATCCAACAATTGACACTTAAAACGGTCAAAAAACTCAAATTTTCCAACTTAAGCCTTTAAAAACTCTTTCATTTGCAAAAATCAAGCTTATCACCATATTTTTCGAAATCTGGCTTTTAGTATTAGCCAATAATGACTCGAGACAACTTTTAAGAAGGGCAAAAATAGTAATTTGGCTGAAAATACAAAAAATGACCTTCAAGGTCATTACATTAACTATAACACCCAGTGAAAAGACTAAAAGAACCCTAGAATTGACCTTGCGCGTAACACGTTTTTCCATGCTTTATTTACAAATCCGAGACCAGATTTGTGATCAGTGCTAAAAATTGAGTCGGAAAATGATGTCGACTTGATTTTAATGCGACCGAGTTGAATTATTTTTTTTCAAAAAATTCAAAACAGTGAGGTTTCCGTGTTCCTTCCATGTTACGCTAGGAATGCAGAATCACACTTTGATTTTTCCAAAATTTCAACATAATTTGACTTTTTATGAAAACCAGGATTTTAACACTGGTGCACAACATGCACCATTACAAAAATGGACTGCTTTTCTTCTTTTAATTGGAAAGGATAGTTTCGACTTTTTTTACACCCCATAATCCTAAACTAATCAAATTTAATGTCGAATTTAGGCCCTAAACGCTTATTTTACACCTTTATTCTTTCAAAAACACTCTCAAGAAACTCACGCGCAAGAAAATCAAGATCGCAGTAGTGCTCAACAATTCTTTCCGATTCTCTAAGAATTCTCTTTCCCAAGGATGTAAGGCCACTGTAAAACTATTTTTGAGGATATTTTAGAAAATATAACTTAGTTTTCATCTAAGAAATTTCAGGCATTAGTTAAGATTAAATTCATGTAATTTCTGTGAAGTTTAGTAATTTCCAATTGTACGTATAGATTCTTGATAAAGCATGATGATTCTTGATTCTTTACTTGTTATATATAGTATTGAAACCAAGATTTATAGTTTAGAAGGATTTCCTGTAAATTTCATGTGGGTTTCATGAACACCCATAAAGCGTATAGTTTTGAGATAAATTAAATAATCATTTTCTTGAACTATTTTTGGTATGATAGCTGAGAAACCAATACGTTGCGGATTTTTGAAAAGATATTAGTTTCACTCAAGTTAAAGAATCTAGTTAAGAAAGCTAAGTAGTAAGTTGGGCTAAATTCTCGAGAAATAAGATTTTAGAATTCCAAGTCTTTTGGTATGAGTTATATAAAAGTGTTTTGGGAGTAGTATTGAGCACCGATATGAGTAAGAGTAGAATTAATTACTCGAACTCACAAACTATGTAGTCAATATAGGATAGGATTGTACCAAGGTACCATTCCTCATTAGCCACTGAGATGACCCAGTTTTGGGATGGATCCACTCCCCTAGTTCATTATCCCCTACCCCGACAAAGTACGGGATGGCTCTAGCAGCGTGGGCAAAACATTGTATCACCATGAAGCTCATAGTGGTGGTTGTAGGTTAGAGAAACTCCCCAAGCTAAGAAAATGTATTTTACTTACCAGCCTACAACATGTTACTTTCAGTATACGAAGCATTTATTATTATTGTTATTTCATTATGAGTTATGTTTATGTCTTTTTGAGAAATATGATATTCTAAGCTACTATTTTGACCATCTTACATACCGTATATTCCATGTACTGAAATCCTTAGGACCTGCATTATTTTTTGATGCAGATGCAGGTAACAGAGTTCCTAAGCAGCCGATTCGTTGAGAACTAGACAACTTCCAGTCATTTGGTGAGGCCTCTTCTTAGTCAGAGGCTCTTGAGTTACTTATGTTTTATTTCAGCACTTATTTTAATTTTGGCTACTTGGGGCCTGTCCCAGTAGTCCTTTCAGATAACTTTAGTAGAGGTTCCATAGACTATGTGTCAGTATTCTAGTTCTAGTTATTCAGTTGTTGCTTGTGAACTGTTACACTCAATTATGCAGATCATTCTTGCTTGGCTTGTTGCTTTTACAACTTTTTCCACCATTGTTTAAGTCTTCCACTGAGTAAGTAGGAAGACCAAGTGGTTCGCTTAGGATCTAATATGGTTTTCAAGTGTCGGCCCCGTCCAGAGTATAGGCTCGGGGTGTGACATTAACTTTATTAAAATAATTAAATATATAACTAAATAGTAATATTTTAATAATATAATTTAAATTCCAAGAGTTACACTTTAATTCGTAAGTTTTGATTTTGCAAATTTCTTTTGTTATTACTATATATAAGTAAATTCACTAACAAAAAGAACAAAATGGCTAAATGTTTTGTTTTCTGCGTTAAATACAAGAAGACAAACAATACATTGCATTAGGAACAATTCACAAGTAAAATCGTTTTTCATTATTCAAATATTATATTTTAATGCAGTAAATTAAAATCTAATTAAATAATAGTAGATATTATTAATTCATATAATGAGTGAATTCAAAGTTAAAGAAGTTCTACGATCATGCTCATCTATCAGTTAAAAAAAAATTCATATCTTTTTTCCTTCTATAAAATCACTAGTTTTACCCTTTGGCCCATTGTCAAATTATTATATGCTTTCTTTAAAATACTTAATATAATATTTAGTGTATTCTTAGCACTTTCTGCAATAAAGATTCATTCTTTTTATATTAGTTTATTCAATTAACTTGTCTTTAAATTAAGTAATATATAACAAACTTTCTTTAAGTTGTGTAGACCTTTATTTTGCTTTTTTTGAAAAAATTTATACTAATTAGTATAGAATAGACTAGAATAGACGTGCGACACATATGATTGAAAACTAGTATCTTAAAAAAGTTGACATCCTACTTTATATAAATGGAGCGGAAGTGAAGTAAACCTAAATTATAACAGGTGACAAGTTTAAGGCATATGCCAAGTGAATTAAATTTTAGTTTCAAATTTTTATAATAAAATACATTTTTCTCCAATTAAACCACCACTTAAAAAAAAGTATCTTAAGTGAAAAAAAATTGAAAGGTTGAGCTTATCACCCCCAAATTTTAAAATTTGTGATTGAAACAAAAGGTTAAGTCAAAAAAATTATCCTAATTGGCAGTCATCATAATAGTTACAAGTATGAAAGATTCATAAGTCGGCAATTTCTTAATGGATAACAGTATAAGTTTTTCAAAATATCTCAAATATATAAATTTGTATTAAAGAACATGAAAAGTATAGTCAACTTAACGAAGGTATTTTCTCCATGTGTAAGTAAGCTTAAATTTTTTGATAAAATAACTTGCATTATTATCAATATAAAAGAAAAATCGTCTCCTAATTGCTACATCCTATATCCCAATTTATAGGCATGAAATTTATAAGTTTTTTTAAAATAAATCTTAGTATATGTTTAAACATTACATAAAAAGTCACAATATTTTACAAATAAAAAACATTTAAATGATTTATGAAAAAATTACGATAGAAAATAGATCTATTTGAATCTCGAAATTAATAAAATATCATATAAATTGAGATGCATGGAGTAGCTATTTGCAAAATATGTTCATGTGTCTAGTACATCAGTTAAAACACATATTATCATCAAAATATTATTTCACAATTATCCAATAAAAACAAAACATATTCCATCAGGGCTATGTAGAAAAGTAGTTTCCTTGTATAACAGTGACTCCAACTTTGCTTCTATAAAAACAAATTTGTCTCTCATTATTCTTTCTTAATTTATTGCGGCAAAGTAGTTTCACAATGAGGAGGCAGTTGCTAAGGGCAGGACTATTGGTGCTGATGATGGTGGTGATGGCCGGCGCGGCAAACGTTACGTATGATGGAAGGTCATTGATAATAGATGGGCAAAGGAAGATGTTATTTTCTGGTTCTATACATTATCCAAGAAGCACTCCTGATGTATGTATTTCTCTCTTTTAGCACCTATATTACTTTAATTTGTTTAAAAATATATCATCCATGCATGATAAATATATGTGCTTACTCGAAATAGATTTAAAATTTTATGTTTATGAGTTTTAGATTCAAAGGATAGGATCATAAAGTACTTATTTAAAATTATTGACTTCAAAACTAATACTAATGTAGATCTGCCTGGTGTTTATGAGATATTACCAATTTAGTTTAATATGTAGGTAATTTATCATCTAAAGAAATATAATAAATTATAACTGAAACTGTAATTAGTTGGTCATCTAATTTAATAGACTCTTAATGATAGAAAGTGTAACTCTCATCTACCTGCCTTGAATTATATTAATTTAATGGAGTAGGGCGCTTATTTGTGTTATGTTTAATCAACAAATAATTTTTTTAAAAGGATAGCTTCTAAATAGTTCCAGACCCCACTTGTGGGACTTTACTGGGTATGTTGTTGTTGTTGATAGCTTCTAAATAGTTGAAAAAGTCTTTTAAGTTGTGTTGTTGGAAGAACCCATGTAACAAACAAAACCTAATTAATTAAGGAATTTATATTCGGCTGTGCAGTTTGGTTTTCAAAGTCGCCTGGTGAAGGAAAACAACAAGGAGTTATCTTTAGTTTAGAGTTTTTTTCTCTTTGGAGTTTTTAAATACCTCATTTTTTTTTTTTTCAATTTCTTCATTGTAGAATTACAAAAAAATATCCAATTTTGTGTGATATTATTTTATTCGTCCTCTATTTTAAAATAAGTTTATCATTAAGTCAATGCATATCCGTTAAGGAAAAAAAAACTTGAAACATAAATTGAAAATTATTTTTCACTTTGTTATTCTCAAACTATTTTTAAAAATATAAACAATTCAAAATAAAATCATAACCTAGAACATAGAAATTCTAATAACTTTTTTGAAAATGGAGGAACTATGTTTTAATGCATGCAATCAACTAAAAATAATAATTATATAACCTCAGCCCTAATATGTGCAATAAGAAACCCAAGAAAAAACATGACCTGATCTCATATTAAAATTTGAAATATATGTAGATTGTAGGTTAGCTTAATGGTGAGTTTAGTAAACCGTTAAAAATAGTGAGGCATTAACAAATTTTAACGGTGAATTTAATAATATTATTTTTATTTAAAATTGTGAAAACATGGAACTTTAGATCATTTTCATAAAGATCAAATCTTAATTCGTGAAATTAAGAAATAATTAATGTTAACAACATTTTCATTAAAGAAAAGAAAAATGTGAATGCAGAAAGTTAAAACGATAATGAGATCATCTTCCCAACTAACAGTTGTGACAAAAACAAAATTATTTTATCGCCGCTATTAAGTTACTTATCTTTCTTTTGTTTGGTTGCTAGAAAACCTGTACTCCTTTCCAACTTGATTTTAACAACTAGAAAAAGAATATTTACATTATATAATCAACGATAATAACATAGTATGCAGACTTTATCATTACCTTGTGAGGAGGTAGAGAGACTCTTTTTTAAAGACACTAAACTCATGTGTATCAAACCCAAGTAAAAGAATAAAGAGAGACAACAACAAAATAATATGATAATCAAAATGCAATAAACAACATATAACAAAAACTATAAGGACACCGAAACCCCACACGGTTATTTTGACCGAGTGGTTTAAAATATTTAAAAAATTTCCCTGGCAAACTTCAAATTTAGCCCGTATTGAACTTGTTTAAATCATTTTTTTCAAAATAAAATGGTGCAATCTTGAAAGAGAACTAAGTAAAGATACACTTAATATGAATCAAGGTAATAATTACTTAATTTGTAATTATAATGTTTTTTTTTATACTCATTGATGGATTGAGAGTGGGTTTTGTTGGGGACTTCATATGAAGTTGTGGTTGAAACTTGAAGCTATCAGATGAATTATTTGGTGATGTTTTTGACCTATTTTAGATGATGATGAAGTTGGTAATTTTATTTCTCTGCAAGTGTATATGTAATATTGTATACACAATGTATAAATAGTTGGAAGAAATAATTGACTATGCAAGTATAAATTTAAAATATAATATGTACTTAGGTGTAATGTGTTGCGTTAAATTGCATAACCTTGAAATATTCCTTTTATTAAGGAAAAATAATATAACTAGACAAACATACGATATGTATTTACATTATATAACTATAGTTTCAACCAGTGAATACTATTATTTTAGCCGTCAGGCTAAATGTGTACCTTAACCTCTCTGACTTCTTTTTCTCCCAATTAAGTTGCAACAATTTTTATTTTTAACTTCACATTAGTTACCTATCATTTTCATTTTTTATCACACTCCATTAAGAAAAGAAATATCATGTGTATTATAATGTCTAATGTGATAACTAACTCTCTTTTCGAATTTGTTTTTTCCTTAATATATGATAGATGTGGCCATCTATAATATCGAAAGCTAAACAAGGTGGAATAGATGTGATTGAGACCTATGTATTTTGGAACTTTCACGAACCCCAACCCGGACAGGTATTGAACAAAATGTTGTCAACAATATTTTTTTCCTAATTATGTGTGAAACTGAATATTTTGTACATTGAATTATTTAATTTTTCATATGATTTCAGTATGATTTTAGTGGAAGGCGTGACGTAGTAGCATTTATAAAGGAAATTCAAGCACAAGGTCTCTATGCTTGCCTTCGCATTGGACCGTATATTGAGGCTGAATGGAGTTATGGGTATGAAAAAAAAAAAATACTACCCCAAAACAATTTTACAGATATATTTTGATGGTATTTAGTAAAATGTTTGTTGCATATTGTAGGGGCTTCCCATTTTGGTTACACGATGTCCCTGGCATTGTTTATCGATCTGATAACGAACCGTTTAAGGTAATAATCCGTGTTTAATTCACTATTGAACCAGTTCAAATTACTAAATGCTTGCTCCTTTTGTCACAGTTTTACATGCAGAAGTTCGTAACAAAGATTGTGGATTTGATGAAGTCTGAAGGGTTATACGCGTCACAAGGGGGTCCAATTATACTGTCACAGGTTAAATAATATGGATAGCATTGTTACCAAGAAAAGAGTAGTTGTTAATTTGATTACAGTGCAGATTGAGAATGAATATGGAAATAAAGAGAGATCATTCAGAGAGAAAGGACCCCGTTATGTTCGTTGGGCAGCAAAAATGGCTGTGGGACTTGAGACTGGTGTACCTTGGATCATGTGTAAACAAGATGATGCTCCTGATCCCGTTGTATGTGCCGCATAAGAGTTGTAAGTCTCTGAATTAGTCTCACATTTTGCACCACTAATTCAAAATATGTTGTGCGCAGATTAACACATGCAATGGGTTGAGATGTGGAGAAACATTTAAAGGGCCCAATTCACCAAATAAGCCTTCCATCTGGACAGAGAACTGGACTAGCTTGTAAGAATTGCCAAAATTATATTTTAATAAAGTCGGTATTTGAATAGTAATACAAGTTACTTATTTGTAGCATTCAAGTGTATGGGGAAAATGAGACCTACATATACAGATCACCACAAGACATTGCCTATCATGTTGCTCTCTTTATCGCCAGGAAGAACGGGACCTACATAAACTATTACATGGTAAATTTTCATCATCATAAATAGTCGATAAAACATTTTAACTTATTTGGAATTGAAGCATTGTTTTTGTCATGAGCAGTATCATGGAGGCACAAATTTTGGCAGAAGTGCTGCAGAATTTATGATTACAGGTTATTATGATGAGTCTCCACTTGACGAGTATGGTAAGCTATCATAACACTTTTTAAAATTTAAGTTCAATACTCTTCATATTCGCAGATTGATTGTATCAGATGTTGTGTGAATTGTCGATGCATAGAACATAAATAAGCATTTGTGATGCAGGTCTAATGAGACAACCAAAATGGGGTCATCTGAAGGAATTACATGCAGCAGTGAAGTTATGCTCTGAGGACATACTTTCTGCTTTTCCCACCATGCACACTTTAGGTCCATTACAGGAGGTAATACATTACATAAGCCCTGTTTTTCAAAGGAAATGGTTGGTCGGGTTTACTGTTTACTTTTTTTCTAATATATTATACATCTGTTGCCCATTTTAGTTTGTGATGGTGTGCGTAGCTATTCAGGTTAACTTTTCTTTTATTTTCAATGGAAAAACGTTCAGGCTTATGTATTCGGTGGAGATTCAGGAACTAAATGCTCAGCATTCCTGGTGAACACAGATCATAATAAAAGAGGTGTAACAGTGCAATTCCGAAATTCTACATATCAACTACCTCCAAAATCTATAAGCATATTGCCTGACTGCAAAACCGTAGCATTCAATACAGCCAAGGTAGATTCATTTTCAATGTCAGTAAATTTTCACCTATAACAGCAAAATGACGGAACAGTTTTCATGTGTGATGTATTAGGTGAGTACACAATTCAACACGAGAACTCCGAGCCCAGTGTTCAAGTTTGATAGAGCTGAGAAATGGGAACAATTCCAAGAGGTTATTCCGCAATTTGATGGAACCACAGTGAGATCACAAACATTGTTGGAGCAAACAAAGACTACAAAAGATGTCTCTGATTATCTTTGGTATACTGCTAGGTAATATAGACTACTCCTTTTTAATACTTAGTAGCAGCAAAATAACCAAAATCGACCACTTAACACAAAATTTATGTGATACATAGTTTGGAGCAGGACTCAGAGGAGCAGCAGGCTAAACTAACTGTGAAGTCATTAGGCCATGTTTTGCATGTTTTTGTCAATGGACGTCTTGTGGGTGAGCATCGACATAATTACACAAATATTTCTATCATATTTACTAATTCTCCTTATAATTTGAAATAATTGCATATTATCTATCTGGGGACCAAAATCTGGCACAAACTCACGGGAAGGCACATAACTGAGCCCTAAACTAGATTTAAAAATCAAACTATTGCTTTTTATTTACATATGCCTTTACTGGTATGATCACTTTTAAACTTGGCCAGTTATTTTTGTAGGTTATGGTCATGGACGATTTAGAAAGCCATCATTTACTGTAGAAAGCACGGTCCCTCTAAATAAAGGGACAAACCAAATCTCACTTCTGAGTGCAGTCGTTGGTTTACCGGTTTGTACTTTTATCTTCCATTTAGTTTCTGTTTGATTTATTGTTTGTGTTGGGACCGCCCATGCCCGCACCCCAACCCCGCATTAGTATGATATTGTCCGCTTTGGGCCAAGCCCTCACGGATTTGTTTTTGGGCATCTCCCAAAAGGCCTCATACTAATAGGATTAGGTTCACCTATTTAAGTTGGTCATTTTGACCTTCCACCTCCAATGTGGGTTATTAACTACTATAGCATAAGCACTTTATTTTTCACATCTGATCCAAATATGCAAATATAAGCCAGAAAAAGCCAAAAATAAATGACAAATTTACTCTTATGCAGAATGCTGGAGCATTTCTTGAGCGTAGGACTCTAGGTGTACATTCCATGATGCTTCAAACTGACAAAAATCTCATTGATTTTTCATGGGGTTATCGGGTAATAACCATGCTGAATTTAACTGACTCATTGTGTTGAAGGATATTTTACACTATCGGATAAACCTTTCTTATTTTCATTACATGATGTTTAAAGGTTGGACTATTGGGGGAAAAGTTAGAAATTTACTCATCAGAAGGTGCAAAGAATGTTCAATGGAGCAGATTAGTCTCTTGTAAAAAAGAGCTCACATGGTACAAGGTAAATATAAACACTGTCTTTCTACAAAGTTTACACTTTTTGTTTCACTCAACAATGCAATTGGACAGTCCACTTTCGATGCACCACAAGGTGATGATCCTGTTACTCTAAATCTTGGGTCCATGGGGAAAGGTGAAGCTTGGGTTAATGGCCAAAGTATTGGACGATACTGGCTCTCATTTCACACTCGTCAAGGCGTTCCTACACAAACTTGGTATATATTGTACTCAATTTTCTCTACGCCATCTGTATTGACTGACCAAACCTAAAACTAATGTTCCAAGTGTGTATACATTTGTAGGTACAATGTTCCGAGGTCATTTCTCAAACCGAAAGACAACCTATTGGTGTTATTTGAGGAGGAAACAGGTAATCCTCTTAACATCACCATCGACACCATTTCAATCAGCAAGGTATGCGCGCATGTCACAGATTCGAGCCCACCACCAGTGAACACTTGGAGGGATCATAATCTTAGTGAAAGGCACCCTGGTAGAAGGCCTAAAGTGCACCTTAGTTGTCCTCAAAGAAGAAAAATTTCCAAGATTTTGTTTGCAAGCTTTGGAAATCCAACTGGTGATTGTGATGGTTATGCCATGGGGATATGCCACTCCGCCAGCTCTAAAGCCATTGTGGAAAAGGTACATTATATTCTTTTAAATGTTTGATATTTTTTTGATGTTCTATGATACTTATAGATACGAATTGTGCAGGATTGTTTAGGGAAGACGCAATGCACCATTGTTCTTTCAAGTAAGAAGTTTGGCGGTGATCCCTGTCCTGGAATTCACAAGTCTTTGCTGGTTGATGTTCAGTGTAAATGAGACCACGATTTATATTTTCTTTGTTGATCGAAGATTTAAGGAATTAATTAAGGTTAGGTATAGATTACATTCATTGTTTTGTAGACGAAAAGGTCAAATTTGAGTGGAAAATTCAATTCATAAATGCTGTAGTTCCAAAACTAATGTTGCTCTGTATGAGTTACACTTGCTATCTTAATCTTTTTTGCAAAAGCATCTTTGTGTTATGATTGAAATTCATTCGGTATCTGGTATTCTGATTTCAATACAAGTCCAGCAAAAGCTGCAATGAATATTGAAGTGCCTAATCCTCCCTTCCTGTTGTACCGAATAGAAAAATCTCTGAAAATTGATCTTCAACATCATGAACAAACACATGAGTTTCTCCATGTTGCTTGTTCCTATTTGCACTCATCCTTGCTGGTGCTCCATCATGCCAACCAGTTGGCGCATCCACCATTATTACTTCCCAATCAATCTCCAATACTTGTTGAGGCAACTCCTTAAGAGCAAGTTGCCATTTGGAGAATCTTGGATCTGTTACTTCCTTGCCTCATTCCAAGTTGCATGAGTTCATCAGCTTGAGTCATATGTAACATGGTGGGATTCCAAATTTGGTAATTGGTCTGTCCATGATCTGTCTTCTTCAAGAAAAACTCTTGTTCCACCATGGTTGAGAGCTGTCATGGCCTAACCCAAAGACCAAGAAATTTCTTCTCAACAACTTTTAAGGAAACTGAGATTTCTCTGATTGTTTGTTGTGGACTCACATATTTGCTAGTGATGTTGCAAGTGTGTGATGGACAAGAGGGCTTATCTACAACAGTTCCATGAACAGCTCATTGAGTTTGCTGATCAGAAGAAGGGGAGAAAGATGATCTAAGTACCAAAAAGAGTAGAAAAACTAGGAAAAAACCTATGAGAATGAGCTTAACATTGATGGGGCTTTGGCTTTTAGCTCTCATCTTGATATTTTTAAGTTGGAAAATACAAAATAATGGGTGATTTGGCTTGGGGACTCGCTAGTGCAATATAAATTAGTATGAAATATTTAAGAATGGAGATGTCACGACAACTTATTAAAGAAAAAAATGCCAAATCATTACTCTCTCCGTCTCATTTTACGTTGACTTGGCACGATGTTTAAGAAAAAAGGGAAGACTTTTAAAATTTGTAATCTAATATCATTCTTAAATATTTGTGCGGCTCATTAAAGACAAAAGAGAAATTTTAAAATTACATTGTTTCCAATTAAAGTAAGATGATATTCCTTTTTAAACGGACGAAAAAGAAGGGTGCCACATAAAATGAGATAATGGAGTGTAATATTTTTTGTTTTGCCACACATATATTCAGTTTCTAACAAATTATTTTTACAGAACGAGGTCAGGGTATTGCATGAAATATTTTTTTCAAAAAATTTACATATTTATTAAAGAAAATTTGTAGCGGCAATAATTCTGCATGGTTTAAAAAAAGAATATTATTTCCCTTGAAATTGAAGACAGGATTGATAGAGATAGGAAAGCTAATGATGTTACTGATCATGTACTAAACTATTGAGTTATACTTTTTGCTTAATAAGGATGTTGGTTTTTAATTTATAGTAGTTGGCATATTAGGTGATACTATTTGTTGTACCTTCACCTCAAAGTAAAATAAATATGTTGTCACGTGGTTAGTACAGTAGGTTCTTTCTTCTTCTCATCATTTTCAAGATTGAACTATATTTCATTAATTTTTGAGTGAGCAATTAAAATAATTTGTGAGTATAGCCTCCTTTTTTTCATAGAAAAGGAAAGAGATGAGAACAAAGGTTGAATTTCTACTTTGGGTGGTTAGAATATAACATCAAAATTAGGAATGACAAACGAGCAGATCGAGTAGGATATGAGTCGATCAAATATGAGTTAAGTAAAAATTGATAAAATATCCAACTTGACTCATATTTTAAATGGATAAAAATGAGTTATCTAATGGATAATATGGGTAAATATAAATACTCATATTATAGTAGGGATCATACTAAAAGTTTCAAAACAAATCCTTTAGTCATTCCTCACCCCTTGCCCCTCCACCTCACCCTCGAGGGCCCCCTACACAAAATAAAATGTAAAAGAAAATTTAATTTTTTTAAAAAAAATATTTTTTTCCATTATGATATGTTAATTTTATCGTATTTACATAATATCATGTGTTTTCCTTATTAATTGCCCTTTTTGTTCCCTTATTTTCTTTTTCTTTTCCCATATCTAGTTTATTCTGCTTATGAATTTTTGAGATGGGGGTTCCCAGGTAACAATCTCTCTATCTCTACGAGGCAGTGGTAAGGTCTGTGTACATTCTACCCTCCCCAAACCCCACTTATGAGATTCCACTGGGTATGTTGTTATTATTTTTGTTTT
>JAABOM020000007.1:8570076-8583416 GCA_011800125.2 Solanum clarkiae
AACTTCTAAGGATATTTGGGATTCGATAAAGAAAAAAATATCAAGGTACTGTTAGAGTAAAGCGTGCACAACTTTAAGCCATCAAAAGGGACTTCAAGATTTTATAAATGAAGGAACGAGAGTCTGTAACAAGTTACTACGCCAGAACAATGGATATCAGTAACAAAATGCGATTCTATAGTGAGAAGATGAACGACGTCACAATTGTTGAGAAAATATTGCACTCTTTGACGCTATAGTATGATTATGTCGTGTGCTTCATTGAGGAATCGAAAGACATAGATGAGTTATTTCTGAATGAATTACAAAGCTCCCTGTTAGTGCATGAACAGAAGATGAACCGCAATTCAACTTTTGAGAAGCAAACCTTGAAGGCTTCTAATTTTGTTCCCTTCAATTCTAGAGGAAGGGGTATAGGTAGAGGTAGAGGAAGAGGGAGAAGAGATAGAGGAAATAGAGACAGCGATAGAAATTTTAAAGCCAATGATAACAACAAAGGCAGGGAGAAGAATTTTGACAAATCAATAGTTGAATGTTATCGGTGTCATAAATTTAGTCACTATCAATCTGATTATTACACTAGGCTTACCTAGTGACAAGGATGAGAAATCAAATTTTGTCAAAAGCAATGAAACTGAGACCTTGGTGATGACAATAGAAGTAAAAAAAATCAGTGCAAGATGTTTGGTATCTGGATACAGGATGTTGTAATCATATGAGTGAGAGTAAGTCTTGTTTTTCTTCTTTAACTGAAGCCTTTCGCTCAAAAGTTACTTTTGGTAATTGCTCTACTATGGATGCAATGGGAAAAGGTAATATTAAAATTAAAACCAAGAGTGATTTTCAAGAAGCAATATCAAATGTGCTTTACGTTCCTGTTTGAAAAAGTAACTTATTAAGTGTTGAACAATTGCGAGAGAAAGGATATTTTATCTTCATTAGGAAGGATGTTTGTGAGATTTATAGTCCAACTAGAGGAGCTATTATTGTTGTGAAAATGAATTCAAAGAAGTTACTTCCCTTGAATATTGAGAGTAATCAGTCTTGTTTAAAGACAGAAGTAAAAGATCCTTCATGGTTGTAGCATTCTAGATATGGTCACCTGGGTTTTGGTGGATTAAGAGCTCTCGAACGAAAAAAAATGGAGATAGGTCTTCCATAAATTATCACTCCTTCTCAAGTTTGTGAAGAATGTGTTGTTGGCAAATAACATCATTCTCAATTTTCAAAAAGGAAGTTGTAGAGAGCAAGTGGTATTTTGAAGTTGGTGCATTCATATACTTGTGGCCTAATCAACCCAATTTCTAAAGGTAGTAAAAGATATTTCATTACCTTTACAGATGATTATTCCAAGAGAACTTTGGTGTATTTTTTACAGGAAAAATCAAAAGCTTTTGGAGCATTTAAAAGATTCAAGGCTAATATAGAAAAGCAATCTGGAAGAGTCATAAAGACTCTTTGAACTGACCATGATGGAAAATATTGCTCAAAAGTCTTTGAAGATTTTTGTGAATCTAATAAAATTTGAAGAGGGCTCATTATTGCTTATAAACCACAACAAAATGGTGTATTTTGGAGGAAGAATAGAACTATTTTCAATATGATAAGGAGTTTGTTGGCCAGAGAAAACATTGAGAAGACTTTCTGGCTAGAAGTGATAAATTGGAGTATTCATGTACTGAATAGAAGTCTAACATTTGTTGTTCAAAATATAACTCCAGAGGAGGCTTGTAGTGGAAAAAAATTGACAGTTGATCACTTCTGAATTTTTAGTTGCATTGCATATGCACATGTTCCAAACGTGAAGAGGAAGAAGCTTGATGACAAAAGTGAAAAGTGTATTTTTCTCAGTGTTAGTGAAACATTAAAGGCATATAAATTACTTAATCCACTAATAAAGAAGATCGTAATCAGTAGAGATGTTATTTTTTGTGAAGAAAACACTTAGGGCTGGAGTATGTAGTAGTCTACTCCAATCATATTTGGGAATGAAGTTGAAGAAATAGTTGCTGCACCTGAAGTTTTTGAAACTTCTACTCAAGAAGCTGCTAAAATATCACCATCAGTTGTACCTGAAATTTTTGAGACTCCTACTCAAACAGTCGTTGAAACCTCACCACCAGTTTTGGAAGAAACTGATACAACTAATCAGCCTCTTTGTCGTGCTTGTAGAAGGCTCGCGTGGATGATGAATTATAAGGTAACTGAAATTGATATTAATGAAGATATTTCCCACTTTGCATTGTAAGCAAACTGCTATCCTATAACTTTTTGAGGATGTTGTCAAAGAGGAGAAATGACGGAAAGCTATGGATGATGAGATTAATTCTATTGAAAGAAATGACACCTGAGAGTTATTAGATCTTTCGAAGGGGCACAAAATCATAGGTGTCAATTGGGTCTATAAGACGAAACTCAAAGAAATGGTAAAATAGGCAAGTATAAGGAGCAATTGGTGGCTAAGAGATACAAGCAAGAGCATGCAGTGGACTACACTAAAATTTTTGCGCCAGTTTCAAGGCATGACATCATACAAATGATAATTGTTGTAGCAACACAAAATTTATGGCCAATCTTTTAGTTGGATGTCAATTCAGCTTTCCTACATGGATACTTGGAGGAAGAGGTATTTATCGAGCAACCTTCTGGTTATATTAAAATTGGATCTGAGCACAAGATATACAAGTTGAAAAAGACTTTTTATAGACTAAAACAAGCTCAGCGATCTTGGTATAGTCACATTGGGCTTACTTTCAAAAAATTGATTTCCTGAAATGTCCATATGAGCACTCTCGTTTTGTTAAATTTGAAGAATCTGAAAAAATGCTTATTGTGTATTTATGTGTTGATGATATTATATTTACCTGGAATGATAGTGTCATGTTCTCTGATTTTAAGAAGCCTATGATGGGTGTATTCAAAATGTCTGATATTGATAAGATGCATTATTTTCTTGGTTTAGAAATAGTGCAATTTGATGATGGTATCTTTGTTTCCCAAAAGAAATATGTATGAGAAATTTTATACCAATTCAAGATGAAAAACTGTAATCCTATCAATACTCCAATTGAGTTTTGTATGAAACTAAATAAAGTTTGGAGCGGAAAGAAGATGGATAGCATATTTTACAAGTAAATTCTGGGTAGTTTGATGTACCTAACTGCTACAAGATCAGACATCATGTATGTTGTTAGTCTTGTAAGCAGATATATGGAGATCCCCACCAAAAATCACATGTTAGCTGCAAAAAGAATCTTTCGCTACTTACAAGGAACAAAGAATTTTGATTTGTTCTACAAGCGGGATAAAAAATTCAGTTTGCTTGATTTTACTTATAGCAACTATGCAGGAGATCAACATGATAGAAAGAGCACTTCAAGTTATATTTTTATGATAGACCTAGGGTTTGTTTCATGGTCTTTCAGGAAGCAAAAGATTATTGCTTTATTAAGTACTGAGGCTAAATTTGTTGCTGCTACAACTTGTGTTTGTCAAGCTATTTAGTTGAGAAGAATTCTTAAAGAGCTATAATTAAACAAGAAAGAGCAACTACAATTTTCTGTAATAACAACTCTGCTATCAAGCTATCTAAAAGTCATGTTTTACATGGAAAAAGCAAACACATTGATGTGAAGAATTACTTTCTGCGAGATCTCAATGATGAAGGAATAATAAAGTTGAAATATTACAGAAGCGAAGACCAGCTGACGGATATTTTCACTAAACCTCTCAAGTTTCTTCCTTTCCAAAATCTAAGAAAGTTGATGGGTATCGGCACTATGGAGGAGTTCAAGAAACAGAGTTTAAACTGAAGCTTGAAAGCTTTCAGTTTAAGGGAGGGTGTTGGTTTTATTAATGTTCTTTTAGTGAAATAAAAAAACATATTTGTTTTGTTTGTCCTAGTCTTTAGGAAATAGTTTAAACATGGGGTACTATCTGACTTTTAGAAGAATATCTCGTAATAGTTCCTAAATTTTAGTTTAACATTTGTTAGGTGTTTCGCTTATAAAGGATTGTTGTTGCAACTCTTCAGTCATGCAGTCAAAGAAAAATTCTTTTGATTATATCACTTTCTCCCTTTTCTGCTGTCTTTCAACGTACAAATACATATTTCTCAATTCTATTTTTTTTATCAGATGTTCAGTATAAATTAAATGAGACCACAATGAATTTATGTCAGGATATAATTTGTGTTCATCAACAATAGAAGATTTAAGGAATTAATTAAAATTAGGTATAGATTACATTCATTGTTACGTATGTGTACATTTATATAATTACAAGTTGAATTATTTTGCAGACGAAAAGGTCAAATTTCAGTTAGTGATGAATTCGAAAGTAGGAAGCTTTGAAAAATTCAACTCTACTATCAAAGAAACAAATGCTACTCTATATAGTTCCAAAACTAATGTTGCTCATGTATGAGTTACACTTCCTATCTTGTTCTTTTTCATGAACTTCTCCCGCAACAACAAAAAGGTCTTAAAAACAACTATTTACGATTGAGTTTGATATTCTAATTCCACTAAATTTTGATTTACGTCAGAAAGTCCCACAATGCTCCCTATCAAAAGTGGCTTCACATCTAAAGAGATTCAAACTTGATACTACTAGTTAAAAATAAAAGAATAGTTATTATTTCATCACAATCTTTAATTTATAAATCACCTTTGTGATCTCATTATTGGGGTAATGGCCTAAAGGGAAATCTCAAGCTTGGACAAATCTTGTTTGGGCCAGAAATTTAATGATTTCTATGTGACAAAAATAAAATAAATTTTGTGACAAACTATTGTCACAAAAACTTTAAAAAATAACTTTTAGGCGGAAAATTCAAAGCAAGATGATCATTAATAAAGTTTACCTGAAAATTTGAAATTAGAAAAGACAAAGAAAGAGAAAAAAATCAAACAAACCCAGAAGTGGAGGAAGAATTTTAAATTGTGTTGGCGGTGGTCCTTTGTAGCAATCGATTGACTAATGTCAGGCTTTACAACACAACAAAAATATAATGCTTTCATGTGACAATTCTCTTGTTAGTGGACAGTGACTGCTAACATTTTTTTTTTCTAAGTAAAAAATTTGGATTTTAAATGTATATTTATTCGAAAGAAAACTAGAAAGAATTAGAGAGGTAAAGTACTTTTTCATAAATAGTTACTGATTTTAGTTATTTATAGCAATATTATGATAAATTTATATTTATATTAAAAATAAATTATATATATAATATAAATATATTTTTATAAGTGTTTTAAAATATGTTATAATTATTTGAAAAGAAATTGACACAATATATTATAAGTGTATTAAAGTGTGTGATAAGTGTATTATCTATCAATAAAACTTATATCATATATGTTTTATAAGTAATTCTTTGTAATATGTATTAAAATTATATTATAAATATAATAAAAGTGTGTATAGCGAAAAAAATTTATTATTCTTATAAATGATAAATATTTTCTTAATATATTACATTTATATAATTAAGACATAAAATCAAACATCAATTTTCACTTTTACTTTTGTAGTTATTATCAAACTATTCTTAAAAACTGAAACAATTCAAACTAAAATCATAAGCATGAGCAACGGACTCGCTTGAACTTATCACTTCAAAAATGTAAATAAAAGATAAAAATGGAAAAAAAAATTAACACCTCTCTTGAACATTGAACAATTAACTTATATTTTAAATAAAAGAAAACTTAAAAATTTAATTTATCAAAACTTGAGAAAGTAAAATCTTTTATTATTATTGCGATTGGCAAAAAAGAAAAGATAAGGAATTACGAAATCGAAGCGTAACAACAAAATAAAATTTAAATAAACAATGAAGTGAAGTATTAAAGATTTTGAATATGATAAGTTAAAAGTGAAAAGTGTCTTAATCATCAATTTTAGACTTGGGGAGTAGTAGTTGGATCATGAAATTTCCCTACACATACTATCATTATGGTCTTTCTTCATCTACCAAGTTTCATTTAAAAAGAATTTTAACTTTTAAGACACAACTTAAATTTCATTTAAAGTATAAAAGTTGATATACTTAGATTGGAGCGTACTTCACATGGTCGATATACTCGCTTTCCCAGGATTTTTTGATTTTACATGATATTTAAGATATTTTAAAAAAAAAAATTATGATCAAATTATTGTTATTGTTGAGAATTAATTTATTAAAAATAAAATAAATATTTTTAATTATAATAAAATAAAATTCTTTTTGGACAGACTCAACATAAAATGATACTCCCTCCATCTATTTTTATTTGTCCCTTGTTGACATAGGTACTAAAAAATAATAAATTATAGGGGTAATTTAGTGTTTTGAATATAATAAATATAGTGTCTTGAAATATATATGTATATATATAATTAATGATAAGATTAAATTAAAAAACTAAATATAAAATTATTTATTAATTTAATAAAGTGAACAAATATTTTAAACATTCTAAAATAGTATCTCGCTGGAAGGAATATATAATAGGTCCACTTGTAACTTGCCCACTTCGCAAATTCATTAATTCTCTCTCTTTTTGTTTTTCTTTAGTTTCACTCCCTCTTTTGCTTGTAAGCTTCAATTCCATATGCCTAAAAAAAATCAGGTGATTCCTGTGATGAAAATATGGCGGTGGGTAGTGGCGGCATTGTTTTTGGTGATGGGCGGCGCTGCAAATGTTACGTATGATGGGAGGTCGTTGATAATACACGGAGAAAGGAAGATGTTATTCTCTGGTTCCATTCATTATCCCAGAAGCACCCCGGACGTATGTATTTTTCTCTCACATTATTTCATTCAGAAGGTTTACAGGCGTACTTAATTTAAATACGCTACCCGCAAAAAATGCATTTGCTGACAACATCCAAGGAAGGATCTTTTAAGTTGAACCGAACCAATCGTTTGGTTTGTACACGACTCAATATGAGCTTATTTTTTATTGAATGTTTAGTTTGTTACCTTCAAAATAATATACATTATATAAATTTTAAGAATAAATCATTTATTTATAAAAATACTCTTTATGAATGTGAAAAGTGTATAAAAAGAATTTAAAAGTATATTTTTGTCATTACCTACTTTATCTCATGATTATTATACCACCAAGGGGAGGAAATAACTTATTCCAGTACTAATTATTAATCTTTGGATAAATTATCTCGAACTTGTCAACCAAACAATAAATTGAGTGGCACTATAATTTAATCTCGAAAATATTTGGTATTATCCTTCATACTAAATAACCTCTTAATTAATTTATAAGAAAGTTAGGTTAGTTGAGTTAATACAACCAGTGGTATGCTCCCCACATTCCACTTATGAAATTCCACTGAATATATTGTTGTTGTTACCGTACAATAAGTGGCATTCTATAATGAAGGTTGGGGATTGATTCTCTTCTGCCAAAGCTTTCTCAATTAAGCTCAAATACTACAATCTATATTTCTTTTATAATTTATAAATTATTGCATATAAATTAATTAAATAAATAGTAGTTGCATTTCCATGAGTTCCAAAAAAATAAAACTAAAAAAATTAAGAGGATAAAAACCCAAAGTAAAGTGACAGATGATTCTCTTTTGAGGAAGACGAGTGCGTAATATAAAACAGCAAACCACCTGTCTGTAGGACTTTTAAAAATAGTAGGTTAGGAAATGCCATCTAAATCATATTTTATCTGGTCTACTACATCAATCAACATGTTACCTATTCATGTTTAATTTTATTAGTGAAATATGAAGAAGATAATTATATCAAAAAAGAAAAAAAAAAGTTTAGTAAGAACAATCCCCATACTAATCTCTAACTAGTCAATAGTATTTCATTAAATAAATCAGAATCATGAGTCTGACAAATCTAAAAGAGCTAAATCTTCAAGAGTAGAATGGTATTTTTTTCAAAAATAAAATAAATATTTTAAATGATTTTATAATACATCAACTAAATATTTACAAGAAATAATATATGTACTACAATCACATATTACTAATGCATGGATAATTTATCTCAAAATAAATTGATCCCTTAGCTTTTGGCTTGAACAAAGACCATTTGATCTCTCCTTTCTAACCAATATTTTATTTCTTATAGATGTGGTCATCTTTAATATCGAAAGCTAAACAAGGTGGAATAGATGTGATTGAGACCTATGTATTTTGGAACATTCACGAACCCAAACCTGGACAGGTATTGAACAAAATATTGTTATTAATATTCTTCTTCAAACTTTTTATTTTATGCACTAAATTACTTTTTTCTTCTAAATATGATGTCAGTATGATTTTAGTGGAAGACGCGACATAGTAGCATTTATAAAGGAAATTCAAGCACAAGGTCTCTATGCTTGCCTTCGCATTGGGCCCTATATCGAGGGTGAATGGACTTACGGGTAATTTTAACATGGAAATAATTACTGATTTTAGCGATACTTTTTATTTATTACTATTTATAACAATGCTATGCACTTATGTTAAAAGTGCATGTGCATTCAAAATATATATGTATGTAAGTTTTGCCAAATTGACTAAAATACATTGATCTTTTGTTCATAGAGGTTTTCCTTTTTGGTTACATGATGTCCCTGGCATTGTTTTCCGCTCCAATAATGAAGCGTTTAAGGTAATTTCCATGTTTAAGAATTTGTTCCTCCCATTCCAATAACTGGTCGATACTGACATATGGACAGTTTTACATGCAAAATTTCAGTACAAAAATAGTGAACCTAATGAAATCACAAGGACTATATGCTTCACAAGGAGGTCCGATCATTCTCTCGCAGGTTGAGAATGAATATCAAAACGTAGAAAAAGCATTCGGAGAAGCCGGTCCTCCTTACGTGGAATGGGCAGCAGAGATGGCTGTTGGACTTCAAACTGGTGTTCCATGGTGTATGTGCAAGCAAGATGATGCTCCTGATCCTGTTGTAAGTTAATTCACTTTTGACTGCTTTTATTTATTTCATTTCCTAAAAGAGGATTCTCCTAGATCAATTCATGCAATGGGTTGAGATGTGGAGAAACATTTAAAGGGCCTAATTCACCAAACAAGCCATCAATCTGGACAGAGAACTGGACTAGCTTGTAAGCGTATTCTACTCTCTCTTTATGTTTGTAACACTTGAAATTGCTACAAGATTTTCACTTTTGGTGTGTGTGTTTTACAAGCTATCAAGTGTATGGTCAGAATGCAACGCTCAGATCAGCACAAGACATGGCATATCATGTTGCTCTCTTCATTGCAAGGAAGAATGGAACCTTCATCAACTATTACATGGTAAATTTGACATTCACAAACAAAAATGCATTCAATCTAATCGACAACAGTTTTCACCCCAAAATAAAGTATCATCAAATATAACTTACCTCACAACAACATACTTCAGTACCAAGTTCAGTGTATCACATTTTAGCAGCTTTATTATCCATCCTCTAACAAGGTTCTCGGGCTCCATTATCAGTATCATGGAGGAACCAATTTTGGAAGGACTGCTGCAGAATATATGATAACAAGTTACTATGACCAAGCTCCATTAGATGAGTACGGTAAGCAATCCTTCAAGTTTTACTCATGCTTCCAGTTTTTTCACTAGCTCTGACTCAGAATTCTACGACAGGTTTAATTAGACAACCAAAATGGGGACATCTGAAAGAGTTACATGAAGCGGTGAAGTTATGCTCAGAGACCATACTTTCTGTATTCCCTTCCATGCAGCCATTAGGTGAACAACAAGAGGTAAATTGTCCACTGAGTTCATGAGTAACCCTCGTCTCAAGGCCCAACTTTTCTCTCTTTCTTACAAAATAATTTCAATCTGAAAGTTTACAAGCAATACACCAACCAGGCTTATGTATTCAGTGGAGATTCCGGAGCTTGTGCAGCATTTCTAGTCAACATGGACAGCAGAAAAAGTGTAGTAGTGCAATTTCAGAATTCGTCATATGAATTACCTCGGCAATCTATAAGTATCTTACCTGACTGCAAGATGGTAGCCTTCAATACGGCAAAGGTAAACTCTGACATACTTGAGAAAGGTTTCTCTCAATTCTACATATAGTTAACCTTTTCAGATCTACTCCCAAACGGCTTCCATTTATGATTGAGAGAAGGCCAAAGCACAGTTCAGTAATATAGAGATGAGAAATCATCTCCTCATCCCTAATTTAGAGAAGAGCTAAGATTTGGTTTAAAATCAGAACACACTAAGTGTCCGCATGTTCATCTGTAATAGGTAAGCACACAATTCACTACAAGAACAGCAATACCAGCCATTAAGTTTGATGCGGCTGAGAAATGGGAACAATTTGAAGAGGTTATTCCACAATTTGATGATACTTCGCTGAGATCAGACGTATTACTGGAGCACATGAATACTACAAAGGATGTATCCGATTATCTTTGGTATACTTCCAGGTAAATTCAAGAGATCCTACACACACAACTCAACTCAGAAGAATAAATAAATAATATTGAGATAAATAAAACCAGGATTGAAGGACATAAAACAACAACAACAACAAGGATTCAATCCTGAAGGACATTTAGCTGAAAGATGTCCTTCAGGATTGGACATCTTTCAGCTAAATATTACTGGCACAGTATGATATAAACAAAATAGTAACTGCATTCTAGGAGCTGCCTTTTACTAATATGTGTGAAATCCACATGACAGTATCCAGCAGGATTCGATGGGACAGCAGTCTACACTAAGTGTGAAGTCCTTAGGCCATGTTTTACATGCCTTTGTGAATGGAGAACATGTAGGTAAGCATTTAACCATGGATGCAATATACAAATAGAAATTGCATCATGCAGTTTCAAGTATAAAATATTTTGGGGTTTGTTCCAAGTTTGAAATAATGTAACAAGGGGCAAATATTTGTCCTACACGTGTGAACAGATACCATTATGCACCCGTGGCCTCAATACGCTATGTTGCTCGGACTCATAAAAAATGTCGACGGATGCATATCGGATCCTCCAAGAAAAAGTGTATTTTTAAAGGATCCGACATGGGTGTGGCAACATTTTTGGAGAGTCCGAGTAACTTAGCTGATACGCACTCCTCTCACAGAATATCAGGAAATAAAAATGAAAAAAAGAACAGCAGTGAACAATTAACTGTTATAAACTATTCTTTATAGGAGTAAATGATAATGAGAAAAAAAGATACACATGCAGACAGACACAAACACCATACTTCCTAACGCAAATTTGGAACTTTTGAGATTTCAGTTGTACCACTTGTTACAAGAGTTATTAGATTTCCAGACTTTACACTCTGTTAATGGAAGTGGAGCTAATGAATATATTGATGGCTTGATAGTGCAGAAAAAAATGCTTCTGCTTCCAAGAAGAACCCATAGGTTTAATTTCTTAGTGTTTCTAATCCCAAGTTACAGACCGGCAGGACTCCAAAAAGAAGGTTGCATAACCAGTGATGCATCTATGCAAAGCACAAATCAACACTATGTGCAGCTCAAAATCATCAATTTACAAAACCTCTTAAAGTATTCTAATTGTCGAGTTCTGTAGGTTCTTCACATGGACGGTTCAGAAATACAGCATTTATATTAGAGGGCACTGTTTCTCTGAATAAAGGGACAAACAACATATCATTACTAAGTGCAACTGTTGGCTTACCGGTTCGTACTTTTTCCTCTGTTGGTTTTGCTGGGTTGCAACTAATAATACATCACCCATTAGCGAAAACATTGTAAATTTCATCATGATGTTAGCAAAAGAGGAAGTGCATATAGCAGCAAGAGATTATAAAAATAAAATGCTTTTATCCTTAACGCAGGATTCGGGATCATTTCTTGAACGCAGGGCTCTTGGTGTAGAGTCAGTAATTATACAAGACAGCAAAGAGGCCAAAAATATCACCAATTTCTCATGGGGTTATCAGGTAATTGTCTGCTAAAAGACAACCCAATTTTTTTGTTTGTTTAGTAATTGATGCTTTGCTCATGCCATAAAATGTATAAACCACCACCAATAAGTTGAACAAAAACTATTGAGCATTTAACCTTTTTCTGCCACATTAATCTATCAGCTACAGACCATTCTTTGGTAGAGCATTTTTAAGGCTGAGAATAACAAACCTAACAACCATAATTCTTTGACAATTGAGGCAATTAATAATTAAGCTTACATCAGTATAAAACATTTTCTTAAGGTTGGACTATTGGGGGAGAAGTTACAAATTTACTCATTAGAAGAATCAAAGAGTGCTAATTGGAGCAGCTTAGGTTCTTCTCAACCACTCACATGGTACAAGGTAAGTCATGGATCCTTTCTGAATACCTTTTTTCTATATCATGTAGTGCTGCTTGTTTAAGAGACTAACAGATCCTCAGCAATCAAATATGCACTTTATATATTCCAATATATCTGTTATTTTACTCGACCTATGATGTATTGATTGATTGCAATTTACCAGTCAGTTTTTGATGCACCCAAGGGTGATGATCCTGTTGCATTAAACCTTGGCTCCATGGGAAAAGGTGAAGCTTGGGTTAATGGACAAAGCATTGGCCGATATTGGGTCTCATTTCGAACACTTGCTGGCATTCCATCACAAACTTGGTATGTTAAGGTGACATTAACTCAGATTGCTACTTATACAAACATTTTTTTATACCGACTAACTATGATTAATATAGTTCTTCAGTATATGTTTATTCATAGAATATTAAGGTCACAATGCCACATGAGAACCTATCTATCTTCACCATATGTAATTTATAGCTAAGCAGGTCATATCAGAATCATTCCATCTTATCTATTATCTACTTAATAAACCTCTTCACTTAAACATCTCATGCATTTTCTTTATCCATGAAAGTTTATCTGTTTATATTTAGTAATGAATGTCTGTATAAACCTCTAGCAACTAAAATTATTCATTTCCAGGTACAATGTTCCAAGATCATTTCTCCAACCAGGGGACAATTTATTAGTCTTATTTGAAGAGGAAACTGGCAATCCTCTTGACATCACCATCGATACTATTTCAGTTGCAAAGCCGTTGTTGAGAAAGTAAACCACTATTCCTCTTTTTGTTACCAAGTACCTCTACAAACTATATAACAAGTTGACTAACAAAAAGACAACCTAAATTATGATAATTGATGAAAGAAGTCAATGAACACCATCATTAGGATTTCTTCAAAGAAAAAATCCATGATAGGTCACAGATTAATAATCCAATATATCAACTTTTAACACTTAACAAGTGTGGTTCCTACATGCGGTATTTGTTGGGTAATATGAATCTGTAAAATTAGAAGAAGAAAGAAGGAAGAAGAACGTGAATAGTAGATCGTTTTTAGAG
>JAABOM020000007.1:8583536-8604483 GCA_011800125.2 Solanum clarkiae
GGCAACCTCACCGCGGAGGTTGAACCGCGATAGTTGCTAAATATATTATCAGGCTCCACTACCTAACAGTATTCATTTCTGATTGTTGAACCAAAAGTCCCTTCTTATAATTTTAATCACTCTTCCTACACTGGAGTCTCTCAAAAAGATTGTGGCACAGAGCTGCAATTTCATGATTCAAATTGGCTGAAATTAACACCAAGGAAGATAGACATTACGTCTTTTACATTCTTATGCCAACTAAAATACAAGATTCTTCCACACCATTTGCACCCCTTTTATTAAACAAGAACTAGCTTAATCAACATTTGCTTAACATCTTCAGACTGAAATACCCTTATAGAGAAAGTCAATCATTGAAGTATACAAAAAAAAAAAACTGAAAGACTAAATTTAATGCTTGTTTAGTAGGATTTACATTTTTTTCTCCACAAATTTGCAAGCACTTTTCACTGCAACAGGTCAAATATTATGACCCAGTATGTGTACTTGTTTCAAGTTCAATTATATGCCAATCAAACAAAAGCATGCCCTTCAAAAGTGAATACTATCATTGTACCAAGAGTATTATATCAAGTTGGTCGTTGTCCTATCATTTCACTATATTTACATTTTTCTAATATGACTTTTCCAGGCTTGTCTAGGGATGAAGAGATTTATCATCCGTCACTCATAAAAGCTTTGGAAGATCCACATACGACATAATAAGGTGTCCATAAAGACTGACAAGTGATGCTCCGTCAGGATAAAAGAACAACGTTGGCCAGTCTTTGTTTGGGTGGAAGCTCAGACGTGATTTACATAAATGTTCAAATCATAGAAATGTAGAAGTACAGAACTATATATTCACGCAGGTCATTGATTCAATCAAATACAGGCACATTGATATTATCATCTATTTGAAGTTTAATTGCATAGATGAGAAGGTCCCAATTGAAATTTTCAGCCTCCTATTTTCACGTCTTTCACTGCCTATGTTCCTGTATTTTTTTAATGAACAAAAACAGAGCAAGTGAAGGAAATGGTTTCAAAATCCATCAGGCATTTTATTAACAGTCTTTATGTCCTATGAAGTTCCAAGAGAACGATTACGACAAAGGAGGGAGAACATGGAACTAATCCGACAGATAGGACATGCAAATTGAAGCCTTTAACCAATTTAACACAGGAGATGTAGTTAATGCAAGTTAATACATTCTTACAGAAAGAGGTCCTACACATTTCAAATATGTGGAACTTTAGCATCCTGAACATTCAAATTGGAACTAATGAACCAGAATAACAAAGACCCTACTTACAAAATTAGGCTGTAAGTTGCCACCAATTAAATAATTACGGAACACTGACTTCATGCTAAATGCTTATCCGCTAGATGCATTTTTCCATGCCTGCAAAGGAATTATCAATTAATTAATATAGACATTATCATTGCCGGAAAAACTCAAGAAGCAACAGGCACCAGAAACACAGGTAATTAGAATCTCCATCACCAAGGAGGAAGAGTAGCATCTTCTGTTAGACGTTAAGAATTTAAAAGTGCTAATTAACCTAACAGTTCCTCAAGTGGAAATCTTCAAATGTACATGTATCATATAAACTAACAAAGAGTAAAATACGATAAAGTGCAGCAAAACAGAAGGGTAAAGCAAACATTTCATGTAGAGTCAGTTTCTATGCAATATATATTCTTTTCACTGTAACATCCAAAAAACTAAAATCTCGGCAATTCTAGATGAAAAATCTTCTGAGGTGTTTTTGATACCTTGGATGGTGAGAACTAGAAATAACAGTCTTCATCAGCTCTGCAAGTAGATTTAATCTAACTTCGAGCATGAAAACACAAGCACGGGGTATCATTCTTTAGGCACCTCTGCGATCCTACCCAGTTTTCTTTTTTTAGAATTAGGAGTCTTCTCTTCCGTAGAATTCAATAGTGATTTCTGTGAAGGCAATTCCGCAATGAAAAGCAGAGTTTGAGCCCAACCAGCATATTTTCCATACGTCCTCACAAAAGCATCTGCCACACGATTGCTAAGTTTAGGCGTACGACTGGTTCCTGCCAGTTCAGGGAGGAGGTACCTGGTGGCGATCTACAAAAAGATTAAAAAGAAATGTTGAAAATGGTATTAACAGATACGAAAAAAGTATAACAAAAACAACATACCCGATGAAATCCCACAAGTGGGTCTAGGGAGGGTAGAATGTATGCAAACCTTACCACTACCTCGTCGAGGTAGAGAGGTTGCTTCCGAAAGACCCTCGGCTTAAGTGCAACGAATCTAAGTACAAAGAAGGAGACCGTGAAAAAAATCTAGCAAGCAACAAGGAAATAGTGCAAAGTCTACCAAAAGGGAGCCAAAAACAACAACAAAATTATATGAACAGAAGTACATGTCCTGAAATTTAAGTAACTTCAAAGAGCAAAGAGAGCTGCATGATTGTATGTCAATATCTCAATACATGTAACAGGAAACAGTTGAACACTTTCTCAGTTTAGGTAATAACAGAATCCGGGCAAACATGCATCATGGAGAACTGCGCTGCACTACTCATAATTACACCCTCTACCCTAAATTGTCCACTTTTCACTTTTCCTGCATCCAGTGTTTTCTTCTTCTTCTTTCTTTTCTTTCTGGAGAAGAGTAATGGTGTTATAAAAGCAGCATTAAGGGGATGCTGAAGTAATTACAGGTGATCAGAAAGCAAAACAAAAACCTTATTCCTATACTATAGGGATTCTAAGAGGTTAAGTATGGATTTGCATCATTTATAAATTCCGTCTTACACCAAACAGAAAAGTTTAACTTAACCTATAGGAATAAGCTGACTTTATATTCAAAACATTTTATTGTTCCTTTTTTTCCAGCACCCAGTGTGGTTAAAGTGAGTAGCGTAATAAACAAACGAGGCCCATGGAGCTTGATGCGAAAAGTGAGATTCTTTGACACGACTGCTCCTTTACAGGCTTACTCTAGAAAGTTTCTTTGTTTTAAATAGGATCAAATATGTAAGCAGTAGTTATCTACAGTATAGTAGTTATAAGCATCAGTTATCATCGTCAGTTATCAACAGCAGTAATTGTTTCCATGTGTGAGGAGTTATATTTGTAATTCATATACATATATGTATCTAGGAGAAGTCTGTAAAAGAAAAGTATTATTATCTTTGTACCTTTGTATCCAGAAATTTGTCCACTCCATATGGGCATGGTTATTGGTAAATGTAGTGTTTAAGATCTATACACTTTATTTAATCAGTACAGTTTTATTTTCATATTATTTTCATCATAGTTTCTATCAGTTTGGTATCAGAGCAGATCGATCCAACATGATCAATACCAGACTTTTACTTCTCAAGAAAATGCTCCCAACATGGAGTCTTGCCCAACAATTATCTGTCATAGCATCAAAACTAAATACTATTGATTACTGGCAACAGAAATAGCTAGACTGAAAGCCCAGAATGGTTGCGCCAAGAAGGGGTAACCAGTCACCGGAGCCGTAACGGAGGAATATCTTCTTGGCAAGGAGAGGAAGACGACATTGATAGCCCACTGTGACCAAAAGATCCTTCTTGGAGGTCACACACAGGTAAAATTTCCAAGATTTAGAGGTGATCCTACAGGATAGATTTTGAAGGCAGAAAAATTAATTCTACTACTACCAAACTCCAGAGGAACACAAAATTGACATGGCAATGATTATCTGGAAGGTGATGCTCTTGATCTCTTCTCTTGGATAAATCGTGAGTGAACTTTGTTTTATTGGGAAGAGATTGTTAAAGCATTGCAGGAAGATTATTGTCCTATGTAGTTCAAAATCTGAACAAGTATCTTTGTAGAATTCAGCCAAAGAATTCTATACAGGAGTATCATCAAGAATTTGCAAAACATTCGTCTAGGGTAACTGGCCAAATCACTATCTTTTAGGGGTATTCTTGAATGGACTAAAAGAGGAACTTAAATCTATTGTTAGGGCTCACAAGCCCAGAATAGTTTACAGAGCCATGAGTTTGGCACTCGAATTTGAAAAAAAATTTGGCCCATTTTGTAGCAATAAAGGGTCTAATTGGATCCCTACCAGCGCATCCAATATCAAAATCCATTACACTCTTCTATGAATACCCAGAACAATTCTTCACTTCAAAATCCACGCAACAATGCTTCTTTTTCAAGTCAGCCACTTCCTAGCCTCTTCAAATGCAAACAAGGGATACAAAGAGAAGAAATCTTATAGCACGAGCACTTTGTTATCGTTGCCTTGGGAAATTTGCACTTGGTCATAGATGTAAATCTGCAAAACTATCTCTCATGGAGCTTACAGGAGGAGATCAATTGGAAGATGTTGACAACGTTAATGCAACAATTGTTGGCAACTCTCACTAACATTGCTGAAATTTGGTTCCATGCCATTTTGGGATAGTCAGTTGGTGCTACAATGAAGCTTCAAGGTGAAATCAATCACAGAAAAGTTTTGATACTTGTGGATAGTGGTGCAACACATAATTTTGTGGCTGAATCCATTGTAGAGAAGCATAAGCTCACAACAGAGATGGCTCCAACATTTGGAGTGCAAATAGGGAATAAAGACACTATTCTCTGCAATAAAATTTGCTGGAATCTTCAAATTCAATTGTCGGTTTTCACCATCACTCAGGATTACTACCCTTTTGCATTTGGAGAGGCAAATTTGTTTTTTGGTATCAAATGGTTAGTTTCTCTCACTGTTCAAACTAACTGAAAGATGATCATAATTTTTGATTGGAAAGGGGAACATTACATATTGCAGAGGGTGAGATAAGCAAATTCCGCATAATTTTTCTCCAGGATCCAATCTTTTAACTTGGGTGAATTGGAATTCATGGTGCAACCTGAAAAGTTTTATAACATCGATGGGTCAAAAAATCAGGTGCTTTTCTTTAGAACTGCAGTTCAATGGGTTGACCATCCCCTTGAAGAAACTAGTTAGGAGAACTATGATCTCATTGCAGATAAGTTTTCTTCTTCTCACCGTGAAGACAAGGCGACTTTTCAGGGGAAAATACACCGATACGACTGCTCCTTTACAGACTTACTCCAGAAAAAAATATAGACGAGCATGTGAAGATAATCTACCTAGTTTCTTTGTTTTAATAGGATAAAATATATAAGCAGCAGTTATCTATGGTAGTTATAAGCGACAGTTATTACCGACAATTATCTATAGCAGTAACTGTTTCTATCCGTTGGAAAGGGGAACATTACATATTGAACACTTGTCAAAATACATACATGTATCCAGGAGAAATATATAGAAGAGAAGTATTGTCATTATCTTTGTATTTGCTTACTCCTATGGACATGGTTATTGGTTAATGTAGTGTTTAAGCTCCTTGCACTTTATTTCACCAATAAAGTTTTATGATCATGTCGTTTTCATCAGATCATTCTTTGAAATAAAGCCCACAATTTTTGGAAGATTAAAAAGATGCCAAATATACATGTCAAATTACAATGAAAAATATGCACGTAAATTTAGAGTGGAAATTGCAATTAATATAACTAACTTCAGCTCTAATGTACATTAATGTCGCCCCTAGGGCCTAGCTCGAGTGGCAAATGGTGGAGGATTTGTCACTGAGGTCACAAGTTCAAGCCCTACATCATGCAACCGCGAAACCTAGTAAATGGAGAAGGGTAGAGAGGCAGGCCTATTATCCACTAAATAAAGAAGGTTGTGGTTGGTCCAAAGGGCGAATCACAGATGGACTTATCAGTTATCAAAAAAAAAAGTATATTGTTGTCAATATTAATCAAACTAAAAAAAAGAGGTTCAAGGAGCTGACGCTTTTATTTTTTGTCACACCACACATCATTATTTGAAGCTCATGGTTTCACCTGTGAAGCGATACTCCTCACTTCACATTGTTTCATCGCTCTAAGCAACAACATGATGGCTTTCAGCCTAAGTTGTGTGGACTCTTCCTTTTTGTGTCGCACCAGTGTTGACATGATGGGTGCGGGTGTAGGTGCAAGTGCAGGATACGTGTGGGATTCGGTCAACCCACATTAGATACTTTAACCAGAGTTCATGGACAAATTTGGGGAAAATTGAAATTTTGATTAAAGATAAAAATTGATTTAAGACATGAGGAATGACATACCTTCAATATCATAGTCCTTTTCTCTCTTCTTAAGCTTTTCTATTTGGTCAATATCCGTTGCTTCTTGTGTCAAGCTAAAAAGAGAGAACCTAAGAATTCAGGTGGTTGTGTTTCGAGTTTTGGTAGAAAGTAGCAATGATCAGTAAGAAGAGTTGGCGGAAGGTCTTGAGTGACTTTCTTCTTTTTTGAGAAGAAGAACCATAGAGCTTGAAAGAAGAAGTTGGGGTCTTCAGAAAGATGCCCTAGAAGATCTTTCAAAATATCTTTGTAGCTTTTTTTATATTAAAATATAAAAAGCTATAAGATATTCCAGCACTTCAACAAACAGTAACGCTTCAAACTGTTTGCCTTGACTCTTTTCCCCAAACAAGTGGAAATATTCAAGGACATGCACCAAATGCTGGAATGCAGGTAAGAAGACAACACAGTCTAGAAACTATCAATATGAAGGCTCCTATTTGCCTTAAATGAAGGAAACTTCATACTCTGTAAGACTATCTTAGCTACAAAAAACAAATCACAAATACTGAACCAACTGCTAAACTATGATTGCTGTGAAGCATAATTTTGCTTTGTTTGATTGGTGTAGGAAAAAGTTCCTTCTGGAGAAACAGAAACAGAAGATAATTGTTTAAGTGTATGACCATCTCATTTAAAAGCTTAAACTATTAGAGAGAGTAAGCTTTAACTCATAACAAGCCTTCAAGCTTTAACTCATAACAAGCCTTCTCATGTGTGGCCCTAATTATTCTTCCTTCGCTTAACAGATGGAATGTTTTTTACTTTCTAGATGGCAATGAGATTTGAACTCAGGATCTCTATCTGCTTCGATACCATGTGGAAAGATGGACATTGGACCTAACTCAATCATATAAGCTAGCTCATAAATAAAGTATTTTTCAAGACCATATAAGGAGATCATAAGACATAACCCATTTGCTCAACCAATGTGGGACTTAACCCCTCTCTCCCAATACGTCCAGGACTGGACAACTAGAGCAATGATTATGGAAGACCCACTATTGAGAATGCAACAACAAGAATCGATGGTTGTGCCTCTGATACCATGTTAAAATTGTGTGATCATCTCATACAAAAACTTAAGTTGGTAGAGATTACATACATTTAGTTTCTTAACATATTATGTCTCACAATAATAGCGGTAAAAAGATGCACCCAGACTAGGAATGGGAATAGATATAAATGACATGAGGAGCATAACAGCACCTAGGATAGAGATTTCCACAGTTAAGTGAAAGAATCCATAAGCTGCACAACCCTTCATCCATAAATTATTATTCACACCAACAATCTGCTAAAAAGTTTTGATACATTTCAACTCTCCTTGTCATTTCTTCAGTCCTCCACACACACACACTGCCCCTTTTATTTTTTAAAAAAGAACTCATTAGTCCCATCTACATACCCTTTTCGTAACAAAACAGAGGTCCCAAGAACATATCAAACAAGAAAGGAACAACAACTACTATTACAACAACAATAATAATATTCTTCAGGTTTATCTTATTTTGAAGTATTTATAGAAGAGAGAGCATATCTCATATCTAGTATGGAATCAAATGAAAATGAATATGTCAAAAGATGTGATCTCTTATGCAACAAGAAAATATAGCGCCCTTGAAAGCTAACCTTCCACACATGAGTATCAACAGGAATAGCATGGTGCTGATCTAGGGAGAAGAGAGCAATACATGCTGCGACCTTAGGACCAACACCTGGTAGAGAGCACAGCGAAACAATGGCCTCAGGGAGATCTACTTTGCGAAGTGCAGCAAGCCACTCCTTTCCTCCGCCAGGCTTTGATTTCAGTGCTTCCACGGTACCAACTATATATTTAGCCCTGCTCATTCAATACAATATCAGGAGCATTATGGAGTGAGCCATTCAATATAACTACAACTTGACATCAGTTCAACTATCACTAGAAAGTTAAAAGTGTTTATACACAAAATACTCATAATTCCTGTCAAAATTGGCCCAAGTGAAAATGCAAGGAAAAAGGAAAGATGAAACAACCTAAAAGTTGAAGATATAGGATATATTGCATCATCTGTCATTTGATACCACTTTAAAAAGCTTTGGAAGTCATTCATCACCAAATTGTTAACCAAGCAGATTTCTTAGTATCTGACATACATTCACTTCTTTAGTGAGAGTTCGAAACTAAAATAGAGGGAAAAATGCAAACTTAATGATATTTGATGGATTTCAGGAAGACATTGTCACATCAATTTCGTTTGAGATAAAGCCCATCAATTTCAATGCAGTTCCATACACCAGCAACACCCCGTCTATACAAATAATTTTGTACATTCCCAAAAGAAAGACATAAGGCCTTATTCGCAACTAAAGGTGTGGGCAGCTGGTCAATAAAGTGTGTTAAGAACCATGAGGTTTCAGATTCAACTCCCACCGGAGACAAAAATACTAAAGTACCCATTTGGCCATGGATATTTTTCACTTTTTCTGGAATAATATTCTGGGAGACTGTTTCGAAATAGAATCGTTACAATTTCCCAGAATTTGAAAAACTCCAAAAAGCTTCTTTTTTCTTTACAATTCCCACTTTGAATCACTCACAAGAATTCGGAAACAAGTTCAATTTATATTCATGTCCAAGCAAAACTCCAATTTCCAAACACCATTTCAACTTTTCTCCAGAAACTACTTTTCCAAATTTCACATCTAAACGCTCACTATGATCTCTTTCCATCTGTGGACAGAGTTGTGTGGTACCTGATGGACTGGCATAAGAACCTAAACCAACATGATTGAGAAAAGGCATACCTGTAACCAAAACCTGCAGCTCTTAGCTCTTGTTCAGAAACCATTCCCAACCTTTCCAGTGAAGGGAACTCATAAAACTTGAAACCTCCAACAGCTCCCACATAATTCCCCAATGATGAAATGAAATCAACCATCATGGTAATTCTCTTGATATTGTTATTAGATGAGCAAATAAACTGAATGAGACACTCAAGAGGGTCTTGCCTAAGGACTCTAGCACCCCCCAAATGGATAGCCAATTCAGCAAATCTTGTATCAGAAGCCTTAAAACTCTCCCAAACCTCAGTTAAAGAAATACCCACATTGAGAAAATCAAGAAGGGCGTCCCTAGCAGACTCAGACGTAGTGCAATGGAAATGGTAGCCAACATCACCATTGTCAAGCTGCTTCAGTGAGACCAAGTGGGACCTACCAACAACACCAGTATACTGGATGGGCCCAGTTTGTTTCCACCTGAAAGTTTGGCCTGTTGGGAAGGTGAGTGGCAAGTAGAGTTCTGATCTTGATAAATTGAGGGGTACCCATTTGGGGTCTTCTTCTGCTAATGTTGTTATTGGGATTGGATTTGTTAGAATATTTCTTGGTTTCTTGGAAGAAAGGGTTCTCAAAGTTGTAGTCTTGGAAGGGAGAGATTGCGGGGATGGTGGGGTTGATGGGGCTGAAGGAATGGTTATTGGTCTCTTCATGATCCTCACTGGTTGCATCTATGGGAAGGAAGATGCTCGCGGCTAGTGAGGAACGATTGGTTAATTTCCTCCTCCTCTTTTTTCCCCTTAACTATATATTTACCAAACTTTTTTTCTTTTACCACTTTAATCTTTTCGATGGAATAACATTTATGTACTTGTTCATTTTGCCAATTAAAACCTCCTCCTTTTTTTCGTTGACTCTCACTTTTGTTAGTAAAGTAACCATTACAGCACATAAAGCCCCATCTGCTATTCATAACTTTATACTTCGAAATCATATTGACGAGCGATTTATTTTGCTAGAAACTAGACTCAAATATTTTTACATTTGATAGGTTGTAGGCCCTCTAACTCTATATATTAGGATATATGTTCATTCAAAGTTAGATGATAAGTGAGATCATTTAACATATTCCTTCGTGATGAACCCTTAAACTTGAACTTTTTCTTTAATGAACTCTTTGGCCTATAACTTTGGTGTAACACTTAGAATGAGGATTACTTGATATTATTAACCATTTACAATAATATTCTCCCAATATTATGCCTATTTTTCCTCGATGTTACCCCTAACTCACTCATTCTCTCCTATTTCCAAACTCTCTCAAAATTTCCCAAGACACTTTCTCTTAAGGCAAGAAAGGCAAGTTAGGGTTTTCAAATCTTCTTCTTCAAACTTCATATTTCTTTGTCAGGCTCTTAATCAAGGTATTTGGGTTTGATTTGTAGGTTCCTTCCACCCACAAAGCTCTAGTGTGATCCTTAATGCATTTAGTTTTCAAGTTATGGAATCTTATTAGTTGCAAAAACTCTCTTTAAATATTGATACATGATGTATTTTCAGTAATTTGAGCTATATAAAGTGCAATGTTATGATATGTTATGAAATAGATGATTTACAAAATGAATTTCATGTTATTCTATCTAAGGTTTTGAATAATTATAGTGGATGATTTTGAGAATGATTTAAATTGATGAGTTTTACTATATGTGTGCATAACTCTTTTGAACTGGATGATTTTAAGCTTTCATGCATTGATCCACCAAGTTTTAAGCAAAGTTTTCTATTGAAGTATGACTATGAATGATAAGGGCCTTCGATAAAATGATTATGAAAAGTTTATGGGAACTTTATGAAAGTTAATAAAGTATTTTATGAAGCCCTTTTTATGGTATTATAAAAAATGGACAAAGGACAATTCTCACCAAAGATGAACCCTCTTATGAAAGGACAATTCTCACGGGAAGAGATTTGTAAGTTAAATGAGCTACTCTAAATATGATGATATTGTGTTTTAAAGCTTCTGAATGTATGATTATGATTACGTTTTAAAGTATTCCGGGACTTGACTTAGCACTGAATGGTGCTTAAGGTGGGTGAAATACCCCAAATTCTGCTTCGAAAATGCCCATAATAGTAAATTTCATATATAAGTGATATCAAAAATCCGACTTCATATTCTCGATCAAGGGGCAAAATTGAGTGAGAAACGAGTATAACCTGGATATTAGAGGACCCGTAATGAAAAATAAATTTCACTAATTTACGATTTCCAAAGAGCATTCGCGCCCTGGCCGCGACGCGCCAGGGCTGCGGAGCAATATAATTTTTGGTGCGCGTTTGGTCCGCATCGCTGACTGGACGCGGACCAGTACAAGTTTTTCCTTAAATTTTTCTGTGTCAGCCAAGGGCATTGGTGTCATAGCTCCATACCTATTTATGCATAAAAACACTCATACTTAGCCATTTTTCAACTCTATATCACTCAAGACTCTTTCAAAAACCTCTCCAAGACTTAAATAAATATTTCATTCAAATTTCAAGGATTTCAAGCTCATAAACAAGAAATAAGACTTATTGTGGTGGTGAAAGTCGCCACCAAAGGCTAAAAAATTGCCACTAATGGCCTATAGAAGCGACAACTATTTCGTTGGTAGTAGTTCCATAACTAATGGTTATTTTTGACGATAAAAAATATCGTCACAAAAAACTGTAATCTGTGACGACACAATTCCTCACAACTTTGAAAATAATAAGCCACAAAAAAATAATTTACAACACAAATATTTTTCAAATCGCTACTAAAATATGACCTTTAGTAATGACATTGTTGCCACAAAAACTTATGAACTAATTGTGACAACTTTAGTACCATTACTAAAATATGAAATTTAGTGGCAACACAGTTGCCACAAAAACTTGTGAACTAATTTTAGCAACTTTAGTACCATTACTAAAATATGAAATTTAGTGGCAACACAATTACCACAAAAACTTACAAACTAACTATGACAACTTTGCCATTAGTACTAAACATTTATATTAGTAGCATCTCCTGTTACTGCAAAAAACATATAAGCTATTACCGTTGATTTTTATGTTATTGCTACATAATTAATTGTCCCAACTTTCATCTACCATAAAATCAACCAAGTTTTAGTGGCAACATTTTATTGCTGCTATACATAATTAATTAATAGCGATTTTTTCGCCGTAAGATCAACTGACTATTAGTGACAAATTTTATGTCATTACAAAAGGTACCATCCTTCTCGTTACGAGAGACAATATTTAGTATTATAAATCAAATTCTCTAAAATAAATGTATAGCTATTAAAAACATCTAGTAGTATTTCACAAAATTAGAACAAAAGTATTTTCTAGTCAAATATTACAAATACTTATAGTACGAGAAAATTCAACTACATACATAATAGCTAGTACTTCCATTATCATTGTATCGATAACAAATTTTTTTTTTACTATATGCAAATACATATTATCTGATAAAAAATTATGTTGAACATCAAACTATTTCTTGATCAAGCCCCATTATTTAAAAACCTTGTCCCTGAAAATAAAAAAATACACGATCACTTAATCAAATTTGAAAAAAATAAAAAACTGAAGGAAAGGTCAAGCCTTACTATACATTTTTATAAAAGATTATTTATAGATTTAATAATAAAGATCTTTTTTTAGAATAAACAAATCAATCAAGTAGTGAAGTGGAAATTTGTAGCCTTGGAAAAATTATCTTGTATTGGAAAAATCATAACTTCTAAAAGATCTAGTTAATCATCAAAGTTATATTTGTAGCCTTTACTTAATGATGAAACGAAGTAGTGCAGTTGATACAAGAAATGAAGTGGAGAAAGTACCCATTGCATTCTAGTCATGATAGCAGCCATTTGTTCTTAGATCATCTTGTCTACTTCGACTTTCATGTGTTCACGCTCCTCTTCCAATTTTTTTTTGTAAATCTTCTTACATTTCCCTTTTTAAATCAACAGCCATTTGTTCACGTTCTTCTTGCAACTTCTGATCCATATCAACTTGTATCTCTTGACGAATACTTTCCACCGCTGAAGACACATTTGCCTCTATGTTTGCCTGTTGTAGATGAGTCTTTTTAGGAGGCTTCTTTCTATATCCTTTACCACAAACATAGTCTGACCTCTCACCAAGAACCAATGCTAAAATATCATCACTAGTCATGTGATGCTCAACCTCTTCAGATTGCTGTTCCGCGACAACTTATTAAAGTTGGACCTATAATAATATGTAATCATTTACACCAAAACATCACGTACATATCAAAAGTAACATATTGTATATATAAAAATTAATAAATCAAGGAGTTTAGAAAATTACATGAATCTGTTGGGATGACGGATCTGACCATACACATTCTCTGTTAGCATTTTTACGTGTACTGAATCTCTCAAAGTTTATCTGGGGTGTCTTTTTCTCCCAATTCAGATTTTCTCTATAATATAATTAAATAAGAAAAATAATATATATACACACACATACACACACAAAAGTAACGAGAAGTATATAGAATATTAGAGGAACAAAAGTATTTTTATCGTTGATTCCTCTACTTCGGCAAATGATCTTGTACCACAAGAATGCTTAGTTATCTGTTTTTCTCTATTTTTTCTGTTTCTCTTGTAACAACTTGTATTAAGTCAAAATACATTGTATTTCCAGTATAACAACCAACACTAAGTATATAAAGTAGTAGAGGAACAAATGTATTTTTTTTGTTTTGGTTATAAATTAAGTTACCTTGAATTTCTCACTGTCAAAATACTTAACTAGGTATTTCCAGTCTTCCAACTCAACATCCTCAGGTCGACAAGACAATCTTTCAATATCCGTATTATAGGAAGAGTGATATTTATGCAATCGAGCCAAAACTACAACACTTTCTATCACTTTATTCTCCTTGTCACTTACTTTTTTTTTCTAGTCATTTTTTCCCATTATATCCAACTTTTGTTTCATTGTTTCTTTATTTTAGTATCATATCGTGCTGAGAAAATTTAACCTATAATTAATGCTCTGTTGCAATTGACTCTATTATACTTTCTATTGGTTCTTGACTACAACTGCAATAACTCTTCAAAAAAGGTACAAAATAATATGATATAATGATTGGAGTAACAATAAATGGTCTAATACCAAACTTTTGCGAAACTTGCTAATAAATTTGAAATGATAGATTACGTGACATATGAACAAACCAAAATTAACCTTGCTTGAAGCTATCGTGTAAGTGTTTATAACAAAATCCCACCATAAGTCACATTCAATCTTTCACACCCCGGGAGGGTACCCTAGACGTGACTGGCAATCGGAGATTATTGATAGTCCCCAAGCGGATCACCTAATCTCATTGCCTTCGTTCAGTCAATTCAATAGCGGAAGAAAATAGTATAATAATAATACTAATCTACCTGTGGGCTCATGCTATCAACTCAATCTATCATAGATGAAATAAGATATCAAAAGAAAGTCTCAATGTAAAGAAAAAAGAGGAAAAGAACCCCCGACATCAACCATCAACATCTATATCTATAAATCCTCTATATTACTATCTGAGACGGTACCATGACAAACCATAGCTACCAAAAATCAAGTAAAAGACTATCAAGCTAAATAAAGTAAACAAGCTCCAAATGCAGGGGAAAACTCACCATTATCAGGTATTCAGAAAGTTCTGAACCTCAACGATTGGGCTACTAATGTCCTCTGTCTACAGAATCTGCATCATAAAATGATGCAGTGCCAAAGGAGCGTTAGTACGTGAAATGTACTGTATGTAAAATGGGCTAAAGTAAATGGAACAATATAACAATCACTCATCATTTACTCATCCTTACCTTAGAGTAAAGGACAGAACTCTATCACCGCACTATCCATCACAACATCAAACAATCACATCACATCAGAGTTCTATCATCATGAAACCTATTTGGAAATTTCTTAGACCTACATCCATCACCTATGAGCCAGTGATGGTATAACGAAGCGATGTCATTGCAGCATCCACCCAGTACCTTGCCAGAGTGAAAAGGGCGTACATCAGGGGTTTGTGATAATAGTAAGTCCTCTTTTGGTACTAAGGAAATATCTGTTCTCACGGTCCAATCCTCTGCTACGCTGGCCATGTAGTTAATGAGTGCGAGTGGGACTCACTCTTACTCATTTTCGGTGCTCAATACTCCTTCCAGGACTCAATATGCTCATAAGTGTATCTATTCATCAAAAATTGCCATCACTTAACCCCTACGGGCAAGAACACTCACCTCATCTCATCATCTAGCAACTCAAATGGCAAGACTATCCTTTCAAGTTAAGAATTAATATTCATTCAACTCTATCAACACTATTTTCAGCCATCACGGTCATCAATGTACTCACCTCAGGACTCAAACTTAGTCAAATATCACATTCAGACAATCAAGGCTCTAGATATCCCCCTAAGTTCATTATTCACATCTTTAGAAAGAGAATTTATAAGGGTCAAATCATAATCTCATAATAATGCATGTATACAGTAAACTTTAAACATGAAGATCATCAATTTAAGATATGAAATATAATTTAAAGGTAACATTCAAGAAATAAAAATAATATACAAGAAATACAGATATAAATTCAAGAATTCTCAAGAAATCACTATTCAAGATTCTAAAGTATTAATTTACATCATAACTTTACATTGGGGCACATGGAATAACAATTCCATGCTTTTGGGTAGCCTTTACATACCTGGAGTGGAGAGTCTTCAAGTTTTCTCCAGAGAATTGGAACTTCAAAAGAAACCCTCACCTCTTTTGATCTTCTCCTCCCTCAAAAAGTACGTAAAAGCTTAGAAAAATATGGGTTTTGAAACCCTTTCGTACGTACTCAGCTTTTAAAACATGTTTTTGAGCTATTAAAATATATTGGGAAGGAAAAAATTGCCCTTCCCAAATTCAAAAGAAAAAATATTTTTTTTGTGCACTGGTGCGCATCATGGAGGGGGCACGCACCTGTGTAATTTGAAAAATTTCAGAAAAATTCAATTCCCATTGAAAAACCAATGCTAAAATAACACCAAGTATAACTCTGCGCCCTTGGCGCATCGCGGAGGGGGCATGAAGAAGGCACTATTTTTGCACTTCAAGTGCAATTTCGTAATTTGACCCGATTTATTTTAAATCTTGTCGGGACTATTTTCTAACCCGATTTTCCGCTGCGATCACAAATTCGATCTCAAATTTTTCATCAGCATTTTAGAAGATATGTTGTGCACACGATGTATTTTAGGAGCGTTTTGGTAATTTTACGGGGTGTTATATAATCTCCCCCTTGGAATCATTCGTCCTCGAATGATGAGTAATGGTCGGACGAAAACACGAATAACCCTAGAACTCATCTTATTTTTCACTCGGGAACACTCAAACTCTTACAATCCATCATCTATCTATCTCTGTCTTAGACTCGGGAATGGAATAAAGTAAGGCATCAATCTTAATGAAAAGAAACATTCATAAAATGCTAAGGATTAGAGTATTTACCTTAAATATTATCATCACTTGGCACGAATAGATGTGGGAATTTGAGTTTCATTGCTTCCTCAGCTTCCCACGTAGCTTCCTCAACAAATTGATTCCTCCAAAAGACTTTAACGGAGGCTATCTCTTTATTCCTTAGCTTACGAACTTGTCGATCAAGGATCTGGACTAGAATCTTCTCGTATGATAAGCTATCCTTCACACCCGTGCTCTCCACAGGGATTGCTAAGGCTGGATCCCCCAAACACTTCTTCAACATAGGCACGTGAAACATTGGGTGAACTCCATCTAACTCAAAAGGAAAGTTCAGCTCATAAGAAACCTTCCCAATCCTCCTTATGATCTAGTGCAGTCCAATGTAACGGGGACTTAACTTCCCCTTCTTACCAAATCTGATGATACCCTTCATGGGTGACACCTTCAAGTACATCCAATCGTCTATCTCAAACTCCAAGTCTCTTCTTCTCACGTCCGCGTATGATTTCTGGCGACTCTGGGCTATCTTCAACCTTTCCCTGATGATTTTCACCTTCTCCATAGATTGGTGTACAAGATCAGGCCCAATCAACTCAGCTTCACCCACCTCGAACCAGCCAATCGGTGACCCACATCTCCTCCCTATATTGCCTCACACGGGACAATCTGAATACTGGCATGATAGCTATTATTGTACGTGAACTCAATCAACGGTAGGTGGTCATCTCAATTTCTCTTGAAGTCGATAACATACACTCTCAACATATCCTCTAGCGTTTAAATAGCCCGCTGTGCCTGCCCATCTGTCTGAGGGTGAAAAGTTGTGCTCAAATTCACCTTCGTACCTAGTCCCTTCTGGAATGATCTCCGACATCTAGAGGTAAATTGAGCTCCTCCAGCCGAGATGATGGACAATGGGACCCTATGCAACCTCACAATCTTACGAATGTAAAGTCAGGCATACTCCTCAGCCGTATAAGTTATCTTAACCGCCAAAAAGTGGGCTGATTCAGTCATCCTGTCAACAGTCACTTATATCGAATCATGATCCTTTCTGGATCTTGGTAAGCCGGTAATAAAATCCATGTTGATCACCTCCCATTTCCACTCCGGAATTTCAATTTTCTGGGCTAACGCACACGATTTCTAATGTTTAACCTTGACTTGTTGGCAATTGGGACACTTAGAAACAAATACAACAATGTTTTTTTTCATCCCATTCTACTAATAGACTTCCCTCAAGTCGTGATACATCTTGGTGGAGCCAGGATGGATGGAATATCTCATGTTATGAGCTTCGACCATGATTTTGTCTCGACCACCATCAACATTGGGTATATACAATCTCCCTTGATATCTCAATACCCCATCACCCCCCTTTAGAGAAAACCATAACCTTCTGCTTTTGAACCGCTCCTTTCAATTGGAGTAAGATAGGGTCTTGGTCTTGCTTTTCTTTTACCTCTAACACTAAGGATGAAGCATAACCCTTCTGAACATTGAACCCGCCTTCGTTGTTCTCCTAAAGTTGTACTCCCAACTGGGCCAATCTATCCACCTCCTTGGCTAATTCTCTCTTCCCTTCCTCCATATGCGCAGTGCTACTTATATACATCCTGCGAAGAGCATCAGCAACAATGTTAGCCTTACCTTGGTGATAGAGAATGCTCATATCATAATCCTTGAGCAACTCCAGCCATCTCCTCTGCCGCAGGTTGAGCTTTTTCTGGCTGAACAGGTATTGCAAGCTTTTGTGGTTAGTGAACACATCCAAATGCATTCCATACAAGTAGTGATGCCAGATTTTAAGTGTGAAGACCACTACTGCCAATTCAAGGCCATGAGTTGGATAATTCTTCTCATAAACCTTAAGCTGTCTAGAAGTGCAGTTTATCACCTTCCCCCTATGCATTAGTACACAACCGAATCCCACTCGGGATGCATCACAATATATCACAAAGTCCCCCTTCCCGTTTGGAAAAGTTAACACCGGTATTATAGTCAATCGATTCTTCAACTCCTGAAAACTCCTTTCACATGCCTCAGACCACTGAAACTTGGCCTTCTTTTGTGTCAGCTTTGTCAATGGGGCTGGCAGAGTAGAAAAACCTTCAATAAATCTGCGGTAGTACTCGGCCAGACCCAAGAAACTTCTTATTTCTATTGGAAAAGTGGATTTTGGCCAGTTTTTAACCGCCTCAATCTTCTGATTATCCACTCGAATACCATCTCCCGAAACAACATGGCCTAAGAAAGCCACTGACTTGAGCCAAAAGTCACACTTGGAGAATTTCGCATACAACTCATGATTTTTGAGTGTTTGCGAAACCACTCTAAGGTGATTAGCATGCTCCTCTTCATTCCTCGAATATACCATGATATCATCAAAAAACACGATCACGAACATATCAAGACACGGCCTGAATACCTTGTTCATCAGAACTATGAAAGCTGCAGGTGCATTTGTCAACCCGAAGGACATGACCAAGAACTCAAAATGGCCATACCATGTCCTAAAGGCTATCTTAGGGATATCACTTTCCCTCACCTTTAACTGATGGTAACCTGATCTGAGGTTTATTTTGGAGAAACAAGTAGCACCTTGAAGCTGATCAAAGAGATCATCTATACTGGGAAGAGGGTACTTATTCTTTATGGTAACCTTATTCAACTGCCGGTAGTCTATACACATCCTTAAAGACTCATCTTTCTTGTGCACGAATAGGGGAAGAATACCCCAAGGTGAGACATTAGGCCTTATGAAACCTTTCTCCAACAAGTCCTTCAAGTGCTCTTTCAATTCTTTCAACTCTGCAGGGGCTATTCTATAGGGTGGAAATGAGATAAGTTTGGTCTCGGGAAGAACATCAATCCCAAAGTCAATCTCCCTATCAGGAGGGACTCTGGGAAGATCATCAGAAAATACCTTAGGAAACTCGTTCACAATTAGGATTGACTCCAGAGCAAGAGACTCAACATCATCTGATTTTACTTGCACGAGGTGGTAAATACAACCCTTGGGTATCAACTTTCTAGCTCTAAGATAAGAGATGAATTTACCCTTATGGGCAATAGAACTCACTTTCCACTCTAAGACAGGATCATTAGGAAATTGAAACTTAACAATCTGGGTTCTACAGTTGACAGAAGCATAACAGGTATGAAGCCAATCTATGCCCATTATTACATCAAAATCAACCATCTCCAACTCTATCAAATTTGCTAAGGTGTCTCTATGAGAAATAGACACTACACAGTCCCTGTAAACCCTCTCAGCTAAGATGGACTCACTAGTAGGAGTACAAACAGAAAATGGTTCATGCAAGCACTCTAGAGGAACCCCAAACTTACTAGCCACATATGGGATCACAAAAGACAAGGTGGCACCCGGATCAATCAATGCATAACAATCATAAGCAATGATTTGAAGCATACCTATGACAACATTTGGTACAACATTCTGATCCTATCAGTTACCTATAGCATAAAGGCAATTTGTCCCGCCTTTTGTACCTTTAGTAGTACCCCTCTGCTGGTTACACGCTAGGATTGCTGTGGAAGACTAAGCTCTGCTGCTTTTTTCACCTCGTCTCCTCTTCGGGCACTCCTGCTGAAAGTGGTTCACCTGCCCACATAGGAAACAAGCATTCGTGCCTAGATGACACCTACCCAGATGGAGTTTTCCACAGTTTCCACAAGGTGGCTTCCCCTTCGAGCCCTGAGTCACACTAGCTAGAGATTGGGCACTGATGTGTTGTCGAAATACAAAACATTTGGTGCCTTAAACAAGGGATTTTATGAGATTTAAAGTGACTTTTTAGTGTTTTGGTGTGTTTTTGTGTTGATCTTGCAGAAAAGTTAGGTTGACATAATTTTGAAGAAAAGTTACAGATGTTGCTGAAGTATAGGCCATACAAGCCAACTTACAAGTCGTAGCTCAAGCTACGAGTCGTAGAGTGGTGTCATAGCAGGAATCAAAGACCAAAATCAGAAATCTACCAAGTGAAGATCACTCCTACGAGGCATCCTACGTGTCATAATACACACTACGACTCGTATAGGTGGACTTGTAGTAAGAATCAAAGAGCCAAAATATTGGACCAAAAACTAAAGGCTAAGACTACGAAAAAAATATACGAGTCGTAGCTCAAGCAAGGACTTGTACCTATAAGTCGTACCACTTCAGTCCAAGATGCCAAGGACCTGATACGAGACCCCGACTATGACTGTAGGTTATCCTACAAGTCGTAACTACGATACCTATCAGCTACCAACTGTCTTTTCAATGTAAATTTTAGGGTTATTTTGTAAACACTATATATAGTTTAAGTTATGTTTTTGAGAGGGAGTTCAACCAGTAGATAATATACCATTACATTTTGAATTTTCTCTTAGTTTTTTAGGGTAGTTTATTGTTCTCTATTGGAAAACCCATTTTGGGGATTGCAAATCTTACCTTATACTCATTGTTGATCAATCAA
>JAABOM020000007.1:8604583-8621290 GCA_011800125.2 Solanum clarkiae
ACAAAACAACTTAGGTTCAACACCTCCATTTCTCACAAGATGACAAATGCAACCCCTTAGAGACCAATTGTACCTTAGGGCATGAAATGGACATACCTCCCTTGCTACCATTTAACAACCTCCCACTGAAAGACGGACTCATTAAGGAGTTGGCTTCTAGCTCCACGAGTCCTACCATCCATGGAGACACAACATGCATGCAATGTTCCATTACTATAGTGACATCAAATTCCACCATACCAACTCCAACAAGCCACAAAGCAAGACCTAATACAATACAAACCCGGATCAATGCCTATGAACTTTCTAGCAACAATATACCTAACCAAGAGAATAGACACCAAATATCCACATAACCAATTGGGCACACAAGAAGCCCCATCATCAACTAAAAGAATGGAGAAGAAATAGTGAAACTCGGATCCATCAAAATCAAAACCTTCTATTTACCTTCCTTCACTTTCCTCCTTGAAGTGGTATGATTAACTAAAAGAGCAAAGAAAATTCATTAGAGGGGAAAGCCCTATCTCGCTTCGAAAGCATGACATAGACCATGAAGAAGGGAAACATTTCCTAAAACATCTCACAGCCTCCTACAAATAGCTGTGGTGCATAACACAAACACAACCATGAATAAGACTCTAATCAACGCTGTGCTTTGGACTCCGAGGATCCATGAACCTAGTTCTCCAATACCATCTTTGTCACGACCCAAGCCTAGGGCCTAGATGTGACCAGCGAATGGAGAACCCAAAGGAATTCCAAACAAGCCTCATAGCATATCATTACACATCCTTGGTCAAGGAAGCAATATAAAACATCATAAGAAACATGAATAAGGGTAAATGGGACTAAGGGAGAGAGAGTCTAATACTTAAATAATATAGATGCTTCAAAGCTCAAACATAATACATAACGTGTCAAACAACATCTGTAAACATAAATACTTAGATGGGGCCAAGACAAAGTGACCTGGCTCACCCTCATAATCAATATAGCAATAAGGAAGAAGAAATCAATACATAACATAAGAAACATAGACCAATATCCCCTGAATGGAGGACTTATTAACAAGCTTGAGTGAAATCATACTAGCCACATGGGTGGGGATCTCAAGTAGTATAAGTTAGTATGTTGGAATGTACTAAGTATGTGGGATGCAATGCAACAATAGATAGGCTTCATAATCAAAATGCATACAATAGACAATATGCATAGTATAGCAAAATAGCATGTATGTTAAATGCATAACTAAAACATGCTTAAGTAACTCATGGTTGCATAGGACATATCATATTTGTGAGAATAGACCATCATATATTGGTGTGAGGTACCAACCCCTCACTTGGGTGAATGAGGTACCAACCCCTCACTTGGGTGAATGAGGTACCAACCCCTCACTTTGATTCAATGAGGTACCAACCCCTCACTTTGGTTAATGAGGTACTAACACCTCACTTTGGTTAATGAGGTATCAACCTCTCACTTTGGTTTATTGAAGTACCAACCCCTCATCTTGGTTAATTTCATCACTATTGCTACCTTTCATAAAATCAACTCATGAATACCAGACTCTCATCATCATAAAGTTATCATGTACCTTCACTTCCTCTCATCATTATACATCATATGCATATTATTGTTATATCATCATTCCATTATTATTTCATCATCATATAATCATTACAACACTATTTAACTCATAAGACATGTACTGAATCTTCAATTCCTCAAGTAACCCTAGCCGGACATTTTATCAAATATTTGGGGGTGTAATGGAGGTAAAAGACCATGCAATTTAGAGATGAAATCATACAAGAAAATCTATAGTAAAACCATCAATCAACACCTTGCGACACCTCCAATACATTCACATCAAAATCCCTCATCAAATCAAACATTAGATCCAAGATTTAGAGCTCAAAACATGCTAAAACAACTATACTTTCATGAACTAAAATTATTGTACAGTAAATTTCTCAATATACAATACCCACATATAAAATCAACTTTAAATCATGCAATATTATTAAAAAGAAAGCTTAGGAACTATCGATGAAAGGACCCAATGGTTCAACACCACATACCTTGACTTTGGAGAGCCCTTGAAGAAGATTAGAAATGGAGACTTGAAGCTTGAATGAAATCCTTGATTAAATCCTTAAGACTGGTCTTGAGTTTGGGACTTGAATTTGGGATAAAATATGAGTCTAAGTGTTTGAGAGGATATTAGGGAATGTTAAGTATGATATGAGGGTGAAATAAGGCTAAGTATAGGTAAAAACACGTAAGGGAACCCTTGGGCCCAAGACTTGAAAGTCTTGGACCGAAATTAATAAAATAGGGCCAAAATAACACTGGTTCATGTTATGGAGGAAAAGCGGATGCTCACTGTAAATCTGCATTTTGAGCACAAATGAGTTCTACGAAAATGAGCATAAATCCTTCATCCGAACTCGGAATGAGGTGAAACAAAATGCATAGGAAATATAATTCAAAAGGATTTATGTTGGTAGGTTATGGGTCACTCAATTCTTTGTGTGCTAAGAGATAGGTCCCTTCAAAGTTGACCCTCCTAAATAGCATTTATTGTGATTTTTGAATTTTGATACGGTTGCTCTAAAATTTGGGTTACTCATTTCCACCTTAATTTGACCCCTAAACAAGAATATAAAGTCAGAATTTGAAATAACGAATGAATTTTGAGATATATGTAAATTATGATTCTGGGCACTTTTTGGGGTCGTTACAGATACGTATTATGCAAGTTATATGATTTACAAGCATGTTTTACTTCAAGCATTGATCATGTATGTCGTATTGATATTATACTTATCCATTGCTTACGATTATGTATTTTGACTATATTGACTTATGTCTTGTTGCATTGCATCTTACATACTTAGTACATTCAAATGTACTAATGTGTACTATATGCCTATATGATATTACCATGTAGGGACCGGAGCACCTCTCGAGCATCCTCCACGTGGCTAGTTTAGTACTTCAAAAGATAAACTTTAGTGAGTCCTCAAGTCCGAGGACACTATCTATGCTACTCTTGCTATTTAATATTTCTTTATGTTGAACACTTGTTACTATGAGGATGAGCCCGGAAAGTGTCTTATCCCCCGCTCCATTCCATGTTAGAAGTGTTGTTGGATATTTGATGTACTTATGTTATGACTTGACTCTTTTATGCTTTTATAAATATTAAGACTTCTCTTAGTCCCACTTCCCTTATTTATATCTCTTGTGTTGTTTATTTTGCTTCCGCAACCAAAGATGTGTGAATGATATGCTAAGAGGTTTGTTTGGGGTCCCTTCGGGTTCCCATTCACTGTATCACGTCTGGGTCCTAGGCTTGGGTCGTGACATACTTAGAGTACTAGGTTGTTAATGGTCCTTGGCATCCAATATACCACATCAATTATGGTCTTATTGATGGTTGTGAAGTGTGTCACACTATGAGTGGGAGGCTATGAGGAGTTTTAGGAAAGGTTTCACTTCTTTATGGTCTATATCGTGCTTTAGATGTGAGTTTAAGGCTTTTCCCCTAACGAATGCTCTTTGCTCTTCTAGATCATGTTGATTCCAAGAGGGAGATTAAGGAGTGCCCGTACACCAGAGGAGCAACCGACCCCTCCCGCTCCTCAAGCTTCTCAATGTAGAGGGGTAGCCCAAGAGGAATTCCGGGATGCTATTACAATGTTGGCTAGTGCTATGACCAACCAAATTCACCAAGGGGTCCAAGCCCCTCATGCTCCCACTCCGTCTTCTAGGATGAGGGATTTCACTAGAATGAATCCACTAGAGTTCTATGGATCAAAGATGGACGAGGATCTCCAAGAGTTCATCGATGAGTTGTACAAAGTTTTATCTATTATAGGGGTCAATTTGGAGGAGAAAACGGAGTTAGCAGCCTACCAATTCAAAGGTGTGCCTTAAATTTGGTTTACACAATGGAAGTTGGAGAGGAGAGATGATGATGTTATTCCTTGGGAGAAGCTCAAAGCCGCATTCCTCAACCGATTCTTTCCTATCGAGCTAAGGGAGGCTAAAATGATGGAGTTTATGAACCTTAAGCAAAGTTCCATGAGTGTGAGGGAGTATGCCTCAAGTTCAATCAACTCTCCAAGTATGCTCCACATGGTTGCCAAGCCGAGATCAGGGATGAATAAATTTATGTTAGGTGTGTCTGACTTAGTTAATGAGGAGTGTCATACTTCCATGTTAGTGGATGATATGGATTTGTCCCGTCTCATGACATACGCCAAGCAACTAGAGGGTGAAAAGAATAGAAAAAGAAGAAGTGATGAGTCCAAGAAGTCTTGTTTTGAAGGTGGATTCCAAAGTTCCAAAGGTGGCCAGTTTCCTCAAGGCCACAAGTTCCAAGGCCAATGGTCTTCTAATGCTCCTAATAGGAGGTTTGCTAATGACCATCCAAGATTCTAAGGTGGTGGTAGTGGGGTACCTAACCCTATGTGTCAAAGGTGTGGTAGGAACCATAATGGCCCATGTTTAGAAATTGTAATGCTTGCTTTGGTTGTGATGAAGTAGATCATAAGGTGATTGATTTTCCTCATGCTCAAAACAAAAGTAGAGATGGTCGTCCACAAGGCCAAGGTGCAAATGCGGGTCAAAAGGGAAGAGGAGGCCAACAACGGGGGTGCTCCAAGGCAAAATAGATTCTATGTTTTTCAAGGGAGACAAGGGGTGGATGAGGTTCCCAATGTCATCACCGGTATGTTAAAGGTTTTTTATTTTGATATGTATGCATTGATAGACCCGGGTGCCACTCTTTCTTTTATTACTCCTTTTGTTGCCAAAAAACTTCATGTTAGTCCCTAATTATTATGTGAACCTTATGAAGTGTCTATGCCCGTCAGTGAGTCTATTGTTGCTAAAAGAGTCTATAGAAATTATCCCATGTTCATATTGCATAAAATCTTGCCTTGTGATTTTGTTGAGTTAGATATGGTGGATTTTGATATCATTCTTGGGATGGATTGGTTGCATGCATATTATGCTTCTATTGAATGTAGAATTCATAGGGTTAAATTTCAATTTCCTAATGCGCCCGTCCTTAAGTGAAAGAGTTGTGATGTGGTGGTCAAGGATAGATTCATTTCTTCCCTTAAAGCCTAAAAGTTAATTTCTAAGGGTTGTCTCTATCATCTTGTAAGGGTTAGCAATGTTGAGTCTAAAGTCCTTCCTATTGAGTCGATTCAGGTGGTTAATGAGTTTCTTGATATCTTTCCGGATGAGCTTCCCGGTGTTCCTCCCGAAAGGGAAATAGACTTTGGTATAGACCTCCTTCTCGATACTCAACCCATTTTTATTTCTCTTTATCGAATGGCCCTGGCGGAGTTGAAGGAGCAATTAAAGGATTTGTTGGAGAAGGGTATCATAAGGCCTAGTAAGTCACCTTGGGGTGCACTAGTGTTATTTGTGAAGAAAAAGGATGGTTCTCTTAGGATGTGCGTTGATTACCAGTAACTTAATAGAGTCGTCATAAAGAATAAGTACCCTCTACTAAAGATTGATAACCTTTTTGATCAACTTCAAGGGGCTAGTCATTTTTCTAAGATTGATTTTTGATCCGGATATCACCAAGTGAAAGTGAGGGAGTGTGAAATTCCCAAGACGACTTTCCAGACTAGGTATGGGAACTTTGAGTTTGTGGTTATGTCCTTTGGGTTGACTAATGCACCGGCTATATTTATGGATCTCATGAATAGGGTCTTTAAACCCTACTTTGTTCTATTTGTGGTGGCTTTTATTGATGATATCTTGATTTATTCCCATAGTGAGAAGGAGTATGTGAGTCACTTGAGGGAGGTGTTGCCAATCTTGAGGGAGGAGAGGTTATATGCTAAATGTGAAAAATGTGAGTTTTGGTCGAAAGATGTTGCTTTCCTTGGGCATGTGGTATGGGGTGATGGCATTAAGGTAGATCCTAAGAAGATTAAGGTGATTAGAAACTGGCCTAGACCTTCGACTCCATCGGACATTAGAAGTTTCTTGGGTTTGGAGGGTTATTACCAGAGGTTTGTGAATGGCTTCTCTTCTATTGCTTTCCTATGACTAAGTTGACATAAAAGAAGGAAAAATTCATGTGGACCAACGAATGCGAGAAGAGTTTTCAAACTTTGAAGGATAAGTTTATCTCCGCTCCTATCTTGTCTCTACCAAAAGGGTTGGGAAGATTTGTGGTGTATTGTGGTGCCTCAAGAATTGGTTTGGGGTGTGTTTTGATGCAAAATGTTAAGGTGATAGCATATGCCTCTAGATAACTGGGAGCTTACGGTTTCATGTTCTATTTCACTCCTCGATCCAATCCGCAGGAATCAATAGAAAAGGCAAATCTCTTATGATACACCAGATCCGGTCTGATTCCATCTCTTTTCGTTCCGTTTGAAGAAAGGTAGGATCCCAAAGAATCGATCTTAAGGTGCATGTGAAGAATTATCCGATCCATGATCTTGAATTGGCGACCGTAGTATTTGGCATCACTACTGTGTGGGGTTCATGTTGATGTGTTTACAGACCACAAAATTCTCCAATATGTGTACACCCAAAAAACTCTTAACTTGAGAAAAAGAAGGTGGTTAAAGATCCTTATAAATTATGATATGAGTGTACATTATCACCCTGACAAAGCTAATGTTGTGGTCGATGCTTTAAGTAAGGTGTCTATGGGTAGTTTAGATCATGTCAATGATGGTGGCAATGAGGTGGCTAGAAAAGTTCACTGGTTGGCGATATTGGGGGTTAGGTTGGATGAAGTTGACAATGGTGGTGTAGTGGTTGGTGATGGTTCTAAATCTTTCTTGATTGAGGAGGTAAAGGCAAAACAAGATCTTGATCCCGCCTTGTTAGAGTTAAAGGCCTTAGTGAGAGATGGTAAAGTTGAGGTTTTCTCCCAAAGGGGATATGGTGCCCTTAGGTACCAAGATAGTTTATGTGTGCCAAAATGTGGAGGACGTGAAAGAATTGATATTGAAGGAGGCCCATAATTCATCCTATTCAATTCACCGCGGTTCTACAAAGATGTATAAAGATTTGAGGGAAGTGTATTAGTGGGGTGGTATGAAGAGGGACATTATCAAGTTCATATCCAGATGTCATAATTTCCAACAAGTGAAGGTTGAACATCAAAGGTTGGGTTGCTAGCCCAAGACATAGAGATTCCTACTTGGAAGTGGGAAGAGAGCGACATGGATTTTGTGGTTGGATTACCTAATACTAGAAAACATTTTGACTCTATTTGGATTATTGTGGATAGAATGACAAAGTCAACTCACTTCTCACCAGTCAAAACTACTTATGGTGCCGAAGATTATGCCAAGTTGTATATACATAAGTTAGTTAGATTGCATGGGGTGCCCTTGTCTATATTTCGGATCGTGGTGCTCAATTCATTTCTCACTTTTGGAGGTCCTTCCAAAGGGGTCTTGGTACCAAGGTTAAGCTTAGCACGACTTTTCATCCTCAAACGGATAGTCAAGCCGAGAGGACTATCCAAACTCTTGAGGATATGCTTAGAGCTTGTGTTTTGGAGTTTAAGGGTAGTTGGGATAAACACCTTCCTCTCATTGAGTTTGTTTACAACAAGAGCTATCACTCAAGCATTAATATGGCTCCCTTTGAAGCTCTTTATGGTAGGCATTGTAGATCCCAGGTTGGGTGATTTTAAGTAAGGGAAATGAATTTTCTAGGTCCGAATTTGGTCATAGAAGCCTTGCAGAAGGTAAGGTTGATAAGGGAGAGATTGAAAACAGCCCAAAGTAGACAAAAGTTCTACTCCGATGTGAGGAGAAGAGATCTTGAGTTTAAGGTTGGTGATTAGGTTTACTCGAAAGCCTCACCCATGAAGGGTGTGGTCCGGTTTGGCAAGAAAGAAAAATTAAGCCCAAGGTTTGTTGGTCCTTATAGAGTTTTGAGGAGAGTGGGTAAGGTTGCATATGAGTTGGAGTTGCCTATGGAGATGAATATGGTTCATCCGGTCTTCCATGTGTCCATGTTGAGAAAGTGTAGGGGTAACCCAAGTGCTATAGTACCCTTGGATGTTATGGGTGTTGTAGAAGATAATTTGACCTATGAGGAGGTCCCGGTGGAGATTTTGGATAGACAAGTGAAGAGGTTGAGAAATAAAGATGTAGCATCCATCAAGGTCCTTTGGAGGAACCAACAAGTTGAAATTGCCACATGGAAAGCCGAGGCAGACATGAGAAAGTGATATCCATATCTCATCCATTCTACTCAAGACAAAGGTACTAATTTAGGTCCCCTATATGATTTCAAGTCTTAAGTTTCAACCCATATGTCATTTTGCATGCATTCATGTTCATGGTAACAAGTTTATGGTGATTTTTGACACTCATGTTGAGACTTTTTGAAAATAATGTTTACATGCATTTGTTGCATTCATGTCTGGTTGAAATCTTTGTGATTACTTCTCTTATGCACGTTTCTTTGACATCCGGGGATGAATATTCCAAAGGGAGAAATATCAAAACGCCCCAAATTATGCTTCCAAAATGCCTATAATCATAATTTTTATGTATCTCAAAATTCGTGCATGATATCAAAAATCCAAATTCATATTCTCGATCAAGGAGAATATGCCTCTAGCGAAAAATAAATTTTGCTAACTTACGATTTCCAGAGAGCATCTGCGCCCTGGCCGTGACGCGCCAGCGGCGCAGAGCGGTATAATTTTTGGTGTGTGTTTGGTCTTCATCGCGGACTGGACGCGGACCAGTACAAGTTTTTTCTTAATTTTTCCTGTGTCGGCCAAGGGCATTGGGGTCATAGCCCCATGCCCACTTATGCATAAAAACACTCAGCCTTAACCATTTTCAACTCTATATCACTCAAGAACCTCTCAAAAATCTCTCCAAGAATTAACCAAAAATTTCATTCAAATTTCAAGGATTTCAAGCTTAACTTTGGAACTCAAGGATTCTCTTCAAGCTCTAAGTTCTCTTCAAGATCATGTCAAGAAAACCCAAGTTTGGGGTATGTGATTTTCATCCATTGGGTCCTTTCACCCATGGAGCCCAATTTTTCTTTTTATGAAAATAGCATATTTTCAAGTTGTACCATCTATGGGTATCTCTTATTATGGATTATGATCATAAATCATATTGGGGTTTTATGAAATGTTGATTGATTATGCATGTCTATCTATTTTAAGCTTATACCATGAATTGATTTTGTCTATGGAGATTATGCATGGTTTGCTATGAAACTATGACCTACTATGAGATTTAATGATGGATTTCAAGGTACCTTACATGAGCGTTTTACTATATGTTGGTGGATTGATTTACATTGAGTTTCCCCATATTATTTTACTTTTGAATTACATGATTTTGAACAAACATCAAGCACCCACCAAGTGTTTGATAAAATATCTTGACAAGGATTATCAAGTTATTGATGATCTATTACATGGGCTATAAGTCAAGTGACTTTATTATGAGTAAGGGCTTGCATGTATCCATTGAATTCATGAAAAGTATCTATGATGTTGCAAGTAGACCACACCTTGTTGAGGGTTGAATACCCCAATCACCTTGTTGGGGGATGACATGCCCAATCACCTTATTGAGGGGTGAGTACCTCAATCACCTTCAAAAGGGGGTGACATGCCTTGGATTCCAAGTGGTATTTTTCTTGGTCTATGTTGATTATAGTCTCTTCCCACATGTGATACGTATTATGCAAGCTATATGATTTACAAGCATGTTTTACTTCAAGCATTGATCATGCATGCCAAATTAGTATTATACTTATCCAATACTTATGATTATGCATTTTGACTATATTGGCTTATGTCTTATTGCATTGTAGTCTACAAACTTAGTACATTCAAATGTACTAACGCATACTCTATGCCTATATGATATTACCATGTAGGGACCGGAGCACCTCTCGATCATCCTCCACGTGGCTTGTTTAGTACTTCGAAAGATAAGCTTTGGTGAGTCCTCAAGTCCGAGGACACTATCTATGCTACTCTTGCTATTTAATATTTCTTTATGTTGAACGCTTGTTACTATGAGGATGAGCCCGGAAAGTGTCTTAGCCCCCGCTCCATTCCATGTTAGAAGTGTTGTTCGATATTTGATGTACTTATGTTATGACTTGACTCTTTTATGCTTTTATAAATATCAAGACTTCCCTTAGTCCTGCTTCCCTTATTTTATCTCTTGTGTTGTTTATTTTGCTTCCTTGACCAAGGATGTGTGAATGATATGCTAAGAGGTTTGTTTGAGGTCCCTTCGGGTTCCCATTCACTGTATCACGTCTGGGTCGTAGGCTTGGGTCGTGACAGTAGGATTCGGTAAGGGAATCTTAGTAACAACCTCATGTCTTGTTAACTATGTGCCACCATAGGAGCCCTTGTAGGCTAAGGCTAGGGGATCCACAATAGCATAAAATTAAAGTCAAAGATGTGCATGCATAAAATGACGGAGTTCTACCTAGCAAGTAGTTGCATCATACCAACATAGCAGGTTATATTGGATTCTGTATAGTAGTTCGTATGGTCTTAAATGTCGATTATGGTCTCCTCCTACATAGATATGTATATGATGAATTATGATGATTATGTTTCTTCAGGCCATGTTTTAATAATGTATTGATCATTCATCATCTCTTGAGATTTATTCCTTATTATGATTATGCATACTACCTATTATGATCTTATGACTCTCTTGTTGTATTACATCCCACGTACATAGTACATTCAAAGTACTAATGCGTATTTTACCTACATGATATCACTATGTAGGAATTGGTGCTCCTCCTCCTCCGACACGTGACTAGATTATGTACACTGAAATTAGTTCATTGGTGAGTCCTCTAGTTCGGGGATAACACTTATTTTTTTAAGCTCGATGTATTAAGACACTTGGTTTCTTAGTTATATATCTTTTTTGCTACTTTTGTGAGGGTGAGTTAGGAACATGTCTTGGCCCTCATCAAGTCCAAGCTAGAGGTATTGTTCGACAATATATTAAGAGTTTAGGTTTGATTTTATCTTTATAGAGATTATATTGATTGTCCCTTAGTCTTGTTTCCCCATTTTAATTTTGCTTTAATTTGATCAATACCTATGAATACTTGATGAATGTTAAGAGGCTTGGGTGAGATGCCTTCAGGTTTCTTATTCGTCGTGTTATGACTAGGTTCTAGGCTTTGGTTATGACAAACTTGGTATCAGAACATGAGGTTTTGAAATGGTCCTCGGATGTCCAATATACTTTGTCGAATAGGGTCTTATTCATAGTTATGAAGCGTGCAACAATATGACTATGAGGCGTTTAGGAAACATTTCCTTCTTTCATAAATCATGTCATGCCTTAGCATTATCTTAAGAGTTTCCCTAACTAACGAATGATTATTTGCGATTTTCAAAATCATGCCACCAAGACGAGTGTCTCCACCATGAGACGTGAATGAGGACCAAGTTCCTTCTATTCCACAAGAAGGAGTTTCTCATATGGAGTTTCGGGCCGCTTTCAGAATGTTGGCTCAAGTCATGGCCAACCAAGTCAACTGAGAGGTTTTCCTTCCTCCTTAAGTGCCTACCTCGACTACTAGAATCAGGGACTTTATGAGGATGAACCCATCCAAGTACCATGGCTCCAAGGTAGATGAGGATCAGATGGAATTCATTGATGAAGCTTATCAAATTGTGACCATGGTGGGGGTATCACCAAATGAGAAGGCCGAGCTTGTGGCCTATTAACTCAAAGGCATTGCCAAAGTATGGTATGATCCAATTGATAGAAGAAAGAGGTGATGAAGTGGAACAAATTACTTGGGAAGAATTCAAGGGTGTCTTTATAGACCGATTCTTTCTCTTGGAGTTGAGGGAGACCAAAGTCCAAGAATTTATCAATCTCTGACAAGGCAACATGAGTGTAAGGGAATACTCTCTCAAGTTCACCAAGCATCAAAGTATGCACCATTCATGGTTGTCGACCCAAGGGCAAAGATGAGCAAGTCTATCTCCGGAGTATCAGATTTGGTATACAAGGAGTGCAAGACTACCATGCTTGTGAAGGAGATGGATATATCCCGCCTTATGGCCTATGTAGAGTAAATTAAATATGAAAAGTTGAGGGAGCATACTTGGGAGTCTAAGACGAATAGGATTGAGAGTGGTGGATTCTCCTTCCCAAGGGTCGAAAATGATGGACATGGCAAGTTCAGAGGTGGCCAAAAGCAAGTAGACCAAGGTTCAACTAATGTTCCTCCTCTACAAAGACCAAAGGTTCAACCCCAAGCCACAAAGAGATCTAGGTGCTCAAGCTTCTCCGAATTGCAAGAACTGTGGAAGGCCTCAAGGCCAAGGAGTTCAAGGTAGGCAAGCCCAAGGATGTGCTCAACGCATCAACCGGTTCTATGTCGTGCATGCTCAACAAGACGTAGAAGAGACTCTGTATGTTGTTAGTGCTATGTTGAAAGTTTTCAATTTTGATGTGTATGCATTGTTAGATTCGGGAGCTAATCTCTCTTTTGTAACTTCTTTTCTTGCAAATAGATTCAATGTATGCCACAAAGTCTTGCTTCAACCATTTGAAGTTTGCACTCCCGTAAGAGAGTTGGTCGTTACTAGAAGGGTCCATAGAATTGTCTTGTGTCTGTCTTGCATAAAGTTGTCTGTTGTGATCTTCTAAAACTCACTGCAGTAGATTTTCATGTCATTCTTGAGATGGATTGGTTGCATGTAGAAGTGGCAAAATAAGTCTAAACATAAGCAACCCGCCTATAATTTTATAGGTTGGGTTAAGTATGATTTAGAATTGCGTTAATTTTCAGCTCAATACAATTTAACGTATTATAAAATAATTCTGACTTCAATCCATTATAAAATAATTTTCAGCCCAATACTTCAGCCCCTTTCAGCCCAATACTTAACCCGCTTGAAAAATGAATTCGATAATCACAGGCTTCACAGCTATAAAATAATTTTCAGCCCAATACTTCAGCCCCTTTCAGCCCAATACTTGACCCGCTTGAAAAATGAATTCGATAATCACAGGCTTCACAGCTATAAAATAATTTTCAGCCCAATACTTCAGCCCCTTTCAGCCCAATACTTGACCCGCTTGAAAAATGAATTCGATAATCACAGGCTTCACAGCTCCACTCCACTTAGAATGAATTAGAAAAATGAATAAATGAATACGGGTGGATCTAGCAATGTCATTCTAACAATGAATTAGAATGACATTCAAAAACTGTGATTTTTCTGTACAAAAACCAATCTCAAGGAAATATAACATGGAAATGGATCCAGTTAGGGTCAGCTTATCTAACATTGGCCTTGTAAATGGCACAACAGAATACAAAATCCAAGGGAAAGCAGACACACAAGGGACTGCAAAACCGCTATAATCTCCAAATGTGTTAAATTGGGTGGGTCATAGCCCAATCCGAATTTTAGCCCATTGAGCTCAAAGTATATTTGGGTGGGTCAAGACCCAACACGATTCTTAATGCGGCCCATCTTAGTCTCCCCAATTCCAGTTCAACCCGCCCATTTGACACCCAGTTGCATGTATTCCATAGATTGTAGGACCCATAAAGTCAAATTTCAATTTCTAAATGAGCTCATTCTTGAGTAGAAGGATAATACCTCGGTATGTAAGGATCAATTTCTTTCCCATCTTAAAGTCCATAAAATGATTTCTGAGGGTATTGCCATGAGTTGTTGTTAGAACTTTACCATTTTCGTCTTTTTTTGTGGTGTACTTTCGCAACAAATTGAAGCAATATATTTATTTTAAATAACAATTGGTTGCTTACTATTCAAGATTTATGCGCCAGAATTTCAAATAACACCATGAGCCAAGCCATTTTATTAGAATAAGAACAAAATGAAGAGGGAAAATTGAGGTGTAGAAATGAAAAAACTTATTGTGGCAGTGGGATATGAACAAGATCCTCTCTATAAGGAAGACGATCTACTAATTCCATATTGTTTGTTCCATTTTCCATATGATGGTCCTTGATTGGATCAATGTAGGTAACAACCTTATCTTTTCGAAACATAAGGTAAATCACTGCTAGAATGTATATGGCCATCAATGGAAACACTAGGATCCCAATCAACACATTTCCAACTTTAGGCAAACTGTTGTTTAGGAGCCAACCCACGAAAGCCGTGCTGAGGTAGTAGATGTTGATGCCGATGATGCCGAGTCCAAGAATCCATGAGATCACAATAATCTGTATAATCAGTCAGTTTGATTGAACTCACATATTTTGAGAAACAGTATAGTCGATAGCTTACATAAATTGAGTTCTTGTGTGGTCCCAACTTGGTGGAACTGCTACTGAATTTGAGCAGTGGAATGAGAGCAAATGGAAGCTCAAAGGAAAGGATCATCTGAAAAATGTCCCAAAAAAACTCAATTTTTTCGATTTGCAAATATAAAAAAGGATTTTAAAAAACTATAATATATACAGAAGCAATGATGATTAGCCTGCCAGCCCCTGACGGTCCTCCAATAATTGACACAACAAGGCTTGGAGTAATAGCAATAAGCCTAGTAAACAAGTTCCTTAACCATGTCTTCATCTTAAGATCCAAGAATCCCTGTATAATAATATGATACAGTGATCTAATTAACAATAAACTTGAATTCTACAATAACTTTTGTTACTCCATCGCTAAATAGGATTCATATCGATACTTACTTGCATGATAAATTGTCCAGCATAAGTACCAGTAATGGTAGAGCTTTGTCCCGAGGCTAATAATGCAATGGCATAAACAGTAGAGCTTGATTTTCCAAGTACATTCTGTATATTAAAATTAAAATTTTATATGTATTTTGTTCTAATTTTTAGAAAGAAAGAAAATAAAATTAAGGGATTGTGATAAAAACCTTGAGAAGAAAAGAAGCAGAGTTCAAAGTAATGTCACTACAGCTTTCTTTATTTTGTTCGGAGAGATTGTCAGCTCCACAAACAGTACCAGATACAGATACAACTGCCACGTTGATTAGGAAGGAAACAAACAATGCAAACCCGCTCTCTATCAAGAAGAATTTACATGCGTCCTGCAAACGGTGGTCTTAAACTCAAAGTTGTGCTACCAAACATTGATTTATCAAAGGGAAATTAAATAGCATTTTTGGTTCCTCATATTAGTCCTTGTGTTATTAAACCTTTAATTAAACAAATATGAATCACAAAAACAGCCTTGGACCAAAAGATGAGCTAAGCAATAATATTTATGAAAAAGGATTGGATTTCAGACTTACATTAATGCCACGAATTGAATTAGGTATCTTCCTAGATAGCACAAGCGCAGAGTGAAGAAAGAGGTTGTGTCTGCATAACAAAGGATAAATATGAGTAACTGAATTTGAACTCGAATACCAAATCAAATTATTTATGAAAACGTACGGCATGACGAGGGCACCCAACAAAGCGATAGCATCACCGGTGGCTCCGTCACCTTTAAGCTTAGGAATGAACATTCCTTTGAATAATTCTTTAGCAGGAGGTTTCACATAACTCATTTCCCCAAAGAAACAAGCTGCCATTACGAACACTAGCATTGCTATTAACAATTCTAGCTTTCTCACCTGTAATTAATTCATGAATTAGACTTAAAATAAATGGTCATCAATCAGCTACGCCTCGCTTCCATCTTTCAAATTCTAGTAAAATATTTTAACAAATAGCAAAGTTATACCAAAAGTAGTACGATTTTCAGTAAAAGTTATCTAAATTACATATCTTTAAAAATTAAGTCGGATACAACCAAGGAGACAATGCCAATCGTTAAAAAAAAATTTACTAGTGGGAATTCGTAAGCATTTTATCATTTTATATTATAAATAAATTATTTAATAAGTTTGATTGAACACATAATCTCTACAATATTTAATTATCGAACTAAAGATTTAGATAGAAGGTCTAACTTTTAGTGAATTATTTAATATGGTTTAGGTAATTGACTTAAATATTCACATTAGGACTTAAACAGATACTTCCTCCTATGCAAATAAGTGTTCATTTAGTTATTTTAGTTTATTTTATTTTGATCCAAAATAAGTTTCTGTTTACGTAATGAAAAAAAAAAAAAATTATTTTTCAAAATTTGCCCTTATTTACATTTTTACTATATAAGAATAGTGAATAAGCTTGCAACTCTCATCAACATGCCTAATTGAGCCAGCGTCTTATTCTCTTTTATTATATGAGGCCTATAAGAGTATTTTGTAGGCTTTTCAATTTAATTTTTTTAAAGGCAATTGCTTATTGACGTGTCTATTTCAATGATTGATTTTATTACATTATTCCTATTAATTATTTCTTCAGTTGCTTCAACTGTGATTTTATAGTACTATCCTAATAAATCATTTTTTAGAATGCTTCAACTATGATCTCACTATATACAAACAACAATGTTACCCCAATGCCTCAAAGGCTCCCGCCCATTGCGGGGTAAGGGGGGTCGAACGTACGCAACTTGACCTCTATGTTTAAAAACATAGCGCGACTGTTGCCGGATGACCCATAATGAGCGTTGAAAGTTGCATTGACTAACTTTTACTTCACAATTGAAAGAATCACAGACAATTTAAAGAAACATTTTGCTTTATTCCATCATACCCCAAAGCCAAAAAATAGTGAATCTTTGGCTCCATCCGAAATTGATGGAAATAT